>CM032802.1:962500-992500 GCA_019155185.1 Beaufortia kweichowensis
GCATGTATTGTGAATATTAATCATTGAAGCTACAGGCCACGAGGCCCTGAGTGATGAAATGTTTGTGATAAATTTGGTGAGATCATTGTAATGCAAAGACTTGAGTGTCTTATGCTTTTAAAAAAATAAAGTCATTAAGAATCCTAATGGTATTAGTTTTCTGCTTTTGATTATGGGTTGAAATATACCTGGACATGTTATGGTGAGATTTACCCGCACGCACGACACAAAGCTCTTCTAATATCAAGCTTTTTTGCTCCACTGAAGGATGAAAGCAGACGTGTGAAATATTCACTTATTAGACAGTATTTATTAAGGGAATGTGAAATGGTTTACGGTTAAAAGTGAAGCGCAGTCAAGCGGCAGACGTGATTGAAAATGAGAGTCTGAGAATAATTGAATAATCCAGCAGACTCCTGCTTCTGGTTCATTAATGAAAAGAATGAGATGTTGTTGGATATTAATGGTCCAGTCTGTTGTTTCTAAATGAATTACAGCTTTGTGTTGAAGCTTAGATCATATTTAGCATAATAATTGCTGGTGTTATATTAAGGCTTGTTTAGCATGTATTCCCATCAGATATCCCACCAGCTCCACTACTAACACAAGACCTGTTTGTCCTTTAAAAGGTTGTAGTTCATTCACAAACAACAATTTAGTCATTATTTACCTGCTCTCATGCCATTAAGCTTTTGTTTTATCCCTAAAGAAAACAAATCTTAAAATCAAATTCTTGTCTACTACATCGTTTGGCCTTAAAAATGTTACAAAACTTCATCGTTTAGAAATTCATAATCTCTAATTGACAAACACAGATATCTTATAAACAAATATTTTTTGGTAATTTTGCTTTTGGCACATCACAGATGTGATGATTATGAGCTTGTGTATGAAAAGTGTAAATGTTATTCATTCTCCTTTAGTGTTTAGTAAATACTGTACTTACAGTAATGACATTTGATAAGTGAACTATTCCTTTAAATCTGTATCAAATCACAAAGATTTATTTCATTCAGCTCCAAGTGTGTGCCGTCGGTATTGAAATAATCATCCTGGTGTTATCAAAAGAAAATAGCCCGAGCGCTTCATAACACAGAGATGTGAGTTTGGCAGACTGGGTCAATCTGCGGTTAAAGGTCTCTTCTCTTTTCAGTTCTCTTATATCCAGCAATAAAGACTGTGACACACATAATCTGACATAGGTCTTCATATGTGCCATTCTTACCATGAGCTGATGAAGAATAACATCCTTCAGTCTTCTGTTATTATTCAGTTTAAGAGAGACACAAGTCTTGGTGTGGAAAATGAATTGATTTCTGAATGTAGAAATGAGATACGGGGTGATGGAGAAGACGTCTCGAGAGTTCACCGTACGGCCACAGAGAAGCAGAGACGGTAGAGTTCAGGATAAGGTTGAGATTTTAAAAAAAAAGGATTTTCTTGGTTCATTAAAGCTGAACTGTCCTTGTAAAATCATTTGCATATTCCGATTCAATAAGCAGAATTGATCTGTTAACCATTATTATTTTGCAGTTCTTTTAGGAAACACTAGTCGTGCACCTTAATAATTTTTTTATTATAGTGTGATTGTTCGGGCAAATTATTAATTATTATTCGGGCAAATTATTGATTGTTCATTGGGGTCCTATAACACAAATCAGGAATGTCACAGATTTGATGCACACACTGTTAACAGTATATTGCTCAAATGCACTTTAAAACATCAACATTAATGTAAATTTCTCATAATGTTCAACCTTTCAGACCCGATGAGATAAGCAAGTGTTAGTTTGACTACATGAAGGTGAAAAACACCAACAGCGTTCCAACTTCCCTGATGCTTTTAGTCATCGTGTTCTGGAAGTTCAGATTTGTTTTGTTAATTAGATTTCAGAGGTTGTCTAAACCAATAAATGTGTTGATTTCTAGCGTCACGTGTGACCTCAAAGGCTTGTCGGCGAGAGGTTTTGTGTGAGAACATCATCCAGACACTGTGACTAACAGAGCAGATGTACATCCAACATTCTTCATTAGCTGCCAGGAAATCTCACACAGAGTTTATTGTAGTTTTACTAATATTTTGAATTGACAAACTAACATTTTTGTAAATTTTCTGTTAATTTTTAACAATTTGGCTTAATAAAAATTTCATTTTTAATTAGTTTATATATTATTTTTATTTCAGTTTTAGTTTTGATTTATTTCTGTTTGGCTGATTGAGTTTTATGGCTTTGGATTGAAATGACAGCGAGGTATAACCATTAGTTTTCATTTATGGCTGTATTGTCCCTTTAAGAGACTGTTGTTGTGAGAATTGTGTATCCCAGAACAATTCAAGTGTATTTCCACTCGCAGCTTCAGATGAGTTTATTTGTCCCGTTGGGTTTCACGTGTCTTCAGTCGGCCAAAACAATGACCCGTTTTCTTCATTCCATGACATGAACCCTCCTGATGTTTGTCTGACAGTTAATATCACACTGAACACGTTTATAAAGTAAATCACTTAAACAGAATCAGATGAGACATCTGTCTGTCTGTGAGTCTTTTCTCACGGGACGTCATTAAGATTCTCATTGTGACTCCCAGCGCTGTTATTGTTCAACATCTGCTCAGGTCTTCCTGTTTAAGATGAATAATATAAGTCGCTTTGGATAAAAGCTAAATCAGCTAAATGCCTAAATGTAAATGAATCTTGAATTACATCTTAGTTTGTAAAAGACAAAAGTCATGTTTCTTTTCTGCTTTTTAACATTCAGGCATGTCTTGACCTATAGATTTACATTATAAATGCATTCATGTAAACATCATTTTTGGCTTTGTAAACTTTACTTATTGTTAGCTCATTGATAAAATGTTAAATGCATCTCAAGTCATTTCAGATAAAAGTGATTAAATGTAATAACAGTTACGAAATAAAACACGTCAGACAGACTGATTCATACTGTATGTACTGGCACTTTTCCATTCGTACAAGTTCAACATTTCCACTGTCATCTAAAATACCAACATTACCTGATCTCCACAATCTCCCGGGATCCTCTCTTGATGAAAATAAAAGCTTTCCAGTCATCAGTCATCAGACAGCCCCTTTAATCTGCCCTTGACACACTCCCCATCATTTCTCTTCACCGCACACAAAATGACTCTTATCTCATCAAATGGATGAAACGGGCTGTAATTTGAAGGCAATTGCTGGTCATTTTCAGAGTCATTTTGAGTCTCTCCAGCACGAATCTCACCGTCTGCTAGACTTCATTCACATCATTAGATATCTGAAGAGAAGGGGAATCCTCGTAATAGTGCCCGGAGCTCCAGAATGATTCAACGTTTGACTAATTGAATATATATCATAAAGAGCTCTTATCTGATGTGTGTTTTCTGTGTTGTAGATAATGAGATGTGTAAAGCCGGGACTGAAAGAGTATGAGATGGAGAGGTGAGTATTGATTTTATTTGATTGATTGATTGATGGATCGTTCCAGACTGACGGCTCTTTGAGATCTGATACTGACATGTCTGTCAGGGAACGTGTTGTGCATATTGTAGTAAGTAGATAAGACACAAAATGTTTTTATTATTAATATATTGAATCATCTGTGTATATTTTACAAAAGTTCTGTTGATAGAATCCAAACATCCAAAAAATATCAGTCTATACACGAGTTATCTATTTTAAATAATAGAAATATTAATGTGTTGTGAATGTTGTTTTGATGGTGATGTCAAAGTGAACACAAAAGTTTGATCATTTTTGTGATTTTAGTCACATTAAACGCATATTTGTAGGATTTCTTTGAATTAAAATCCACAAAGCGATAGAAGCAGTCTATAATAATACCCAACAAATGAAGAAAAGAGATGACACGTTTTTTAGATTAGCATTACATTGTAGGATTTCTTTTCAAAGATGACATCAAATAGTTATTTTATTTTAATTTTATTTTATTTTAATTTTCATGTGTTTATTTATGAGGAATATGAACTGTTATGAATTCTCTCTCTCTCTCTCTCTCTCTCTCTCTCTCTCTCTCTCTCTCTCTCTCTCTCTCTCTCTCTCTCTCTCTCTCTCTCTCTCTCTCTCTCTCTCTCTCTCTCTCTCTCTCTCTCTCTCTCTCTCTCTCTCTCTCTCTCTCTCTCTCTCTCTCTCTCTCTCTCTCTCTCTCTCTCTCTCTCTCTCTCTCTCTCTCTGTTGTCTCTCTGTCTCTCTCTCTCTGTATGATGTCTCATGCTCAACTGCTGTGCTAGATGTCCACTGGTTGCATTAGGTCATTAGGATCCGGTGACTCATTGTTGACCGGATGTAATGAGAGAGAATGTGGTATGACAGGTCTGTGTGTGTGTGTGTGTGTCATCACATCAGGCTCACAAAATATAGAAATGTGGACTTGAATGCAATTAAAATGTAAACTTTAAACATAACAGGATGAATAGCAGCGGTGTATGTGTGTGTGTTTAGTTTTATACAGATCTGCATGCATCACACCAGACACGCTGACTTTCATTTGTAACACAGTTTTGCTGTATTAGATTTGTAATTGCTTATTAATTGAAGCAGCTGAGGCTCTTCAGTGGGAATACTGTGCATCTCTGCCGAGCAAAAACTCAATCATAGCCGAAATAAAAAGCTTCCAGTTTCACAGGCATTTAATATCATTCGATGGGTTTTGGTTATTTGTGTTCTCGTCCAGCTCATCCTGAAGGTCTTACTCGCTCCACGTCTTACTGCAGACAGTTCTGGGTTTTAGAGATGTATTCTTACACTGAATAAACATTAATGAGAGCAGATGTGTTCCTGCATTCGGTGAGAAAAAACAATCCAGTGTTTCACACAAAGAATCAATTGAAATGGAGTTTTATGCAGCGAGAGAAGCAGAAATATCAAGATTTGATTGGATCTTCAGGTGTTTGTATCTGTGTGTATGTGCAGTGTTTGTTTGGTTATTAGTAGTTATGTGGTTTATTTGGCGATTGATGTCAGAATAATGGTGTTGTCTTGTTCTATAATAGCAGAACAGATCATTGATTGTTGTTTTTCAGGAATAGACAAATATTTTCTCTTTGATTTGATTGAAATAGTTTTTCTCAAAGGTTTTCATCATACTGATAGTTAAGCTGGTTTAAATCCTCATGTGAGGTCTGTCTGAATGTTTTTAAAGCATTTGTTTATGTTTAAATCATGATTTTTCATAGTCAGATAAAGTGCTGTTTTCAGAATTGTCACATTCATAACAGTTCATATTCCTCATAAATGAACACATGAACATTAAAATACAATAACTATTTGATGTTCTTTAAAGTGTCATATCGTTAATGCTTCTGGTTTGTGTATTTTAAATAAAAAAAATCTTGGCTGTCACATTCATAACACATGTATATTTCCATTTTTTAAAATAGATAAAACAGATAACTCGTGTATAGACTGATATTTTTCTGATGCCTGGACTTCTTCAACAGGACTTTAGTCAAATATAAACAGATGATTCAATATATTAATCATAAATACATTCTGTGAGAATTTAGATTTCAAGTTTTACTGAAAATACCCCGTCTATAATGCTGGAATTGGCCAGATATAATGTAATTTAGAAATCTGCTGTAGTTCTTGACATCTTATTTGTTCTCATGTGTAGTTTAAATATAGAACATCACCTGTGTCAGGTTTGGCATCTGTGATGTCATTGCTTCCCATGTGTCTCATCATTAATGTCAAACCCTGCGTGACGCGTCTTCATGTGTCATAGTTGAATTAAATGAAGTTTGAAATCTGCTGCTGAAGGAAACATTATTATCAAGCTACATTTCGATGTTTATACCCAAAGAAAACCAGAAATATAACGCATGAGTCATACAGATAAACTTTCACAGTACTTTTCTGGTGTTTTTTCCATTTTCCTTTCCTGGACATATTCAGCAATATTTCATCTTTTGTGTCGTGTGAAATGCAGACAGTCGGATGAGTTTGGAAGAACATGAAAGTGAGTAAATGATGAAAGAGTTTTCAGTTTTGGAGCTGGTACGTTTTTATTTACTCATGCGCCACTAAAGTAGGACAAACGTGTTGAGACGAGGCTTTAGAAACAGACACTTTCTCAGATTTATGACGCCTGTTTCTCCTCACAGCCGCAGGCTGACGGATGTCTCTCTAAACTCATCGCGTGTTGTTATAAAGTTTGCCTTCGTTCCTTGAGGACCAGCGTTTTTTTGTGTCCCGCAGACATTTTCAAGAGCAAATAATGAAGATGGTTCAAATGAAACTTGGCCTTGTCTGCAGGCAGTAGATGATGAAGATATTCAAAGGTGGAAGATATGAAGTGGAGGCTTTCTAAAGCATCTGTCTTCAAGCCGAGCGATCGATGCCTTCGCCGCGTCATGCGGTTCTGAACCCGTGAAACAAATAGACTGAAGTAAAAGCTGGCAGAACAATCGTGTTTGTTTGACGGCGGGTTATAAAAGTTGATCTTCTCTAAAGTTCAGTCGGAGTTTATGGTCTGCGGCGGTACAGACGTTTGCATGACAAATATGTTTACTAGCGTTCAGGATTCATCATGTGGCGAGTTAAATAACTGATTGAAGAATGAACCTGTATGAACAAACATTGAATATTGGTTATATGGATCTATGTTTTGATAAGGTTACCCAGCATGCACTGGGCCGGGAGGATTGGTCCCCGCAGGACCAATTAGGTTTCAATAAAGTAACCGTAAGCTGAGAAAGACGTCAGACCTTTGGTTTTAACTCATTGACAGATAAACGCTTGTTTACTTCAGCAGGTTGGGGATGAAGGGGGCGAAACTGTGACGTGATTGACACAACAGAAGTCTTTAAACACTTCAATAAACTATAATTATCTGTTTAACTTTGTTGTACAGTCACATTGAACTCACTTGAAACATCAAATACTGTCTGTCATTCCTGTTAAAACACATGAGGGGGATTTACTGTGAAAAGATGGTCCATAAGATCAAGATAATTTAACTGGATATATCCTAAACAGGGTTTTATGTATAGATGGAGATGGAGATGGAGATGGAGATGGATAAATGTTGATGGAGAAGTGGATGTCGATGGAGATGGAGATGGAGATGGAGATGTAGATAGATGTAGATGTAGATGTAGATAGATGTTGATGTAGATGTCAATGTAGATGTAGATAGATGTAGATGTAGATGTAGATGTTAGATAGATGTTGATGTAGATGTCGATGTAGATGTAGATAGATGTAGATGTAGATGTAGATAGATGTTGATGTAGATGTCAATGTAGATATAAAGATAGATATAGATACACTATAGTAGTCAGCCATTAAAAACTAAGCCAGTAACACACAATCCTGTTTAAGAAACAAAATATTAAATAAACTTTTATATATTTTTATAATTGCAGGTTCAGACTTCAGTGTAAATTTGTGCTATTTTTGCTCTAATTTTATCATCCGCCAGGTGAAATATATATCTGCATAATGTGTAAATGATATTTCATGCTTTGGTGAGATTTCACTTCTAAGGCTTCTTGATGTTTTCAGTTATTTCATCTTTAGCGTACGCTTTTTTAAGGATTTAAAAGTGAAACAGAGGGATTGGTTGTTTTTCAGATAAGTTTTACTCCTGTCTTAACATCTCTGTAAGGTTTCACTGTCTTGTCACTTCACTGAAGCTTTTCAAACCAAGTCCAAATGTCACAGGAGATGCTGATGTGTTTTGTTCCTCCGCTCTTATTTGAATGTTTTTAGCCTTGAAGATTCAGATAAAGATGCGGTAAACACATTCGGAGGCGAAGCATTCTGCTCTTTGACAAGGATTCTCATATATTTATAAGGCAATACAGCTGTTGTTATGGTTACAGGTTATAAATAGTCAGAGAAGGTGACAGGGGAACTGAGAATGCGGGATAAAAGACGCCAATGAAATCTATCCCACAATTCTCTGCTCTCCTGATCCTCTACCACTGAATTCTCATAGTTGGCTTTCATTAAATCTGAAGTCGTGACCTTATTGTCTGTATGAATCATTTGCATTAGTCGACGCCGGCCGTCTCTCGTGTATCTGTGCGAGCGTAACTCTTAATTGATTTCATTAATTCTGCTAAAGAAGAATCACACACAGATGTGTTATAAATACGCTCCAGATGAAGCGTTTCTTAATTTATGCTCTTGTTTTTCTCGTCGCGCTGGTGTTCGTCTCTCATCTACCCTTGCGCTTGGCATTTATGTCACACACATTGTTATGTGACTTTGTCTGTCTCGCGCTCCCCAACCTTCATTTTCATTTCTGGGTTTGTCTTTTCTCCGTTCCTCCCGTCCTGAAAACATTCAGATATAAGTGCAATTAAATATAGTTTGAGGATTTGATGGTGAGGGTTGTGTGATGGCCACTGGCTGTGACTTCAAAGTGTGTAATGTTATCTCCTCCGTTCAGAGTCGGGTGATATCAGGGCTGATGGAGGACCTCTGTGACCCGTAAGGATTTCAGTCCGTCATTTATGAGCTTTTATTTCTGTTAGAATAGTTCCTCAGGAGGTAGATGTCTATGTAGACAGCAGGACACATCTGTAGGGTTGAAAACTGAAATAAGTCTCAGTATCTGTGTCCCTGATGAAACGACATGCTTAATGAGCTGAATTTATTTTGAAGTTCACTTTCAGGCTTGCCGTAATGTGGAAATTCATGACAGAATTGTATAAAGTTTGATATAATTTGGGCTTGTGTGATATTAAACTTGCTGGGTTGGATGAAATGATGTGCAATAACAAACAATATAACCGAATCCTCTTTGCATACTGGGATGTTTCAAAAACCACTCGCTTACAGAACAGTTTCTTCCCAGTTGCTATCAGGACTTTAAACTCATAAATGCACTAATATTTAACACTTTATTTATCAGAAGTGTAATAAATTAGTTACTCATTCCATTCAAATCGTATTTGGTATAAACTTAATGTGTAGACCTATGTGAAGGCTAACGTACAATATTATAAATGGTCACTTTACTAACTGTGAATATCATGACTCGGAAATTGTACTGTACAGTCTATTTATTGTCTGTGTTTTTATGTTTGTTTTTCTAACACCAGTCAGGTGCTTTTAATTTCATTTTATTAAAAATACAATGACAATAAAGTGTTCAATTCAATTAAGACTCTTTCAAGTTTCAAGTCTAAGTGAAACTAGATGTTCAAGAAAAAAAATGACTGGAAGTTAAAACAATGACTGTATATCTGTTAACCAACAGTAACCAATAAGCACACAAGATCTAAATGACATCAGCAGAAAAGAAAAATCATCAAGGACCATTTTGTTGTATTTTGGAATAATGCATTGCTGATTTATTCACATAAATCCAGGATTGTGTATTGGTTGAATTTTATTCTTGAAGACATTTCTGGATTTATGTGAATAGTTTCAGAAGCAAATATCTTTTTATGTACAGTCATTGAAATGAATTCATTCTCATGCTGCTATAAATACTCTTGTGAGATATCAGAGTCTTACGTCTCTCTGAAACTGAACGCTCGAGTCTTTTCTTGCTGAATTCATTTGCGACTTTATTTCTGATAAAAGCAGCTCTCGGGGAGTATGAACAAGACGGCGAGAGATCGTCCTCCTCAAACATATTCATCTGCATATATAAATCAATGAAATCGAACTGTTTTATAATTAGATGCATTATATAAGTTTGATAACAGGATTGTGTATGCATGAGTTTTTCTTTTATGTAACCAAATAAAGAGCTCTGAAGTTTCTGCAGTCAGGAAGTTTCAGTCACTCGATCTGATCTCAATGTCTCGTGAAAATATATTAATTTTAGAAAGTGTTAATAAAGTGTAGATGAAACGGCTGAATGTCAGTGGTGTAATATCAGCTGCTGTGATGAAACATCTACAGAAGAGTCTTTATTCAGTACAGAACTGACACCTTCTGTCTTTATCACACAAACATCACAAGAGAAACTGGTGACGGTATTGGAGGACAAATAGAAAAATCTGTAGAGAGATTTAGTGTTTATCATGATGGAAATGTCATGTTGTGTTAACATGAGATCAAATAGATTGTTAACTTTCTTAAAACATGTTTCTGCTTTTATTGTGAGCGAGTTGCAGTCTTTCTTTAAAATCTAGTACTTTGTTTTATTCTTTATTTTAGGCTCTTTTTGTTTAAATCATGACATCTTGATCTTCATCAAATGGTTAGTTTTATGATGACACATGTCACATTATGTTCAGATCTTCTTGTGAGATTCAACAGAGAAAAACACTTGATTAACTTTAGTCCTGATACACGTCTCTGTAGAGATCATTGATGAAACAAACACACGCTTTGATCTGCAGGAATGATTACCAATCTCTTCTTCATTTTAGCTCAAATGATTCTTGAATGTTTCGGGAATGTTTCTGTTTTTAGCCCGTATATTGACCCACTCCAGTTTCAATCATTAGTTTCATTTATTCCGTCTCGTCTTAAGTCTTCACTGTCTCGTTTCATCTCTCCATCAGTAACCTCTCGCTAAACTCGCCTCTTCACTGGATTTACTTGCAGTTTTTGTGTTTTTGAAGGTGATTTAAGTCTGTTCCTGTGAAATGCACATGTGCAAATTTGTGATCCAGCCTGTGTAAACCCAGCTAAAGTCATTTTTTGTGTTTTACTGTTTTCTACATAATATCATCCTACATAATGTAAAGAACATTCTGTGAAAATATAACCTTGATATCTTTAATATTGACTGAGTAATGTCATGTCAAAGATTGAAATCATAGTGAAATGAATAGGTGAAATCAAACTTTGATGCTCGTTATCTCAAAATGAGATTTTTAGACTTTAGCCTGCTTTTCACAGACAGGGTCACATTTAATACACGTGTTTAAAGCGCTAAACAAATTCAATATCATGTTGAATAGACAGATGCATGTGTGTGTGTGTGACATGGAAATTATAATTATCTTATTGAGATTTAGTTGCATAACATATAAGATGATTTACATTTTTTTAAACATTTGAGTTTATCTCTGAATCCATTTGGATGAAAATAAGACTGAGCGTGGATCAATCCAGATGAAATACAGATGAAGAACAGCACAGCTTATCCTAAAAATGCAAATCCATCTGATAACAAACAGCTGTCCTGGGTTACCGATGGGAAATGCCACCGTAACCGGCCACAAACATGATATTTGATTAGGATTTACTGCACTGAGATTAGATTATCCAGCCTGATCCGTCCACCAGCTGTTGAGTTTCTCCCGTTAGATTTTTTATTTTTAAGCACGTGTAAATCTCAAGGCGAGCGTGAGGTCACTGCCGTGTTTTATTTAGAACAGCATGATGGACAGTAAATAAAGAGGAAATTTGAAGTCTCTGACGTCATTTCTAGGTTGAGCTCATTTCTCTTCTGCATGGGAGTCGTCTTCTGTCATTCTGCAGCAGATCTTGTTGTGGATTCCCCATCTCCCCTTAGTTGAAAACACTCAAAGGTCTTTGCCAAAAGAATAGACTTTATTGTGAAAACAATCAAGCCGAGCCCATCTTTAGATGAAACTGAGGGCTGTTTGGTTGAACAGGGTTGATGTAGGTTGGTTCAGCATGCAAACATGTCATTCTGATTTATCCGGGGTTTTGGATTTTCCATTATGTTTAAACCAAATATCAGAGGGCCTCTACGTACACAAGATACTTGACCTCTAGAAAAACATATGATATCCGGCTGACTTGTCAGCACACACAATAGGACTTATAAATGTAAAACGATACATGATTCCTAATATTTATAATGGTAGAATAACTTGGTACATAATTCCTTCATTTTATGATTAATAAAATCTTCTTCGATCTCCACGGTCTCTCATAGAAGAAAACTGGAAGTGTCCCACAGCCCTGAGATCAGTGCAGAGTTTGCTGTGTTGTGATGAGATCTGTATGTGTGGATGTGTTTCAGAGAGAAAAGAGTCTCATTCGAACATCTTCTGTTATATCCTCAGGGTGTGTTTGTGCTTTTCTGCATCCGTATCTTACATGAAGTTCAGTCTCTTATTATTACGAGATGTTTATTTGTAGTTCTAGTGAAGAGTTTCTCAGCGGGTGACTGCGCTTCAGACATTATGCGTGAAGGATTTTCTCTTTAAAGGAGTTGTTTAGGGCAAGTACCATCATTACTGTTGCTCGGGCTGAAGGTTTTGCTTTATCAGTGTAAGTAATGTTTACTGTAGTAGTTCATGTACAATCACTGGGTTTCTGTAGGAGGTCTGCTCGTGTGTTGTAGATGAAGTTAAACAAGCCAAAGATCTCAATGATTGTGTTTTGTGATGCAGTGATTTTCAGTCGTGTTATAAAATCATGTCATGTGTAAAGAAACAGAACGGATCCCTGATTGACTTTGTGTTGAGGTTGAACGCTCGTCTGTCTCTATCAGCACATTACACGTCTCTTTATAAACGTTTCAAGTCATCAAAAGCTTACGCGACAGTATTATTATACTGTCATGGGAATATATTACTCTAACCGTAAGATTATTCTCATACATGAAGAATTTACTTTGCAAATCAAACCCTCATTATAAGAAGATACAGTTAGATATTAGATATGTCATTATGGGTTAGACGTGACTTGGACATTTACATTTAGGCATTTAAGCAATCCAAAGCAATTAGGAGACAATGAAGCGACACATCAAAAGCATCAACAATAGTACTGAGAAGTGCTTTCCTAAGTTTACAATGTTTTACAGCGCTAGATAAATACCTGTAGAGGAAAGAAGAGAGGGTTTATTATGATGTCAGGTGTTGGTGGAAGAGGTGTGTTTTTATCTGTTTCTTAAAGGAGGTGAGAGATGTGACAGATGGGATTGTGTTAGTGAGATTATTCCACAAGCAGAGAACAGAGAAGAAGAAAGAACGAGAGAAAGATTTAGTGCCTTCTGTGAGGGAACCACCAGTCGACATTCATTCACTGGACACAGTCTTGATGCCCGTGTGATATGATTAACCTCTGTGTGTGTTTTAGTATGTTCCAGCATTACTGTTACTCTCGTGGTGGGATGCGTCACACCTCATACACCTGCATCTGTGGAAGGTAAACACACCACACAAAAAACACACAAATGAACTTCATACAGAAAAGAAAAGTGCCGAGTCAGAGGCTGTTGTGTTAATTACTGATGTTACACAAACTCAACACAAGAGTCTTACAGTGCAATAATACAGAGAGAGAGAGAGAAAATCATTACCGCTGAGATGCCCAGCGGTACACTAAAGACTTCTGTTCTCTAACTGTGAAACAAACATCAAGAACAAGCAAAAGAATCTCCATTAAACTATCAGGAAACTTTGACACAGAATGATCATAATATTTCATGAAATACTAGGTCTAATAATGTGTTTAATGTGTTTCTACAGTGGGAATAACTGTTCGGTTCTGCACTATGGACACGCTGGAGCGCCAAATGATAAAACTATTCAGGATGGAGACATGTGGTGAGTGATAGATTGTGTCACATTTCAGCTGTTTATCATTGATTAACCGTTTAATGACACAATGTAATGATTTATAGTTTTCACTTTAAATATGTGAACAGTATCAGTTTGGATGTTGTTCAGATGTTTTTCCACATTTTAGAATAGTAGTAAACTCATTAAAATCATGAAATAACACAATTGTAACTGTGGGAATTATGTTGTGACTAAAAGCATCCAAAATAAATGAACACTTGTTATATTTGATCATCTTTAAAAGTAGTCACACTTTATCTAGAATCTTATCATTCAGTTTCTTAAGATCTCAACCTGAGAAGCTTTTTAACAACACTGAAGAGATTTATATCTATGCTGGACTCTTATTGACTGATTTATATTCAAGATTTGATTTAAGTAATCCATTACAAAATACTTTTTTCAAATCAAATCTCAGTTTTCAAATGAGAGAAATTAATATGTTGGCACAATTATATTTTTTGTCTACAAACGTCATTTCAAACATTAAGATTTTTAACATCATGAGAAAGATTTTTGTGGTTGTGTCTAATGTTTTAACAGGTACTAGCATGATTATATTGTATTAGCAGTGACACACTGACATCTGGTGGCCATAAAGTGAAATAACAATTTCAGCACATACATGAAAACACTTCTTTCTCTCTGATATTTTCTGTTTTTCTAACAGTTTGTTTGATATGGGTGGAGAATATTACTGCTACTCCTCTGACATCACCTGCTCATTCCCAGCCAATGGAAAGTTCACAGCTGACCAGAAAGCCATTTATGAAGCTGTGCTGAAATCCTCCAGAACTGTCTTGGCTGCGATGAAACCAGGTCCTATTCTTCATACATATAAAGTATACATGTTGTTGTTTAATTAGATTTTTAAGATGTCTTCTTTTGATTGATTGAGTTACTGTCAGGTATTGTGTTTGTTTAGTGCACGGCATCTCACTGATTTCTTTGATTTTTTTTGAAGTATCAGTTTGACAAATACATCAATAGATTGTGAATTCGCATGTGCTCAGGTGTGAAGTGGACAGACATGCATCGTCTGGCTGATCAGGTTCATCTGGAGGAGCTGGTTAAGATTGGACTTCTGCGCGGAGATGTGGCTGAGATGATGAAGGTTCATCTGGGTGCCGTGTTCATGCCTCATGGACTGGGTCATCTTCTCGGCATTGATGTCCATGATGTGGGAGGATACCCAGAGGTCTGTTTCAAACAGCACATCTTCAAGATTATAAACGTTTTCTGAAATTGTATGATGTCATATTTTGTTAAAGTATTTCAATTTATGTTACACACATTTGTTTGTGCCAGAAATACTGTCTTTAATCTTTTCATGCCAACAGTATCGTTTTCCCGTTAAGACTTCTAATGTAAAAAACACTTTCATCCATCTTGTTTAGTTTTATAAATGTTTTAGTTTTGCATGGTGGAGGATGTTAAGAGTTCTGACAGTTTGTTTTTCTATCATAATGAACTCTTATTTTAGAAGATAAATGAACCTTCAGCATGTAGTGAGATGTTTGTGTTAATCAGGGCATCGAGCGTATCGATGAGCCGGGTCTGAAGAGTCTCCGTATGGGTCGTGTGGTGCAGGAGCGTATGGTCCTCACGGTGGAGCCTGGAATCTATTTCATCAATCATCTGCTGGATAAAGCTCTGGGATCACCTGAACAGTGTAAATTCATCAACAATGACGTCCTGGCTCGATTCCGTGGCTTTGGAGGGGTGAGAACACTTTTGTATTACTTGAATATTATAACAAACTAACTGCAACATCTTATAAACATTTATACCAGTCTCTAGATTATCAATTTCATTACTGTACAAAAGTTTTGTAGTAATAAATATTAAACTTAAGTTACACTTTTAAATTAAACTTAATATTTTTTGTAAAATTATAAGAAAATTCAATAGTGTATATATTTTCATTTTGTGTTGATTTATTATTAGTTTGTTCATTTAGAACAGTGGATTATATGTATATGTATTTTGTTTTTAAACTTTAAAAACACATCACTAAAATGTCCAGACAAAATCACTGAGCAGTCATGTATATGTATGTGTGTTTTCAGGTGCGTATTGAGGATGACATCGCTGTGACGGCTGACGGTGTGGAGCTGCTCACGTGTGTTCCTCGTACCGTGGAGGAAATCGAGGCCTTCATGGCTGAGGGGACGTCCAAACCCTTCAGTCCAATCAGCAGTGCCAAATTCTGAAAAAAGCCATGAATGATGATAAAGATGATGATGATGTTTCTGTATCTTATCTGGCTTTATTCTTCATCACAGTTAATAAATGTTCAATGAAGGGAAATCAATCATACATGAAATGTTAATGTTAACATGTAACAGCTGGTGCTTAAATCCCAGTAAGATTTATTATGTAAATCCATATATACTGCCTAAGCCAATTTTTCTTTATTATCTCTAGTATTACTGAAATGTTTTACAGGATCATTATATATGAATGTAGCAGACATTTAAACATTTATTCTTGCGTTTATTGAACTGAACTGTAAGAACTTTGTTCACAGTATTTTCTGTAGTTTGTAATGTTTATTTTTTAATAAACATCTGATTTTTCTAGCATCCTAAAAATGTTATTTCATGATTTTTAAATGTTCAATATTTTTAAATTGAATATGTAGTTAAAGAAATTGTGCGTGTAAATGAAACTGAAAATGAATAATTCTTGCAATAAACACAATGTAAAATGACAATTAATTTTAGGGCTACATTTGTAGGACTAGTGCCTCAAACTAACAGCTGTATGTTTGATATTACAATGAAACACATGACTTACAGTATATATGAAAGATGAATAAAGTTAACTATAAAATAAATACTGTATTCTTCAAACTTCCAATAAATAAATAACTGCTTTGTTGACCTTGTCCATTCTAGTTTATTAGATTGATATAAGATGAAGATTGATCACTTATACAATAGTACGCTTATCAGAATACCTAAAACAATTTTAATGATGTTGAAATAACATTTCACCTTTATTAATATGTGAACTTCTTAACATACCTGAACTTATGGTTCTATTAAACCCATTTTAAAAAGTCTATCTTGGCATGTCTGAACATCATGTTGTCCCTTTTATTAAGATATTTTGTTTTATGGAATCAGTGTTAAATTTTTCAAGGATTTGTTTAAAAAAATCCCTGTAGTGAAATGTTTGAATATGTAATCTGTGTGCATAAATGTAAAAGTTAAAGCACCTTAAAACTTTTTCAGTTCTCACACATTCTCACACATTAAGATATTTCAGTAGATGAAGCAACCATAAATATTCTTGAGTTTTCTCAACATAAGTGTGGAAGTGAAAGTGTAAGGTCATCAAATGGGGTTAAAAAGTGGACCTGGACCTTGTCACTCAGTCCCCATCAAACCAGCTCACAACATACAATAACATTTTAGAACGGCACAATTCAGAAACATAAATGCTATTTAAACTTGGAGATGGCTAAAGATACAGCTAGTCAGATGATTCCACCAGAACGGTCCAGAAGAAGGTGCGTCAATCTCATTTCCTGTCTTTATGGGATTGTATCACAAAACACTGTTCACTAACAGGATGTTGCTTTGTAACAATACAAATAAAGCTTGAGAGTTGTGAATGCATCTGGACAAGCGCATTAAAACATTATAAAACACAAAACTTGGTTTAATGCATAAAAGACCAAAAACATTTTTTTCGAATTTGTTGAAATTTAAAAAAAAGTTTCTTCTTCAGTTTTTTCCTCTTCAAATTTTTTTTCTTTCAAATAAAAAAAAAAAAAGTTTCTTCTTCAGTTTTTCCTCTTGAAATGAAAAAACTCTTCTTTTTTTTTCTTCAAATTAAAAATAAAATTCTTCTTCAGTTTTTTCTCTTTAAAAAAAATTGTTGAAAAGTTTCTTCTTCAGTTTTTTTTTTTAAATAAAAAAAAATGTTTCTTCAGTTTTTTCCTCTTTTTTAAAAAAAATTGTTGAAATTTAAAAAAATGTTTCTTATTCAGTTTTTTCCTCTTCAAATTTTTTTTGTTGAAATAAAAAAATTGTTTATTCTTCAGTTTTTTCCTCTTCAAAATTTTTTTGTTGAAATAAAAAAAAATTGTTTCTTCTTCAGTTTTTCCTCTTCAAAAAAATTTGTTGAAATAAAAAAAAATTGTTTCTTCTTCAGTTTTTCCTCTTCTAAAAAATTTGTTGAAATAAAAAGTTTAAAAAAAATTGTTTCCTTCTTCAGTTGTTGAAAAAAAAAAAGTTTCTTTTCAGTTTTTTTCATCTTCAAAAAAATTGTTGAAATAAAAAAAGTTTCTTCTTCAGTTTTTTCCTCTTCAAAAATTTGTTGAAATAAAAAAAAATTGTTTCTTCTTCAGTTTTTTCCTCTTCAAAAAAAAATTGTTGAAATAAAAAAATTGTTTCTTCTTCAGTTTTTTCCTCTTCAAAACAATTTGTTGAAATAAAAAAAAATTGTTTCTTCTTCAGTTTTTCCTCTTCAAAAAAATTTGTTGAAATAAAAAAAAATTGTTTCTTCTTCAGTTTTTTCCTCTTCAAAAACAATTTGTTAAAAAAAGTTTCTTCAGTTTTTCCTCTTTTTAAAAAAAAAATTGTTTCTTCTTCAGTTTTTTCCTCTTCAAAAACAATTTGTTCAAATTTAAAAATAAAATTCTCCTTCAGTTTTTTCCTCTTCAAATTTTTTTTTTTAAATTAAAAAAAAAAGTTTCTTCTTCAGTTTTTTCATCTTCAAAAAAATTTTGTTGAAATAAAAAAAAAAATTTAATTGAAAAAATTTTTTTTTGTTGAAATAAAAAAATTGTTTATTCTTCAGTTTTTTCCTCTTCAAAAAAATTTGTTGAAATTAAAAAAATGTTTCTTCTTCAGTTTTTTCCTCTTCAAAATTTTTTTTGTTGAAATAAAAAATTTTTCTTCTTCAGTTTTTTCCTCTTCAAAAACAATTTGTTTAAAAATAAAAAAAATTATAAAACACAAAAACTTAGTTTAATGCATAAAAGACCAAATTCAGTTCACATTTTATCTTCATAAGTAAAGACAACCAGGTGAGTCCAGGTGAGTAAAGGCAACAGGTAAAGTTTGACGTCAAGTGAAACCATTAAAGTAAAATAGACATAACATTAAAACAGGAAATTCAGTACATACCTGTTTAATAAATCACACTATATACAGACTAACAGATGAGAGCAGAATAGTAATGAGACACGTTCACATTAAGCTTTTCACTCCTATAGAAAACCACTGAGAACGCTAATATTAAAGCCATAATTAAATGTGAAGGTTTAGTCATGTGGCAGACGCGTTTATCCAAAGAAAGGTTTTGCTCTAATGTCTTCTAATATAAAGTGTAGTAATGGTTAAGAAAACAAGTGTGTGTGTGTTTGTCAGTAGATGGCGCTGTGACAACAGTGTAAAATTATCCAATTGAACACCAACATGAATCTTACTCACTTCAACATTTGTTATAATATAAACCCTACTTTACAGATATAAAACATATATATAAAGAAATTCATTTGAAAAAGTTTATATATTCAGTGTTTTATTTTATAATTTATATTAGTGGTTATTCATAAATGAAGTAAATTATAAATATATAGCGAAATTCACATAGAAAATTAAACATGATTATCAATTATTGTGATGTCTTAATCATTTTCACATGTTTTAATATCATTGCTCACAAGTAGTGAATAACTTTAAAGCACAACTAAAGCAGTGTGTGTTTATTTCACAGTATTATGGGGTTATATTAGTGAGGTTTTGTGATATCTGAAGAGCTTCTCATTTTTGTTATTGATCAATGATTGTAAAGTATGTGTGCGGGATGCAAAGATGCTGTGTTGTCATGACGACAAGGTAGCAGCTGGTCAATCTGTATGCAAATGGCAGCATGCGGCCTAATCTCGCGCAGGACCTGGTGGCCATGACAACGCATCTTTTTGACATGTACCTCTCTCTGGTTATCTCTTGAGGGGTGATACCATGACCCTCAGACTACTGCTGTGATAGACCACAGTATAACCATGTTAAAACCATAAGACATCATATATAGGCCATGTTGAATAATACTGAATTAATACAATATTTCATATACAGTACTGTGGTTTATTTTATACAGTATATACTTTTTTTAAGTTTCTGAAGTTCTGAAAACTGTGAGAATGACCTAATGATACTGATGTTTAAGTGGAGCAGCAGGTGACAAAATCCTTTAGACAAATGAGATAAATGTACAGAGGTTGTTGAATGTCTCAGTCAAATAAATGAATGCAACACTGCATAAATATTCAACAAGCTGTGCACTGAATTTACTTAAAGTTTTTATCTCTTTCTGTGAAAACTAAACAATTCATTTAATGTGGTACAGCTGAATCTTAATGAAAGAACTTTTGAACAAATGATTTTCAGTTCTGGTTTAGTATGCCAATTTTAATTTGAGAAAGCAGAAATGGAAAATAAATGATTATATAATTGATTCAAGTTTAGTTTAATAATAATTTTTGATTTATTAGTAGTTGATTTATATATAGTACATCTTGTTATGTTTTATAGTTTATTATTTTATAGATTGTAGTGAAAGAACAAATTTAATAATCCTTATTCCACTCACATAATTAATACATCAACATTTCTTTTTATAAAGTTGTCTGAAAACAGTGTGATAAACTTTGTTTAGACAAATCTATATGTCAGGAAATGTTGCATAACTTCTAACTGAAATGATATCATCATTATATAATCTGATGAAATTCATCTTTGGTTTGACTGTGTTGAATTTCTTTGACTTGTAATTCAGCAACTTCCTCTAACCTGTCATTTTATATCATTGTGTGTCTATAGTCATGACGGCAGGAGCAAAGTCCCTCATCAGAGCTGCTGATGTCATTAAAGTTTCATTTGCTAGTGTCTTATTCATCTTATTCACTTTATATTCATTTTATTTATTTATATTTTTCCTGTGTATTAATATGTGATGGGGATGTGAAGATGTGACTGTGTCACATGTGATATAACAGATATAATATTTCTATACTGTATGTTTCGTCATGATGTCTGTAATTACATGAACATGTGTGTTGGTGTGTGTGTGGTGTGTGTGCATGTATGTGTGTTGGTGTGTGTGTTTGTGTGCATGTATGTGTGTTGGTGTGTGTGTGTTGGTGTGTGTGTTGGTGTGTGTGTGTGTGTGTGTGTGTGTGTGTGTGTGTGTGTGTGTGTGTGTGTGTGTTAATATGTGATGGGTGTGTGTTTGTGTGCATGTGTCACATGTTGATGTAACAGATATAATATGTCTGCATGTATGTTCAGTGTGATGTCTGTGTGTACATGAACAGTCCAGGTTGTGTGCATGTATGTGTGTTGTGTGTGTGTGCATGCATGTGTGTTGTGTGTGTGTGTGTGTGTATGATGTGAAGATGTGACTGTGTGTGTGCATGATATAATATGTTACTGTATGTTTATGATGTGTGTAATTGTGAACAGTCCAGGTTGGTGTGCATGTATGTGTGTTGGTGTGTGTGCATGCATGCATGTGTGTTGGTGTGTGTGTTTGTGTGCATGTATGTGTGTTGGTGTGTGTGTTTGTGTGCATGTATGTGTGTTGGTGTGTGTGTTTGTGTGCATGTATGTGTGTTTGTGTGTGTGCATGTATGTGTGTTGGTGTGTGCGCATGCATGTGTGTTGGTGTGTTTGTGTGCATGTATGTGTGTTTGTGTGTGTGCATGTATGTGTGTTGGTGTGTGTGTCTGTGTGTGTGTGTGTGTGTGTTTGGTCATTCAGGAGGTGAAACTGGAAGAGCTGAATTTCAAACGTCACCTTCACCAGAGGCTCAAGGTCGCCGTGACAATGAGTTTGAATGAAGCAGAAAAGATGTCAACAGTGTGTGTGTGTGTGTGTGTGTGTGTGTGTGTGTGTGTGTGTGTGTGTGTGTGTGTGTGTGTGTGTGTGTGTGTGTGTTGGACTGCATTAAAACTGGGTCACATGAACAGTGTTTTCCTGAATACTGTATTTATTAAAGACAGATGTGTGTTTTCTTTCTGTAAAGTCATGTTGGGTTTGCATGTTTTTTATACTGTATAAACAGTATATTGTATATAAACCTGTCTGCATTTATACACTTTCAAGTAAACATCATTTAGTGTGATTAACAGAACACACACGCTCACAGTAAAGACTTGTGTGTTTGGTGGTCGTCTCAGAGACACTGGTTTTAAGAGCGGATAAAGCTCTGTTAAACTATTCTGTTTGATACCACGATGTCAACAAAAAGAAAGTGAGAGACACCGAAATGCTCCGAGCGAGAGACGGACACTATCTGTCTGATAGCAGTTAACACACATTCAGATTCCAGACGGCTCCAGAGCTCAGCACGAAACCTCACAAACACAAGAGATGCTCTCCAAGACCTTCAGTAGCTTAAACATCAAACCCTGAATCCCACAACAACAAATCAAACTCAAACAGCGTGTGTTTTCTCATCTGAGATTTGTGTTGACACGACCGCTGCTGTCTGAACTCTGACACAAACTACATTCTCACATTTCTGAAGATAACGTGAAGGAAAACTCACCTCTATGATGTGAGACGGTTGTCAGGGTGTTGCTATGCGGTGGATGGCGTGTTTTAGCTTCTCCTCTAATCATTACCATCAGCTGATGAAACTCTTTCCACATCATTAAACTAAACAAAGAAAAAGAAACAGACACGAATAATGAAATACAATTTGTGTCATGTCATTAGCTACACAATAAAAGAACGAATGTGTTTGTTTTCATTTAATGAAGCTGCTCATTTCCAGTTGAAATAAAGATGATGACATGTCACATCTCTTTCCCAAGCGGAAGTGAAGAGATTTATGAATTCAAAATTGGTTTTATAATCTATTTTAAAACAGGGTGTTCTGGATGCTGATTGGTCAATACATTATTACATTATTTTCTCTGTCTCATCATTAATACTCGTCTCCAAATGTTGCAGGTTAGACTTGAATCTGTGTCACCCGCTGTTTAACTCGTCTGCTTCAGCATTTTAATACATTCTTTATTCCGACCCCAGAGAAATAAAAAGCTTCACACAATTGTACACAGATGTCAAGCGTTTGTGATCTCTCTGAGGGAACAACAGCATTAGTGAGGGTCAGAGGTCTGAAGAGACATGTTTGAGATAAATCTGTTCTCCTGTCCTGACTTTAACTGCTGTCATTGTATAATCCAGAGAAGTGGGTTAAGAGCCCCTCAACCTGCTTTTATCTGATGTCTTTAACCCACAGTCATATCACTGATGACGGCCGTAATTCCACCCGATGGCACGGCGGAAGAAAGCCGCAGCTTTTGCCGTTTTTGGCAGGCAGCTGTGAGGAGCGACATCTGTCTACAACCTGTTTCTGCCATAAAGAAATCAATAAAAGTCTAACAGGGGAGGATATGGAGATGTCAACGTGCAGTTTTATTACTTATAAAACCAGAGACAGCATAAAGGGGTTTCACCTCCAGTGTTCTGGAGATTGATGTGAGTTTTTAATGTCTGATATCTAAAACATTTCTCCAGCGGTTTTGCTTAAAGACACAGATTACACATCAACACAGAACCTTGATGTCTTACAAAACTAAAACATTTCCATATAACAATGAACATGACTGACATAAAACAATGTTCAATAAAATAAATGTTTAGTTACATTCGGCTGGATGAGTCAGTTGATGATCACTGATCCAGACAGCAGGTGTGTGGCCCAAAATCTGATTCTGGAAGAAAATCTGTAATTGATTTAAAGACGGTGTTAACCAGAGCAAAAAAAATACAGTACCACACTTTTACTAAGCTGCCATTAATAATAAATTAAACACAACTTTAAAAAACTTCAGTACTGTACCCAAAGATACACGATATACACAATTAAAAGCAATAAAAAGGCGATTTAATTTAGCATAAAGCATATCATACAATAACTAATATTAGCAAAAATATAAACAAAATTCCTAAATTGTAATTTTTTACATAATTCACTTACCGTTTATTGAACAGTAACTGCTGATAAAATTAAAGACAATTAACAATGACAATCAGGTTGAATGTCAGTCTGGATCATGTATCATTATCAATCAATGTTCAATATGACAATGATGAAACGAGTTTTACTGAACAATGTTTAATATCTTTCTCTGATATTTTACTGCATCTGACTTGCTCTGATATGTTTCTGGTTCTCCTCGTGCTCCAAATCCGCCATGATAAGGCCCTGAAATGTCATTACAAAAACACTTTAATTCATGTAAATGTGCAGCTTTTATTCCACACACACATGATCAAGAATCTCACTGCTGGAGAAATAAAAAGGGAATCAGGAATATAAAAGTGCAGCGGCTCACAGACTGAGAAACAGAGATTAATTACTTTAGTGTTTGACCCGGATTATCCCAGCGCCCAACCAAAAGCACACAGATATTTACAGGCTAGTTTAGGACACGTGACCAAAGGGTTACTGGAGTTTCATGATTTCTCCTTTCAATTAAAACATAAAAACAAACGTGATAATGTTTACTTTCATTACAAGAGTTTTCAATATTTGAGAAAAAGAAGACACGATCTCACGGGAAATCAGTACACGGTCTAAAAACATGGAAGTCATTCAAACAGAAAACATTTGGGCAATGAACACAAATGGGGGACTGATTTTAGGAGACTGACAACACAGATGCAGAACAATTCTTAAGATTTTTTTTATTTTTACATTTTTCTTAATAATATCTGGTTTGTGTGCTTATCATCCATCCAGGTTTTTGATTGATGCTGTAAGTGTCAGACATTTCAAGACAGAAAATCTACTGTCATATCCAAAACATCTGAATCACATCATCACACTTATTGCTTTTTTTCCAAGTTTATAGATTTCATATGTAAAAACAAACACGGTCTCTCTTCGTACGGTTTTCTCTAGCATTTACATCATGTTTGTTATTGTCCTGAAGAAAGTACTAAAGTGTTTTCAGTATCTGTATAAAATCTCTGTCTCTTTTGAAATATGAATGAATGCTATTTTCAGTGAAATAAGCACAAATTCAGAGACATATTGAGAATATAGTGAATATCACACAGTACGTTAGAAACACCAAAAGAAATAAATGCAGAGAAATAAAATCATTGTTTTTAGAAGGAGCAAAAACACACAGTGGGTTAATATAACAGTGCTTGGAAAACATGAGCCCTCATTACAAACACAAAATTTACAGTACTACTCATCCAACATATGGATTTCAAACACGTTCATACCTATTAAAAATACATCTTCAATCTATCATTTGCAAACCTAACATGTTTGACATCATACCTGAACTGCTACAGTATGAATTGTGGGAGGCACTGAGAAGCCCAGAGATCATCTCTCTGTTAAACACGTTACATGTGCAGACACGCACGGAGACAGATGATGATTTATTGAGATTTCCAGAGATTAAATTAGGGTTTATGAACATGTGTGACAACACACCGCAACAACTTCAATTCATACATGATAATCACTCTCAGTGTGAACGAGCCTTAATGATGTGCACTTCTGACTCTTAAAGTGGTTTTGGTCATGACACAGTGATGATAAATGGGGTGAGATCTAATTCAAAACCCAGAGATGAAAATTCACCCTCATGTCCTTGTAAAATGCACAGTACCAGTCAAACGTTTAGACACAATTGACAAAAATGTCTTTCTTGATCTTAAAATCTTTTAATATGAAAGTGTATATTTCAATGTTTAAAACAACTCCTGTAGACAAAAATATAATTGTGCCAACATATTCATTTCTTTCATTAAAAAACTAAAATTGTATTAAAAGAAATACTTTTTAAATGGATAACTTTAAGCAAATAATGAATAAAAATCAGCCAATAAGAGTGTTGTTTAAAAATCTTCTCAGGTGGAGATCTCAAGAAGCTGAATGATAAAATGTCAAGAGGATGATTTTACAAATACTACACAAAGGGTGACTACTTTTAAAAATGATCAAATATAACATTATTTCATGGTTTGGTGAGTTTACCACTATTCTTAAATGTGGAAAAAAGTGTTTCCAGACCTTTGATTGGTATTGTATATCAACACTGTTTCCACTAAACACAACATGAGAATCTTCTACAGTCCATGTCTGTCAAACACCATCTCACACACAATATAATATAAAAGTCTTGTGTCAGTTTGATTTGAAAGCCTCCCATCACTTCAGCCCACCGTCACAGATCTCAATGAATTAGAGTCATTTACAGCGCCTGCAGCTTCTGTCTGTAAGTGTGAAATCTAATCCTCAATCGCCACTTTTATTTCATTACCGTCTGCACTTGACTACTGCGAACACAAAGAGAAAGAAGCCCACGTGAGATTAGACGTTGAATTGGGATCGTTCCCGCTTGGAATCAGAAAGTGTGGAGAAAACTGCCAAAAAAAAGTGTTGCGTATTGCCAGTGTTGATATCCTGCAGGACCTGTGAACGTGTCTCTGAGTTAAAACCATGACACACATCATGAATCATAATTTGATCTGGATTAAAATCATTACTGATATGTATCAGACATCATCTCTGATCATTCCAGATCAGTCCATCATGTTTTCTTAAGATTTTCATCACGATGCACAGCTCGCTCTGATTGTCTTTGTGCCATTTATTTATTTACTGTCAGACAAAACCCTTCAAAAACTTCACAATCAATACTTTACCCCCTCCGGAAGCTCCCGAGAGTTCGAGAAACAATCATAACACACGTTTCCTCAGAAGACTCCTCACAACAAACCTCTCATCATCACCAGCGGCCCGCGGGGATCCCGTCGACCTGCCGGACCCCTGCTGCCAGTCGGCACACATCACCTCCTCAATACATCAGCGTCTGACTGCATTTGTGCTTCCCGTCTCACTTTTCCTTGCCTGTCTCACTCACGTCTCAAAAGTTGAAGAGTTTCACAACTTCTGAACTCTCCTCGGGTCAGACGCTCTCAGGTGTGTGTGTGCCGTCCTCGATTCTGCTGCAAGACACGTCAGAGGAACAAACATCACATCTGCCTTCAGAAAGAAGCTGTCTGGACCACCTGCATTTACTTTACAAGTGAAAACACTGGCTGGATGTTTCCATTCGTCACATCTGAACAGAGACAACAGGCTTCAATATGATTCAATCACATGTGGTACTGATGCTGAGGTGGTCACCATGACAACTGTCTGTCAGATGCTTCACTTCAACTAAAACTCTTTCAAACTTTTTCTTTTCATTCTGTATAATCATTAGTGGTGTTATTATTATGATTTGCTCATGTGATCAATCAATCAGATCATGTGACTGTGAGGTGTGATGATTTTCACCTGCCGCAGGATAACACGGGCTAAAAATATCTCACTGTACTCACTGTACTCACCACTCATTGACCGTTCAGAGATCAGTCAGGGATGTTTATCCTCATGTTGTGCTTTTAAAACAGAAACAAGCTGAAGAGGGTTGATGAAGCTCAATCACATGACCTGGTGCTGATCTCGGGTGTCATGATATCATCATCTATTCATGAATGAATGACTGATCAATTTCTTAGTTTTTGTCAATGACAGCTTACAACTTACACAGTACATTCACTCAACTCTTCCTTCTGTCAATCATTTAGCAGCTAAACATATAGAAAAAGATAAACTAGCTATGATAAACTAAAGATAAACAAGCAGCTCTTTGACTAATGTTAACTAAACTCTTGACTCGTGTTAACTTCAAAGTCTTTTGTGTTTCTGTAAAAAGGCAAAACTATTCTTGTCAAACTTGATTGCCATTTGCATCAAGCTATATAATAATAGTAAGACACAAACACACACAGACACACACACACACATCTCATCTGACTGAGGAAGACAGTGAATTGTGATTTAGTTTCTGTTACTCAATGTTCACAGATCTCAGTATTCAACATCATTCAACCAAACACCTCAACAATACCAAAACATCAACTAAAAATCTTTTTGGTTTTCTATCTTCTCCACCTTGTAAAGTTACAATAAATAACCCTTAAACACCATCTCTCAGACTTCAGATCATCAATATGTGATCTGCATTGATGTGTCCTTGTGGCTAATAAGTTTTAGTTTGTGTACGCAGGACTGAGAGTGCATAGATTCCTGCCAAACAGTCTTGTGTCCCGTTTATATCAATAATCATTACCAAAACTCCTATAAAATAAACTAAAGTCCTTTAGGTTTCTATATATGTAGTATTTCACACCCTCCTAAAGACTGATTAACATATCATTAAATATAGATGTATATAATTCCATATATATATAATATAGACTTTCTTGAGTAAAAAGGGAAAATAACAAACCAAAACAAGAGGAAAACTCTAAAGGTTCCCTTGGTTTAAATCACAGTAATATTTAGAAATGATTCAAACACAGTGTGAATACACAGATAAAGAAATAAAAGATTACGGAGATGAACAGGAGGGTGTGAATCAACCTCACAAATTTGAGGGAAGTTTAGATCGAGGCGACCCTTGTGTCCGCGGTAGAGAAAGCACCGGTGACGTTCCTAAAGAATGAGCCTGAGAAGTCACGTGACCCGACACTGAGCTACAGGGTTTGGCCGTTAGTGTTGGTGATGAATACGGGGAAAGGCAGTAACTGGGCTCTACGGTGGCTTGCGTCCCCTCCGCGGCTGAAGACGGATGAGAACTGGACAGTATATTTAAATCCTCATAAAAGCGTCTCAGCGGAGAGTCCGTGCCCAGGGCGTGATGACCCGGGAGCTGTCCGGGGCACGAGGACTGGGGTAACAGGAGAGATGTGTGAGATCCGTCAGCGCTGGACGGGTCACTGTACTGGAAAGTTCTGCCGGTTACTGGGCTTTGTGTGCTTGGACTGGGAGCTATGGGAGTGTAGCTGGGTGAAGCGTTCGCTGAGCCGTATTGAGCCAGAGAGGCGAGAGCGGATCTCTCTGAAGACAGATGGAGAGGATAACTGGACTGTAGACTGGCTAAAGTGGACAGAGTTTGGGAAGACGTGGAACTAGACGAGGGTGATCCAGGTGGAGGTGTGTGAAAGGTTTTTCCTCCAGTAAACTTTGATGGGGACTGTCCGTATGTAAACTGGCTTGGTGTGTGACCGGACAAACCTGTGGAAAGCGGGCTGTTAGTCGATGGGGTTGTAGATGAGACCGAACGCCCCGTCTCAGGGTGTTTCTGGGGGTGTCGTGATGGTGGAGGGGTGCTGGCCAGAACGGGCTGTGAGAAGTTCGCAAATGGAAATGAAGACGCCCCGGACAGACGATGCGTCCGGAGCGATGAGACCAAAGGGGAATCAGCCCCCGTCCGAGACATTGAGGGAGAGCCGATAGGGGAGGGGTCTCCGGCGTCTCCGGACAGCGGGACAGCCGTCTGACATCTCTCTTTTCTGGTGACAGAAACGAGCGGCTGGAGGAGACCGGCGGGCAGATAAGGGTGGTGTGTCAGTGCGATAGCGACGGAGGTGGTGGCGGCGGCCGCCTGGAGAGGTGCTTGAATCAGAGGAGTCCAGATGACAGGGGTGGGTGAGGACGGAGCAGGAGGTGACGGGCTGTGAGCCATGTCTCGATCGCGCTGAACGATCTGCTGAATGATTTCATTCTCCTGATAGTTCAGAACACCTGAACTCAAGTCCTGTTGGACCTTGTGCTGGAGAACAGAGTTCTTCTTACCTAATGAAAGAAAGATAAAACACGACCGTGTGAAATACAGATTAGGGAGTAAAGATGACACAACTACACTACTCATGAGTCATGGTATTCATTAAAGAACAAATATTGTATTATTTCATTACTGTGGTAAATGTGGTAGTGTCAAAACTGAGAACAAGGTTTCAATATTTTTTTTTAAATGAAAATCAGAAAAATATGAACACAACAGCTCGATTGGTACAAAAAGCATTAAACTATCAATGCAAAGGTTGTGGGTTCAAACCCATGGAACACAAACACTCATAACATTGACTAAATGTACCGTAAGTGACTTTGGATTAAAGCGTCTGCCAAAATGTCCAGGTTATCAAAATATATAATATATAAAGTAATATATTAAATATATAAAATACAGGCCATGGCTTCTGAAAAAACACCCAAAATATATATTACAAAATAATTAATCTTAAGAAAATACAATATAGAAGAATATGAAAAATATGAAAAATGTAATATACATTAAAATATATATATATTTTGTGTAATAAAAATCAAATCTACTTGTAGGACAATTTAAATAAATATTATTTTTATAATATTTTTCTTTAAATTCCCATTGTGTAAATATCTGTAAAATACTGTACATACTGTAAATATCCAGATATTTAATCATTTACTTTTGATTTTTAGATTAAATCAATCTTGACATGTTTTATAATATATTAACCCAAACTATTATTAAACCAGATATATAGATGACATGACATGACTTTAGTTTACACTGAGCAGGTG
Source organism: Beaufortia kweichowensis (assembly GCA_019155185.1). Taxonomy (NCBI): domain Eukaryota; kingdom Metazoa; phylum Chordata; class Actinopteri; order Cypriniformes; family Gastromyzontidae; genus Beaufortia; species Beaufortia kweichowensis. The sequence continues at coordinate 992,429 of CM032802.1, forward strand.
TGGAATAAACATGATCATAATTCTTTAAATATAAAAATATCATGTGCATCATTCCAGCACTTTCAGTTGATT
>CM032802.1:997500-1312500 GCA_019155185.1 Beaufortia kweichowensis
TCTCTCTCTCTCTCTCTCTCTCTCTCTCTCTCTCTCTCTCTCTCTCTCTCTCTCTCTCTCTCTCTCTCCCTCTCCCTCTCTCTCCCTCTCTCTCTCTCTCTCTCTCTCTCTCTCTCTCTCTCTCTCTCTCTCTCTCTCTCTCTCTCTCTCTCTCTCTCTCTCTCTCTCTCTCTCTCTCTCTCTCTCTCTCTCTCTAATATTAGCCGTCACTGACAGACATGCATTCAGTACAATAGAAGCTCTATTCAGTTCAGATTATAGCTGGTCATTCTAATGATAATTTCATCCAGAGTCTTTTGAGCTGTGGAAATATTTTCCTCCTATTTTTCTTCCTCTATAATCATGAACACATATTGAATGTGTGTGTTTAAGACTGTGTATGTGTGTATGTGTGTGAGTGAGTGTGTGTGAGAGAGAGCGATACAGCTGTTTGTGTGTGTGTGTGTAATATGTCACATAAATCAATCACAAACCCTACACAGCTGTTTGTGTGTATGTGATGTGTCCATCAGGTTATGTCTCTTCACTTCAGTGATTTTCACACAGATGTACAGAAACCTACAGGCTATTGTCTGAAAGAATAACTGCACGGTCAGGCATGTGTGTGTCTCGCTCTGTCTCTGTCTATTAAACACACACAAACACACACTTCATCTGTCTTCTCTACCTGTTCTCTGACAGGGAAACACTGTAAGCCCACATTATTTACCACAACAAACAAACTAGAGAATAACCTCTATATTATTCTGTGTTAACATCTCTACAGGATAGCTGGCTCGCATCGAATCGAGAGATCTGTTGCTAAGGGAGCAGGTTGCCATGGGACGGCCGGAGCATGAACGGATGTCCGATTGACCTGGAGCTCAGAGGCCGCGTCCACCGGGAGACCAAATGGTTATTTAACCCACTTGGCAGCCCGGTACCTGCAGAAACAGGCCAGCGGATGAGACTGGTCTAAGGGAATAGAGCGTTTCCTGACAGACGATTCATTAAAGCCAATGAGTTCGGTGCTGGTGAAATACTTGGAAGCCGGATAAGAGAATTAACACGGGGAGGACGTGTGTATCTGTGCATTTACTCTAATTGAATGTCTGAACAAATACTGCAGCGTGTTGTGAGATCCAGACTGTTCTGAAAGGTCACGGGGTCAAACACCTGCTCAACTCTCTCGGTTCTACGATCCGACATGCCGTGAGCGACGTACACAACTCTGTCTGCTCCACTGAATGTGAAATGTGTTTTCATGAGGATACACGTTACAGGTATCTCAAAAACACTCTCAAACAGAGAAATATGCTAGATATACTTAAACATCTCATTCATTTTTTAGGCTTGTTTTACGACAAAAATCATGAAATCTGTTTGCACACGCTGTGCAGTGATGCTGATAAAATAAAACACAAAAACGGCATGCTTTTCAGCATTAAATATTCACTATGAAGTGTTTCATTGTTTCAGCGTTTAAATTACATCAGCAGAAAACCATCATTTCAATATTCACACAACAATTTATACAACATCTTATTCCAGTCAGCATGTTTTCTTGGACAAAAATAAGATGAAACAGAGTTTGCTGGGCTGATGCCGTTTTCCCCATCATCTCAACATCTTAAACTGGATTCAGATTTGCCAAAATACCAAAATCCAAATTCAATCTAAACTCCAAAACTCTGCTGTCCATATTAATTTGACAAATCTTTATTCTTAGTTTTAATTAAACACACTTGATGGCTCTATTCAGTCTCATTAAAAGTTTTGAAAGATAAAATAAATTGTCTGAGTATATGACACGAGTCACCCGTCATGTGCTAAAAGTACCAGTACCAGTAAAAAGCATCTTTTTTTAATAAATGCCTATTTTTCACTATTCATTTGCAGGCAACTTATGTTATATTTCTATTTGATTTCTGACAGGACTGAACTTTCTTTAGAGGCTTGAAGTTCATTCACACTAACTGACACCCATCACATCTTTCTCTCTCTCTCTCTGTGTCTCTCTCTCTCTGTGTCTCTCTCTCTCTGTGTCTCTCTCTCTCTGTGTCTCTCTCTCTCTGTGTCTCTCTCTCTCTCTCTCTCTCTCTCTCTCTCTCTCTCTCTCTCTCTCTCTCTCTCTCTCTCTCTCTTACGAGACAAAAACAATTTCCTTTAATTCTCTCTCCATCACTCTTTTCTCTCACTCTGTAATGCTCTTGAATAAAACTCTTGAGGGATATTTACTAAGAATGAATCACAGTACAGTATGTGTTGTTTTAGCAACTAATTCACTCATCTCCAGAAAACGTACACAAACATGACTTTTCAACAATATTATGCTCTACCATATGGTCTACGTTCATTTGTACATTTCTGTAGTCTGCAGGACCCCTGTGTCCATCCCGCTGTCCTCTCTCCCTCCAGCATACCCACTTCACACATCATCTCCATCTCTAATGCTCTCACTTTTCCATCCCTTCATCTCTGAGCAGATGGTGTGTCATGTGGCGTGTTGCCCGCGCTGAGGTGGGCTTTAGCAGAGAGTCTGAGGTCTGCCCATGCAGGGGGATTGAGGGACCGTGGATCTGGCAACGTGTTATCTTATCTACAAAATCCTACATTACAAAACTTTCTGCCACAATGCTAGTGATGAACGGTTACCAGGGTGTTGTAATGTAGTTGCTAAGAAACAGAGTGGTTGTTAGCACATCACTATGCAGTTGCTAGGGTGTGGTCAGAGGTTGCCAGAATGTTGCTTACAGGTTGTTAAATGTTACAGCTCAGCTTCCTGGGTAATAAAATCCCATACAATCCCATAATGTTCAAGTGAACTGTTTTCCTGCCATTTCTGACACTCACCTTCTCCTGATACTGTCTCCGCGAGGAGTCCAGAGACTGGATCAGCGCCGTGGCGTGACCAACAAACATGGCGTAGCACGTCGCGCCCACTATCATGCTGAGGATGGTCAGCCACACGTCTGTCATGCCCACGGGTGGATGCATACCGTAACCGATGCACAGCATGTGACTCATGGCCTTGAAGAGGGCGTACGAGTACTGTTGACCCCACGTGTCATTCTGAAAGAGAGAGAGAGACACGTAATGAGACTAGCAAATATTAGAGCCCACCACAAAATCAGATTTTCACAATTACTTTACATGAATGTTTTACAAATCATTAGCTTCTGTGAACCAGTTCAGATTTAATAATCATTTAAAAAAGGTTTTAAAAATATGTATGAGAACAACACTTTTACTATGTACTGTATTCCAGAAGATATGAAATATTATTAAAAGGCTAAAATATATCAACATCTAATTATTATAATTTTATGTGTATAAAAGTTCAAACACATACAAAAACCTTTGTAAAGCTTTGGCACTAGAAAACATCAAATCTTATTAAATAAAAATTCATCTGAATGAAGCCGGAAATGAGACAGAAATCCGAGCGGAGAAAAGTGGGTCAGCTATTTAGAAAGATGTGAAATTTCTGTGTCACTAAAATAGTGAATAAATTGTCCTTGTCTTGTGGTTGTGTGTGGACGCCCGTGAGGAATCAATATTGGCTTCTTCTGAGGTGACGTCTAGATTGAGTTCAGTCGTGAGAGAGAGAGAGAGAGAGAGAGAGAGAGAGAGAGAGAGAGAGAGAGAGAGAGAGAGAGAGAGAGAGAGAGAGAGAGAGAGAGAGAGAGAGAGAGAGAGAGAGAGAGAGAGAGAGAGAGAGAGAGAGAGAGAGAGAGATATTGTGGCACATCTTACAGAGGTTTCACATTGTCTTCTGGGTTAAGATAGTTCACCCCAAAACAAAGATTCTGTCATCATTTATTCACCTTCATGCTGTTCAAAACCTGTATATTATTATTTTTTCAGTGTAACACAAAAGAAGATATTTTGAGAAATGTCTCAGTGGTTTTCTGTTCATACAAAGTCTATGAGGGTCATAGAACATTCTTCAAAATATCTTCTTTTGTTTTCTGCAGAAGAAAGAAAGTCACATAGGTTTGACATGACAAGAGGGAGAATAAATGAACAAATACAATTTCATTTCAGTGAACTTTCACTTTAAAAGAGATGACATGTGTAAATATTGCTTTAGCTGGGGTAAAAACACATTATACGGATCTATGTTTGAGTAACAGTATGTGGGAGATACTGTTTAAATCTAATCTCAGGCTTTATGTTCCTCTCATGCTGAAGCAATAAAACAGCATCAATAATCCCTCAGGGAAACAGTGAGTCGCCACAGGACCCGTCCATAAACCCTGCTGATAAATCACACAGCAGGTGCAGTTTGGGACACAACTGACAATTTCTCTCTCTCTCACTCACTCACTCACTCACTCACTCACTCACTCACTCACTCACTCACTCACTCTCTCTCTCTCTCTCTCTCTCTCTCTCTCTCTCTCTCTCTCTCTCTCTCTCTCTCACTCACCTCTCTCACTCACTCACTCACTCCTCTCTCTCTCTCTCTCTCTCTCTCTCTCTCTCTCTCTCTCTCTCTCTCTCTCTCTCTCTCTCTCTCTCTCTCTCTCTCTCACTCTCTCTCTCTCTCTCCTCTCTCTCTCTCTCTCTCTTCTTCTATCACTCATTTAGGGTCACAGCTCTCAATCTCACTCCTCTCTGGCATTCACCTCTCTCAAAGTAAATCTCACAGACATCAGGAACAAGACTGTCCGTTCTGTCTGGACTCGGGGGATTCGGTGGCCGCACGTTCTTTTGACTAAAAATGAAGGGCATTTAAAGCCCAGCTCAGTGGAAAACTGACAATTCTGAAACTGAATTAAAAAACACTGACTGAGATTTTTCTTATAACTTATAACTTTACATACGGCAAAAATACAGGTCAACACTGGGGTGGGAGGTATGAGCAGAATTTTAAATAAAACAATGTTATATAAAACAATAACAGCATTATTTAATCACAATATACTTATTTTGCTGAAAATGAAATGACAAGATCTATATTTTAATAACTGACAGCAAACACTACGATGTATGAAGTGAACACTCACCACCATCTTGTTCCTGGAGACCCAGCAGTCCGCAGGAAAATCCTGCAGCATCGGCACCAGAAACTGAAGACATCCGTCCCAATGACACAACAATAGCATCATTCCTATCAGATTGACAATTCTCACCATTGCAATGGCCAGGTCATAGGTCATGTGAAATATCTGAAACAAAAGAGACAATAGAAATCACTCTTAAACACCTTCATTTCTATCACTGAAAATCCCTAAACATTCCTGAATTATAAATCAGCTGAAAACACATTTACATTCACTACTGGAGAACAAAGAACCCACAGATTATAAACCTCATTCACCTGACACACACAATAAATGAATGCATTACTGAATAATGAGCTTTTTTAAACAACAAAACTGTGTAGATCTTAAAATGAGGTGTAGTTCATAGTGGGTTAACTAGCCCTTTAACTATAGTAAATATATATATATATATAATGAGAGAGAGAGAAAGAGAGAGAGAGTGAGAGAGAGTATCAGTGAGTGAGTGAGTGAGTGAGTGAGTGAGAGAGAGAGAGAGTGAGAGAGAGAGAGAGAGAGAGAGAGAGAGAGAGAGAGAAACAGAGAGAGAGAGAAACAGAGAGAGAAAGAGCGAGAGAGAGTATCAGTGAGTGAGAGAGAAACAGAGAGAGAAAGAGCGAGAGAGAGTATCAGTGAGTAAGTGAGAGAGAAAAGAGAGAGAGAGAGAGAGAGAGTATCAGTAAGCGAGTGAGAGAGGAACAGAGAGAGCAAGAGAGAGTATCAGTGAGTAAGAGAGGAACAAAGAGAGCGAGAGAGAGTATCGGTAAGTGAGTAAGAGAGGAACAGAGAGAGCGAGAGAGAGTATCATTAAGTGAGTGAGCGAGTGGTTGGTAATCCTCATAGTAAGTGTATCTCTAGGGAAGTCCACAGTCTCTCATGCGGTCAGATGGGTATTAATGGCCTCCACAATTTAAAGCTACTTAATCTGAGTGAAGTCACGACACGCGTCTGTGCTTATTAAAACCCACTCCAGTCACTTAAACACAGCTTTTAAAAGCTTATGTGAGAGAGATACTCTCACACACTATTGTTATTAAACCATGAGAAAAGTTCTATAAATCAGAAGCAGTTTCTCTCTCTTTAGCTCTCTCTTTCTCTATTTGTTCTGATGTCTCTCATCCATAGTTTTCTGCCAGGAGGGCATAACAATGACTTATAATGAGTGAGTGAGAGAGTGAGAGAGTGAGAGAGTGAGAGAGTGAGAGAGAGAGAGAGAGAGAGAGAGAGAGAGAGAGAGAGAGAGAGAGAGAGCTCCTACTTTATCATCTTTCTTTTCAGAAGAATCTCCTCATTATTTTCTCAGTAATGATAAACATAATACAGCTCAGAGATCTGGCTGATCTGAGCTCAGTGAAACATTAACTAGCTTTAAACACATGTGAATAATAAACCATCAAGTGGTTTATAAAAATCACTCTCATCTGCTTTTACAGAGAGAGACAATAAATAAACGTACACACACACAGACGCTTTCAATGAATAGTGTACTGGAACCCAATGCTTTTCACAATGTTTGGTTTAAATAATGCTAAAAATATTATTCTTTGTAGCATCATTAGTTAACATAAAATAAAAGATACATCATGTCACATTCAAACTCATCCAGGCTACAGGCTACAGGATATCTAGATCAGACTCATGGTGTGTGGATCTTGTGTTTTACAGTGTGATTACATTAAATTTCACTGGCAGTAAAATTACATCTAAGCGATTTTTCGTTCATTGAACCTAGACCAGAATAAAATCATTCAAATGTACAGACACTGGCTCTCTCTCGGTCTCTCTCTCGGTCTCTCTCTCTCTCTCTCTCTCTCTCTCTCTCTGTCTCTCTCTCTCTCTCTGTCTCTCTCTCTCTCTCTCTCTCTCTCTCTCTCTCTCTCTCTGTCTCTCTCTCTGTCTCTCTCTCTCTCTCTCTCTCTCTGTCTCTGCTGTTGCTTTGGGATTCACATAAATAGTGAAATTGAAACAGATCATACTGTAATTAAACAGAAGCAGAAAAGAGCTCTGGGTGGATTGTGAAAATCCTCTCTAATATTGCCTTAATATTAAAGTCATTATTGTGAATCAGGGGAATGAAGATGAGCTTATCTGGACAGTGAGGAAGAGATCAACAGAAGTATAAAATTACAAAAACCGTGGAGACTATTTAACATCCCCTTCATAAACACACACACATTTCTGTGACTCTAATTGGCAAGAACACACATTACAGATGAGAGATTCACACAGTGAATAAATAACACCATTCTGACTGATGAAGCTGATAAGAAATCAGACAGAGAAAAAATACAGAGACAAAGAGAGAGATCAAATCCAGCAGATGCTCAAATTCAGACCTGCTTGTTTCAGCACATTCATTTCATTTGCTTCAATGACTTGGAGAAACTAGTAGTAAAACTAGTAATGCTAGTAATGAATGACATAATTCAGTAGTGTGACAGTAATTTAATCACACAACCTGTGTGAACAAACACACCATCTGTTTGGTGGAGTTGATGTTAAACCAGTTTCTTTCACAATTACTAACCAATCAACAACTAGACATCATCAACAACACATCCAGTCACAGCAGCACAAGCCATAAATCACAACAATCCCACATGCCAATATTAATAGAGACGGACTCCCCGCCTCCACGCGATAAACAAACACAGATGGTCGAAAACTCACAATCATCCCCGCTGATAATGTTATGCTGGAGAAGCTCTCGCGCCGTCTCGCAAATACAAAGAGAGCGGTTAAGATTTTCTGTTGGCATAATGCGGGTCAAGAGGGGGTACTTAAACACATCCACTTCATTAATGCCCTCAGTGATGGACCCCTGGATGCTGAGAGAGAGGTTTCACCATCCATCATTAAAACCTTCATTTGAGTCTGGAGAGCGACCTCCAGACACCACTATACAGTCAAGTTTGAGGAGGACAACAAAGATGTATTTATTTACACAAGCGTTATCTGTGTTTTTCAGAGATGCTATTTCTGCCGTGTTTTTCAGGCTGTTAATGGGGCGGCTCGATGTGTGGCGCGCTGTTATGGAAAAGCGTGTGACAAGCTGTCGTGTGACGACACAAACGAGACACCAGCTGCGTTCTGTGGATTCACTTCTCACCGTGCACCTCTGAGACCCTGTTCACCTACTGAGAGAGAGAGAGACTTCTGATCATTATCCAATCATTTCCCCAGAGGACGAGACAAAATGACAGGCTAATGTTAGCACTCCACTCAACAATATTCATTTGCTTATTCATTGATATTGATATGTGTAACGCTCATCGCTCAGATTCCTGCCAAACATCTCAGGCGGCCCGATCGTAAGAGTCATGAAACATATGCAGCCTGTGATTTCTGCCAAACACCCACAGACACCAGAAATCACAAATGAGATCGCTTTAATATCGCAAGTGCTTTTCCTAGACAGCAAGAGATTCAATGAAGATGCAAAAACCTGAAAAACTGAAATCTCACATTTCTCCTCTAGAGAGTTTGAGGGTGACAACAATGTCTTAAACAGTGCTCAGATTTGCTTGGAATCACAATCTAAATATATTTTTTATTAATTTAAGATGTAATAATCTCACCTCCTCCCACTGATGAATGTAGCGTATCAATCGCGAGAGCCGCAGGAGTCTGAGCAGACTGAGGATCTTCGTGAAGCGTACGATCCGCAGCGCGCGCGCCGTCTTGTAGAAATCCGAATCGATTCGCGTCTCCACGATGAGGAAGATGTAGTCCACGGGAATGGAGGAGATGAAGTCGACCACAAACCACGAGCGCAGATATTTGATCTTAATCTGCTGAGGCTCCAGAATGATCTCGGTGTTATCCTCCTTCACGATCCCCGTACGGAAGTTCAGCACCAGGTCCATGAGGAAGAAGGTGTCGGAGACCACATTAAACACGATCCACGGCGGCGTGTGCTCGTCTTTAAAGAAGGTGATGCCCACGGGAATGATGATCAGGTTTCCCACCATCAGCAGCAGCATGGTCAGATCCCAGTAAAACCTGCAAACAAACACATCCAGAAATCAGTTTCTGGGGTTATTGAACTGGTGTATATTCATGGAAAGGGCCAAGACTCAAAAATAAATATTTGCAAATTAAAAATGATAAAAAATGATAATGATATTTAAAAAAATACCCAAAATGTAGAAAATTTAAAAATGTATAAACCAATTGATTAGTTATCAGGTTTAAACCAGTTAAGTACCAGTTGTTAACTGTTAACCAGTTAACAGTTTTCCAAACCTCTGACATATGACCCCAAAGTAAAATCTGACTCTGAAAATGATGAAAAACAGTAAATGAGAGTTTTTACTTTTACCTGAACTATATGACTTTTATGAGCTTACATTATCTAAAACGTGGTACATGACAATCACAGATTTATTCAGAATGTAAATGCACACACCGTTTTGATTATTCTGGAAATTCATTTAAAAATTGTCCAGTGGATTTTAGCTTATGAATGGTAAGTAGGACACACTCCAGGGATGAATAACAATCAGAGATTCATGTGGCAGAATTCACGGCGGTAAACACTGGAGTTTAATGCATGCGGCTCGACCTCTCCCGTCCTCATGCGTGTGTATGTGTGGACCCGTGCGTGTTTACTTATAAATTGGCCTCTTGGCCCGGTTGGTAATTGAATCTAGATTGGTTCTGTTGTAGGGTGATATATCCTCAGGGCTCTATAGACAGCATGGAGAGAAGGTCAGAGCCGTGATCCGGTCGTCTGGTTCTGCTTGATTTACCCTGCTGAGTTTAAGCAGCCCATAAAAATCCATCGTGGACGTAAAAGCCAATTTAAAGCTTGCCAGAGAAAGTAAACGAAAGCAGTTATTCCACCTACCTCTCATAGTTCTGCATGTTTATTTACGGTTTCTTTAAGTGAGAACATTCGACTATTTATGGACAAATCACACCGTTCCTGAATAAACACTAATTACAGGGAAAATTACGCACACACGCACAACTATCAGTGAGCTGGGATATGAATTACAATGCACACAAACAGATAGAAACACTGATGACAGTGACAGTAATTGGAATCGCTGTCACGCTGTGTGTTATATTTAGCATGATGTTTCTGACATTGTTCTCTGAAGAGAACTTCACACACATCACACTTGACATGTGACATACACATGACATACGTTGTTCAACCTCAGTATTCCCCAACACTGACACACACACACACAAGGGTTGGGATGACACCAGCAAATGTATAACAGAAGCACCATCAGTACCAGCATCTCAACTAATTTATCTTGAGTTTACATTTGTCATGCATTTCTCCTAATATTTGTAAGTCGCTTTGGATAAAAGGGTCAGCTAAATGCCTAAATGTAAATGTACATTCTGCCTCTCCAGACACACCAACAGATTTAACTGGGAAATCCAGACTGAGACCAGACAAGGTTCTGCTGGTAAAAAATAAAAACCCAGACTATTAAAGAGTTAAAGACTTTCAGTCCATGTCTGTTGACTCTGTGCCATGTGATACTAGTGTACTATCGAAATTTGATGAAACTAAAGCAATGCTACCGTCAAGCATGCAGAAATCTATCGTGATGTATTATAGATAAAAATCCAAATATGGAGAAGGATGACTCTATAAATACAGTGTGCAAGTTTGTGTATGTGTGTGTGTACATTTCATATTGTGAGACAGAAATAGAGTCCATCCAGTATTTACAATTCACCTCACATCCACAGAGAAAAGGTGACGGAACAGGGGGGAGCGAGAAAGTGAGAGAGAGAGAGAGAGAGAGAGAGAGAGAGAGAGAGAGAGAGAGAGAGAGAGAGAGAGAGAGAGAGAGAGAGAGAGAGAGAGAGAGAGAGAGAGAGAGAGAGAGAGAGAGAGAGAGAGAGAGAGAGAGAGAGAGAGAGAGAGAGAGAGAGAGAGAGAGAGAGAGAGAGAGAGAGAGAGAGAGAGAGAGAGAGAGAGAGAGAGAGAGAGAGAGAGAGAGAGAGAGAGAGAGAGAGAGAGAGAGAGAGAGAGAGAGAGAGAGAGAGAGAGAGAGAGAGAGAGAGAGAGAGAGAGAGAGAGAGAGAGAGAGTTTCCTGGGAGAGATGTCCAGAGAGAGAGAGACATGAGAGGAGAGAGAGAGAGAGAGAGAGAGAGAGAGAGAGAGAGGTTTTCCTAGGAGAATGTCCATTACATGTTTTCACCTTCTGAGTGCACGATCACAGTCACCCCCCCACAATACGCACACGTGCACACGTACACACAGTCATCATGGAAAGAAACATATGAGGCTACAAGAGGGAGGCAGACGTATGTGTTATTGAATGTACAGAAAAACACACATGACACAAACATGTCCAGCAGTGTGTTGACTCAAAGCAAGAAGATAAACTTCATCTCACTCTTATTATGCAGATGCAAAACATAAAGACTGACGTCAGGTCACACGTGTGTGTGTTGGCTATTTCATAATTATTTCATATGATTTAACCTTTTTAATTTCATATCACGCTTACCAAAGAAAAAAATTATCTCTTTGTGCATCTTAGTCTCGCTGTTTGTTGCTGATGCCATGACTCGAGCAACTCATTTACGAACATAAATGATAAAACCCCTTTTCAATAATGCATTTTCTTGCTTTTGTTGTGCAAGTGTTTGTTGTTTGAGGAAGCTGTCAAGTTTGTTTGCTTGAAGAATCTCTATTAGAAGTGGATGTACCATCTGGCAACACACAACACACACACACACACACATCCTCATGACACATTAAAGAGAGAGAGAGAAGAGAGAGAGAGAGACAGGGCGGATGTTAGATCATGTTGTATTAGACAGCTGCAGTATACCGTGCCGGTGTGAATGTGTCTTTTCTCTTGCACCCTGTCCAACTCAGTGAAGTTCAACTTCTGCTGGAAACCCTGAACAGTTTAGCAAACAACAAACCTAAACACAAAGAAACCTCTGATATATGCAGAAGAGGAATGATCTACCTTGCCTTGTGTGCTTGTCTACCAATACAAGTGTGTTACTCAACACATTTGATCATTTTCTATATCTATCTATCATTCATCCAGTGCATAAACTGCTCAAAATCCTGCAGATTTTATTCTCACCCAAGGTAAAAGTAAACTTACAAAATGTAATCCCTGTTACACTTTAAACAGCAAAGAGATTACACGAGGAGCAAATAAATATCTGCTCATGTCTCCGGCTAAATCCTGAATAACAGATCTCAGTTATATGACATGTCTCTGCACGTCTCAAACTGTGCTCACATGGATACGTCAAAACAGTTAAAACAGTCTTGGAAACACATCTGAGACAAGATGATAAAAAAATTATATCCTATTTTCAAGTCTCCCAAGTTCTGAAAAAGGAATTTATGAGCAATAAAAAGTAACTCAAAGGTGATGGAGAACATCTACTGACAAACATCTGACATACATCGGTCTGCCTGTCTGTGCACATACCAAAGGTTAAAAGGAAGTAGTATAAAAAACACAGAAGGAATGTTACTGACTTTTCTATTGACATCAAAGTGAGTAAATGATGACAGAGGTTTCATTCGTGTCATAGTGTTTCCTTTAAAAAAATAATTTCTTCATTTAACTATAAAAGACAAAATGTGACCTCACCTGAGAGAGGAGTCCGGCTAAACTTACTGCATCATCTCTCTCTTTTCTTTCTCCCACTTCACCACTCTTTTAGTATCTCTCATTATCTGTGCTTGAGCGGGTGTGTTTCTAACACAGGTTCCCATCACAGATAACAGCTAAGTGTGATGGACACAATCAAGCACAATCAAGTGTGTGTGAGTGTGTGTGTGAGTGAGACAGAGAGAGACAGAGAGAGAGAGAGAGAGAGACAGAGAGAGAGACAGAGAGAGAGAGAGACAGAAAGAGAGAGAGACAGAGAGAGAGAGAGAGAGAGAGAGAGAGAGAGAGAGAGACAGAGAGACAGAGAGACAGACAGAGAGAGAGAGAGAGAGACAGAGAGAGAGAGACAGAGAGAGAGAGACAGAGAGAGAGAGAGAGAGAGACAGAGAGAGAGAGAGAGAGAGAGAGAGAGAGAGAGAGAGAGAGAGAGAGAGAGAGAGAGAGAGAGAGAGAGAGAGAGAGAGAGACAGAAGAGAGACAGAGAGAGAGAGAGAGAGAGAGAGAGACAGAGAACTGAAAATAGGTTGTGTTAATGAATAAAAATGAGAGAGAAACACATGAAAGTTTAAACAGACTAACTGGAACATCATCCTGCTTATGTTAGTAGATAGATATAATCATTCATAATCATTTCAATCAGTTCTTCCAAAAACAAACAAGTAAGTAAAGCAAAAACAGACATTTGAGGAGGAAATGTGATTAAATTAAAGCTTGAGAAACATAAAATAAGTCACAGTACAGTTTTGAAAGAATAAATGCATCATGTGTCTGTATGATTAAGCATCAGAACAGGACTGTTGTGGTTTATTAAACGTGTCAATCATCTATAAGTGATGCTAGATACAGTGATGTTTGCTGACAGCAGATGTGTGCTTGACTCTCAGACGTCACTATTTTTCTTCTTATCTGCTGCTGTCTGAACTTTGAGAGCGGCTGTCAATCATCTTTCTATTGAGCCTCAGAGCTGTTCACTGTCACACAAACACTCACCATGGCCACATCATGACAAATAAATGAACAACACGTGTGATTTCCATATGAATGTGTCATGGAAATAAACAAAGCACAGATTATTCTTGACAGTTTGAGGTAAATAACATAGATACATAAAGACCCTTTATAATCTCAGGATATCTGCTTTACATTTTAAGAAGAGATTTTATATTGTGATAAGTTCACATTGTGACATTTGACAACACATTACCCACACCAACCTGCAATTCTTATCGCTGAAATGTTTCTTGACATTTACTTTTAAGCTTCATGTAATATTCTCTTTACAAAAATGCCCCATTTTTTACTGTACTACAGTGACGAAAATGTAAAAAAAATACATTTTTACACAATTTAACAAAAACTATCACGATAAATATTTTATGATTTAAATACATATTTATTTTCTGCATTACAATCATGGGAATTTGTAAGGAAGTCATAAAAATTATGTCACAAGCCAAACAAAAGCTATTGCTCAAATAACAAGCTTTATTTAAAAAAAAAAACCTATAAATTTGGTGAAATATAAAGAAGAGCGCTCATAAACAGACTATACGAGAGAGGAGACAGTGATTTTCAGGCAGTGGGTGTTGGCATACGGCCCGTTTGATAACCTCTCTGTAAGTGAGCCCGGGTCAGTGAGCCGGCATTATTTCAATCACTCCATCCCTCCCTCCCTCCCAACATCACCACCGCATCCATCCATTAAATAAATTGTGTTGTAATAATCCCCTCTGCTGTGCTCCTGATATTGCTGGCCTTTTTGATTACCCCACTTTCAGTCCATCCAGGGCGCTGGATAATTCCTACTTTACCTTCACTGAATTAGAGTGCAGGGACGGGCAGGTGGTCAGTATACTAGCTCTTCAGATGTGTACTTCACATTAGCATAATCAGGACCTTGCAAATGGCTAAATACTGTATAGACACAGATATGTACTGTAGATATGTTCATTTGTTTGTGATGCCTGAATAACGAAGATTTGTGAACGAGAAATCTACTGTTTCGTGTAGCAGCATGACATGCTCGTACTGTCCAATGCTCCTGTATTAATGCATGTTGACCTGTGCAGGTCTGTCTCCTGTCAGTGATGAATAAATCAGCTGTAGGACGTGATTGTAAGACCCAAACAAATCAATAGAGATACATACCCCACAATCAAGAGCAATCAACACCTGTAGAGAAGAGAAGTGTGTGTGTCTGCTGAATCAGTGTGTGTGTCTGCTCTCCTTCATTTATCATCTCTGTACTAACACAGAAACTCAACTGTACTGAGTACAGTGTTGTAATCAAGACCACTTTAACCAAGAATAAGACAAGACCAAGCCTTTCAGGGTTTGAGACCATGACACGAACAAGATCAAGACTGCTTAAAGGGATAGTACATCCCAAAATAAAAATGATGTCATAATTTGTTCACCCATATATGATTCTTTCTTTTGTGAAACACAAAAGAAGATATTTAGCAAAACGCTGGTTAAGCGCACCCATTGAACCTTGTCATACAGGTTTACCATGACATGAGGGTGAGTAAAAAACCCTTTTTCTTTTTGGGTGAACTATACCTTTATATTAATCTGAAAGACCCATATAACCCTAAGCCAAAAAACTCATAATAAAATAATAATAAAAGTCGTTGCAGTAATTCATTGAGGTGAATTTCTGTTTAAACATTTTCCTTTGGTTTCTGTGACATACAAGCAGAAACAAATAAACTGAAATTAACTCAACACTTATTGTTTGTTTAAGAAGTTTGTGCAATCAGGCTCATAATAATCAAGTCATTAATATCTTGACTGGTCCTGAAATAAAATCCCAAGTCCTTCAAGTCTAAGGCCAAGACGAGACCAAGTCCAATTGCAATATAAAACTATTTTTTCCAGCAATAAAATCTGGCAACAACAGCATTACACTTCTGCCTCTTGTTCTCTAATCATTCTTAAAAGTCTGTCCCAGAATGTCATAAAAACACACAGCTGATCTCTCTATTGAAAAGGCGATCGGCTCGTCTTCTTGCCGACAGGTGGGACAACAGTCGTCATTGAGTGTTATGACTGTAGCAGCGCTACATCTCCTCTGATTCATACTGACACAAAAGAGCTTATCATCTAAATGCCACGCATACATCTAAAAGTCTACAGTTCAGACCACTTGTACATCAACATAACATTTACAAACATTTCTGCGGGAATAAAACCAACCCTGTAATGCACAAATGTAACAAAGAACATTTGATCCTGAAACTCTTTTTCTCTCTGTCGCTACCTGCAGAATACATCAAACTCTAATGTGCATTCAGTATTCTGAACCTGCTCCACTTTTGCTTTAATGAATTCAGCCAGATCTGAAGTAAAGAGAGCGAGGGAAAATAAACAGACAGATATGACTTCCATCCGTTCTGCGTGGAGGTAAGTCTCTGCTGGGAGACGTGCGGATGGTTATGTAAGATGAAAAAAGGAAATACTGCGAGAAGAGGAAGAGAGACAGAAACCATGAGAGGAAGAGAGACAGGCAACAGACATGACAGACATACTGTATCAGAGACAATCTCTATTACTTTTCACAATGAAAAGTATGATGCTTGGCCAACATGCTCTTATATTACTGTGATGGTAAGAAACCTCAGTACTTACAGATGCAATACTTTCCTCTCAAGGGTATTTACAAATAAGCTATGAATAAAATGCTTTGGGCAATTCCATGCAAATGTCAACCTTACCAAAAGTTATATATATATATATATATATATATATATATTTGCTGGGTTAAATCCTCATGTGAGGTCTCTCTTAAAGTGTTTAAATTATGATCATGATTTTTCATAGTCAGATAAAGTGCTGTTTTCAGAATTGTCACATTCATAACAGTTCATATTTCCTCATTAATGAACACATGAAAATTAAAATAAAACAACTATTTGATGTTCTTTGTAGAGTCATCTCTTCTTCATTTGTTGGGTATTATTGCTTCTGGTTTGTGTATTTTAATTCACAGAAATCCTACAAAGTATGTTGCCTCTCAAAAACATGTGTTCTTTTTAGTCACATCCATAACACATTTTTTTAAATGGATAACTTGTCTATAGACTAATATTTTTCTGATGTCTGGACTCTATCAACAGGGTTTATGAAAATATAAACAGATGAAACGATATGTTAATAATAAACATATTTTCTAGGTGAGACATATAACAGCCGCTTCAGTGCAGAGACTGAATAAACAAAGTTATAAACATCATCTTTAATCTGTACTCCAATTAACATCTCTGATTGTAATTTCTCTCATTCCTGTAAGTGTGTAAAGATCAGCTCTATCACAGAGACGTTTCTCTGTAGAATAACAGGATTCATTCAAGTTGGACAAAATAAATACAAGATAAGAACAAACTGCTTCAGCTGGAAATGACACTGCAGACTGGATTATGATGCCATGATTTAATCCTCTGATTTTAGAAAACTTTCTGTTTGTGTCCTCACGCTTATCTTCCATTATAGAGTTCCTGTGCTTTAAATCACAACATAAAAATATTTATGCTTTGACTGATCTATCATGACATCATTTCATAAACCAGCATCATCGTATCAGTACACTGCAAAAAATGTTTGTTTTGTCTTGTTTTACAGTAGAAATATTTAAAAACTTTTATCAGGATAAATCAGGATACATTTTCTTCAGATGAAAAATAACCAAAAGAAGATACTAAGTCTTGTTTAAAGCATACATTTTAATCATTTTTACAGTAAACAAGCAAAAATATCTGGTAATGGGGTAAGAAAAATAAACTTGAATTAGGTTTTACCTCTTCATTAACTATTTAATTCAACTTTATTTTTCTTCACCCATTTTGCTTGTTTTCAGCATAAACTAAATGTATTTCTATAGTTTATATCTTTTAATCATTTTAATTATCAAGAAAATCTTGATAAGGAAGCCATGTATTTTTGACACATCTTAAAGAGGCGGTTCTTTACTCATGATGACATTTGCTTCAGAGAAATTAAATTAGCGAGTACTGATTCATGCTAATGGGCAACATGAAGTTAATCTAAAATTATTTTGCGGGTAATTGCACAATATCAGTGTTCATTGCTATTCATAATTATATTAGCATGTGATGTGTGTAACAAGGACTAATGTAAAGTGTTTCTTTAACCCTGAGGCACTCGTTTCCCAACAATCTCTCAATTAAGTTGTAAACAGTCACTTACACTGTTAATGTCGACAAAACCAAAGTTATTTTCAGACTCAGAGCTGTCAAATTGTGGCAAAACAAAACAGTGTGATGTAAAGTTTAACTTGTGACACAGTAAAGCTCATGTAATATAGTATTTACGTCTGTGTCAGTCAATCCAGTCTGCTGGGAAGAATTAAACAAATCCAATAATAACCATTTTCTATATCAATTCCAAATAGCTAAAGATGACTTGGATTCACTAGTCCTTGACATTTCAATTACTATGTTTACAGGCTCTTATGAAGCACATGGACGAGAGAACTGCACAGAACGGATGTTTCATTAAAAAACTAACAGTATTTGATCTCAGCCCATCTTTGAATCTGCCGAGCGTGACCCGTCCAAGAGCTGATGCGAAACGCTAATTCTGTGCATACGGATGGATGGAATCGCTGAAGATTTTAATTGCAGGTTTTATAATCACAGAGTCTTTGGATTTAAATGCAGCTAAAGCAGAAGTTCATTTTCAACACTAATTACATCCCCATTTTACAACAACAAACATAAGCCAAACGAAAACATAAAGCGTTTCGTTAGGAGAGGAGGTCGGGGCCACATCTGTGTCTGCTCAACAACTGATACTGCAATGCACTTCAAGTACTTTAAGAGCATGACAAGATAAATACACAGAGGATGACACACAAGAGCTTTCGAGAAATGAGGAGAAGTGTGTTTTGTAAGGACGCAACTGATGTCATTAAAGGAGATAGCACTAAATAACTTCAGAAACCTAGTGAGGTGACTATCAAGACTTTCCTTTTAAGGAAGCAAACAGGCTGCAGATGAAATAAGGTATGCAGCTCTTACATAACATTAATTCTGAACGCCCTGTTAAAATAAATGTTGCTGGACAAATATGCTTTAAAGAATGCTGTAAACTACTGCTAAAATCATTTATATTCCAATGAAAAACATACTATTTTACACCATGTTCGTGTGTGCCTGCATTGCACCACCATGCTTATTAATTACTGCATTTAGCAATACATAAAACTCAAAAATAAAATTGAAAAGGTTTCAATTGGGTTAGGATTAGGATGCTGTCTGAAGTAAGATTTCTGTGAATTAAAATATACAAACCAGAAGCAATAATAGCCAACAAATGAAGAAGAGATGACTCTTTAAAGAACATCAAATAGATATTTTAATTTAATTTTCATGTGTTCATTTATGAGGAATATGAACTGTTATGAATGTGACAATAATATTAACAAATACAACCTTATTGTTTAACTAGCCGGGAATCCCTCACACACACACACACAGAGCTTTAAAGCAATATTAATGAGGAATTCCTACTGACCGTAACACAATGATAATGATAGACCCTATTAAAATGAATCATTTTGGCCAAACAAGGGACGTCCTGGTTGATAGAGGATTGTAGACAACCCTAATGCCGTTTACAACAAGGTTAAGGAACAGAGTAAGAGAAAGCCCAGGGGTTTCAGACACCCGCTGTCCTTTATCTTTTACAATGACGCTGTGGCTTGTGACCTTGCGATGGTAATTATAGAGGTATTGTGGGTGAGATAAGGCCTGTAATGACTACTGGAAATTCACTCTATTGTGTTCAGAGAAAGAGAGACACAGATATTATTATCCGAGTCACAGTAACAATGTTTCGGGTCCTGAAGCGCACCAGCACGCCTAGATGAGATGTGTAATCTAACATGCTTAAAAATGCAGAAAATTCTGCCATTATGTATAATGACTCGTATGTCGTTCCAACTCGTACAGTATGATATTATTTCTAGTCTTTAAAGTCACTATGAACTATTTCTGTATGGAAAAGCCATTTGATGTCAGAGAGAGATCTACTGTACAGTGTACACAGGATACTTTTCATTAAAAAACAGACTGATGTCAAGCCAAACCAAACATCCTCTCTCTGCACACAGAAGCAGGATGAAATTTATATTTTCCTCTTTTCCAAAAACTGTAATATCACAATGGCCAGGAGAAAAAAAGCATCTCACAGGTTCAATAAGACAAACATTAGCCGTATCTCCTATTAACCCTGAACCCTGTGCCACGTGTATTAGCCCACAGATTCATGAATGAAAACAGTTTGTAAGGAGAACCCAGTCACAGCCGTCCACACCATACCACAGCTAAACTGAATATATATCTAGCCCACATAACCTGAAGTTAAATTATGAACATATAACAGTAAAACAGCAAAATATAACACAACATAAACACAGCCCTTATTTGTGAATCTGCACAAAAACTTCACAAACACTGTAGTCACGACTACAACCACTTTCAAAGCTCCTTAATTGCTTACAAACGAATCCTGAGGAAAACTTGTATTTACATGTCATCCCCAAGGACAGGTGTTAATTGTTAAATTGTTACGATTTCATGTAAAATTCAAGCAGATAATGCAGTTTTACTGTCAGCTGCAGTAAAATGGCTGTAACAGAAAAATGTAACAGAAAAGTTTTTGCTTTACAATTTGTAAGTGCCAAATGATTGTAGAAGTATTGGGTAAATTAGATCATTTATGAGCTTAAACAGTTAAATTAGAGAGATCAATCATTTAAAACTATTTTATATTTTAGGCGGTGACTGATATTAATTATGACATATAATGCATTTCAAACTTAAGTGCCCATCCAGACACCTGCCTTCTCACTTTAATGAAATTGTTTTACTGCTGGTTTGACATTAATAAGATATTGGATATTTTGAAACAGCCAACTTGAGATCACACATATCAGACTGCACTTATTGGGGTACATCAAGACAGTCTTTTATTAGTCTGTCACCCAGAATTTAGGAATTACCTGAAATCACTGTAGGGGTGAATAATCCAGTATCCAGCAGATTTGACCCGCTCCTGTTCCCGTTCCACCGCCTTCTCGCTCCCAAACATCCGCAGGGAAAACTTGTTGACACCGGGCTGCAGCATCGCGCCCAGCTGCCGCTGCATAAAGCTCGCCTGATAAAACCTCTCGTCATCGGGTAAAATCTGCTCGATGCCCTCCAGCTTTATAAAAGCAGACTGCTGATCGGTGGTGCCCGGCTGGTTGCCGCCGCCGTGCGCCCCGGGCTCCGCGCCGCCGCCCGCGGCTCCAGTCGGGCTCTCCTCGCTCGGGGTGACTTCTGCCTCCGTGATCAGAAGCCTCTCCTCCGCTGCATCCGAGTCGTGAACGTGGCGCCCGGTTGATAGATGAAAGGCTGCCTCGGAACCTCCGGCAGTCCCCGTTGGAGCTGGTTTTCACGACTTTCCCGATGTCCGTCTCCATGATCGCGGACTCTGCGCCTTTGGTTTCCCCGGTGACCCCAAGGCGAAGGCAGGGGCTTCATCCGGATGCTCTTCCTCCGGGTGTCCTTGTCTGCGTCTTCAGCATCACCCATGATCGCGGCTTTGTGCTGTGGCACACTGTAGAGCCTTTTACGCATGGACGAATGCAACCTGTCCATTATGACATTGAAACGTCGGCGCGATCAATTCAATGACACGTGAATCCAGTTTGGTGATGTTACCGGTATGATTATTTCCACAAATCCCTCTTTATCCGTGTCTGGATGCGAGCAGTCCAGGGGAGATGTCAAAGCCCACCTGTCTTGCGCTGAAGCATCACTCCGACCATCAGGATACCCAAATCTGCCCTCACGCGCGGATCCAGTCTCACCATCACACTCCAGTTCCGAGGCACCGTGTTGCTCTGTAATCCCAAGGAGAGAAGTCAGAGGAATTCAGAGCAGACTGGAGACTCCTCAGCATCACATGCGCGGGGAGGTGGAGGAGCGGAGGTCACGGACCCTCAAGATGATCCCTGCCGACTGTCAATCACATCAGCAGCCGCCGGGCACCGCTGACATCACCGCCGAGGCGCTCTGATCCCATGAATGTTCCCGGTGCGGCTGATCTATCAGGTTGCCATAGAAGCGACAGCGGCGGAGGAAGCCCCGCCCACTTAGGTTCACAGCACGCGACTCTCTGATGTTACAATTCACTTTATGATGTTTTTCTCTTTTCATTTACGCACGAAGCAAAACATTAATTCGGAGTTGATTTTTCAACAAGAATGACAGTGACAAACGAAGATAGTGGAAAATATGGCACTCCATATATACTTATAAAACTTTACGTGTTACTTGGACAAGCAAACTAGTTCATTCAAGTCGTGTCGGAATACTCCATTATGATACTCCATTATGATACTCCATTAAGATACTCCATACTCCATTATGATACTCCATACTCCATTATGATACTCCATTAAGATACTCCATACTCCATTATGATACTCCATACTCCATTATGACACTCCATTATGATACTCCATTAAGATACTCCATACTCCATTATGATACTCCATACTCCATTATGATACTCCATTAAGATACTCCATACTCCATATGATACTCCATACTCCATTATGATACTCCATTATGATACTCCATTATGCCCTTGAGATTTTGTTTACATCCAGAGTTTTATGGTTTTAAATGCTGATAGTATTTGTAGTTTGTACGTAATTTTATTACAGTTAATTAAAAATAGCGATAAAGTTTGACAGTAATCATTTGGTCCAACATATGACAAATCATTCGCTGTATCATTCTTCTTTACGTCAAAACACAAATATCTAATGCGCAAAATGTGCTCTTTAATATGTTGCGGTGGTGAATAAATTTCTTCCTTATCTGTCAAATAATTAAAATAAAACTAAGAGTTTTAAGAGTGGGTACTTTCATTTAAAATCACTTGAACGCTTTCCAAGATTGAAAATACGAACACCTGTTGCAGTCATACGTCACGTCCTGTTTGAACGACTATTTTCAAAATAAATTTACATAACATTTTCTGTTACTTAAACACGCATTATAGATATGTGGTTTTCTAAGTATTGATGGAATATTGTTGTTATTCATTTTTAAATTAACATTAAAATGATAATATATCGTACAGATTCTGAGCATGCGCAGTGTGTGCGCGACAAATCTCCCTCCTGCTCCGTTTTTATCTCTCCGTTTTCAACGAAAAATAATTAACATGGAAGGTGAGAGTTCAGACAAAGAAACCCCTAAAAGTAAGATAATCCCAACGCGTGTTTGGAAGCTGAAACGTTACGGTCGTTTTCTTCCCAAAACTAAAGCGAAAGCCTCAGGAAGCGGCTGCGCGTGGAAGGTGAGGGGCCGGAAGTGATGTTGTATAAATATACACAAATTATACAACACAAACAAATGTATTAATCTATTTTCTATTTTTTAATTATTATGTAAACACATAAAAAATATTTACAACATTCTATAATACTAGGTGTACAACTACGGTGTTCCATCACAAGATATTTTAAATAAATCATTTTAATATGTTTGCAAGTACTGAAAAAAGAAAGATGAAGTTTAGGTTAAGTAACCCTTTAAGGATGCTTATTGAAATTGTTCACTATAAATGATCACAGGATTACCAGTTGACACAAAACCTGGGGAGACTTTTAATTTTTACATGATGTCAAGTAAAATATAAATACAAATTGTGTTTCTTTCAGATTTTTAACTCCAGTAAACGCTCTGGCCAGCTGGAGTTGAATATTTTGGACTCAGCTCATCTGCTGATATCTCAAGGCCAGGAGGTCTTGGTAAGATGATTATATAAAACATAAAGGCCATGTTTGATAGCCTTCTTAATGTTGTCTGTTTATGGTTTCAAACAGCGCCGTAAAGCATCAAACACTCATTTACCATCAGCCTGTAAGTGCAGGATATCGCTGGCCGTACTGAGCCCATCATCATAAGAGCTTGACCGTATTTCTTTTCACTGGCAGAAAGAACAGCGTAATCCCTTTTCTCTCCCGCTGGGCCTGTCGCTGGTCCTCAGGGATTGCCAAGACAAGAGTATTGCCATGCTGAGTGCCTCTGATAGAGCCCAACAATAAACCCTCATCTTGGACTCATGAGTAGTCACTGGCTTTTCAAGAGTTTATTTCAGAGAATGAGACACATTTTAAGCTTTTATGTGGCACCAAACAGGGCAGCGTTCCTTTCTGCCGCACAGCATTATGCGATTTTGAGATTAGACACCAGCATTCAGTCATGGACACGTTTATAATCTGATCGTGCCCTTTCAGGATTCTCAAAATGTTCCTCAAGATAGTCTTTACGTTTGTGTGTCAAACAGCAAACTTCTTGCAGAATAAACCCACAAGTGAAACAGAATGCTGATTTTTACATGCAAAGATTTTACATTTTAATCTCATCCTCTTTAAGCATTTCTACGGAAAGGAAAAACCTCTTTTAATGTCTGAAAGGTTTTAGTTTTTTAGGAGATAAACTCAAATGTTTATGTAACAGATCCGATGAGAGGCTGAGCTCTCACAAAACTATGACTTTGATTCTATTAGCACAATTTTTACAATCCACTAAAAAGTAATGTACTGCGGGATTTATGATTAAAACTAAAAAATATCCTGGACCTGGAGGAAATAACAATTAATGAACACATCATTGTAAAATTTTATATAACTTATATTTGTGGCAAAGCTAGTTATGGTATTTGTTGATATTGTATGCAGAAAAGAGATTATATAGTTTATCTCCCAGAACTGAGTTTGTTGTGTTAGTAGCTCCCCCTTCCGACTGTCTCCTGTAATAGCAGCCAGAAATCAAAAAGTTATTTAGTAGTTCAATTCTTAAAAAAAATAATATTGACAATGAGAACAACAAAAAATATCATTATATTTATTACGTTAGAAATGCAGTTACATAACACAGTTCAGGGTACTACACTTATGTCATGCGTTTGCCTAATATAACCATATTAAAATTGATGATACATGATGCTGATGATGTGTGATCCTGTTGTCTTGTGTGTTTGCAGGAGGGTTTTTCTCTTCTTAATGCACAAAGCTCCCTGAAAATCCAGCACACATCAGACAGTCTGTTGTTTAACATAACAGTAAAGGTGAGAAACTCATTCTCTGTATGAATGAAACATTGTTTTTGCGGCTTTATCAGGAAGTTAAACTCAACAGGATGTGATGTGTGCGTGTTGTTCTTAAGGCAGTCTCCGCCTCTTTGTCCTTGAACACAATAAACAATTTAATTATGCAAATTAAAAAGAACGTAACTGCTGAATGACCTTTAACTTATAGCTCAAAGACAAACTCTGTGGTTTGATAATTAAGCTAATTATCATCCCCAACATGCCTTTATGAAGAATAGTGATGAATTTCTCAGAAAACATTTCTAATAAAATTGTGATATGGCTACAAACAACAGGTGACCTATATTTAATCATGCAACTGCTGCAGGTATGACTCTATGTTATAAATTTGACGCGGAATGACTGCTGTGTTTGTTTCAGGGCCTAAATATGTTAATGTGGTTGTGCGATTGTGTTTGTGTTGTGTATAAGGGAGAGATCCGTCTGATCAGACTGCAGTTTGATGGCAGCAGTCGTGCAGAAGCAGCATGTTTCTGTGATGAAGCTGTTGAGAGATTGCAGGATTATGTACCTGTTCAAGAACACATAAACACACGTTCCTCTGCTGCTACACCTGACCCAGCAGAACCTGGACCATCTACACAAGAGCAGCAGGTGGGAATACTGTAATACCTGTGACAAACACACATGCAGAAATGTTAGTGTGTATAATAATGTATCTACAGTACCTATACCTGTCCAAAATCACCTGGACTGGGTCTCTCAATCTAGTGTTTTAAGTGTCTGCCTATACACCTGTGTGTTCAATTCAGGACAGATAGTTTACAGATAGTCTGTAGTCATATCAAATATTAATGAATATCCAGAAATAAATCATATGGGCAGGATTTGATTTTATTCTTTAGGATTTGATTAGATTGTGAAAATAAGAATGATTTATATTTTCTACGCAGAATAAATTAGATTTTTCACATAACATGCCCTGGCAAATAATACACAATAAAATAGACACTTTTGTTATAAAATCCATTTTACTTTGATGATGGTCATTATGGAAGTTTTGTCCACTAGGTGGTACTGTTGCCGCAATAATATTAAATAGTGCCTGAACTAATCCCACCCTCAGCTGGAGGATATGTATTTGTGATTCAGCAATGTAAATACACAGTTCTGAGGATGTAAATATAGTGAACACACAAGCACAAAGCAAAGTCTTTTATAAAATACTATTAGTGACAGCAGCCCCCGCAGCAGGAATGAAAGATGGCAGGAGGTGAAGATGTTTAATTAGTAATGAGAGTATTGATCGGCTGCTAGAGCCCTCGGTGTGTGTTCTGACACTGTAATGAATGGATCTATTTCTGTTTCAGGCCCCTGAAGATGAGCCGCGGACAGCCCCGGATGTTTCTATGGGATCACTGTCAATCAAACAGCTGTCTCAGGTAGGACTGGATTTTGATGGTTTTGAAAACCAGTAAAAATAAATCAGATCATCTCTCTCATGGCATTTCAATTTGACCTCTGAGATTTCATTTGACCTTTCTCATGACATTCTCATCAGTACTTCCTGGGTGAGAGCGAGTTGTGTCTGCCCATGGCCTATCATCAGTCCATACTGCCTCCTGGAGACCTGGAGCCTTTACTGCGTCTCTGTCTGCTAGACTCCAGCTTCCCTGCGTTTGTAGAGGAGGTGGAGAAAAAGCTCAAAGAGATTCAGGAATGAGGTAGAGCATAACCGACAAAATCCACGATTACACCCACGACCGTCTGACCGGCTCTGTGTCTGTCAGATTCCTGTTTAATGGAAATGAACATAAATGACACTTTACTCTCCATATAATATATACAAACACATACAGTATCAGTCAAATGTTTGGAAACACTCATTGTTGTTTAGACGTTTTCCACATTTTAGAATAGCAGTAAATTCATCAAAACCATGAAATAACACAATTGTAACTGTGTGAATTTTGTTGTGACTAAAAGCATCTAAAATAAATAAACATTATGTTATATTTGATCATCTTTAAAAGTAGTCACACTTTATCTAGAATTTGTAAAATTATATATATTTTTTATCATTAACTATTTTTTATCAGTACTAAAGACATTTCTATCTATGCTGGACTCTTATTGACTGCTAATTATTATTTGCTCAAAGTAATTCATTTTTCGTTTTAAAATAACATTTTAGTTTACTAATTAAAGAAATTAATATGTTTTCACAATTATATTTTTGGATTGTTTGACATTTATTAGGTAATTTCAACCGCGGAAATATACACCTTTAGATATTTAAGATCGTGAGATGCAATTGTGTCTAAACATTTGACTGGTACTGTACATCATACATTTTGTCATTAATAATAGAGTTACATTAGACGAGAGATGTCATACTGAAGATCACTACTTACAGCTAAATGTTGAAAATAGCAGCTGATATTACTTCCGGTTCATCCGTCACAGGGAAATGAAAGATTGAGTGCATTGAATCATGGGATATATTCTGTTGTGTGCTGTACATTTCAGCACACGTATGTCATTCAACTATTTCTACTGTCTGATTCGCTGAAGTATTATTGATCAGTGATGTTTTTAAGGTAGGATTTAAAGGTCATTTTAACATAGTTACACAGAATAACAACACAGAAGCAGCAATAAAGTTTAGGATCTTTATTTTGAAAAAGGAAATAGTTGGTTTCACATATTTTGTAATGGCTTTAGCTCCACCCACTTCCTCCCTCATATATGTTGGTCCGTTGTCATGGTGACACACACTGACACGCTTTATTGTTCAGAAGTTGTCATGCAACTACAGCAGTGCATTTCAAATGCGAAGCACCCTTATTTACCATGTCCCTTTAAAGCTTTAAATCTCTGAAACGAAACCCGCCCCACCTTACAATTGTCAGTAGGTCTATATGAATACATATTGCATAGGATTATAGCCATGCTGTACAAGAATCATCTTTTCTCTAAAAAGAAACGTGAAACATTGAAGTTTAAAAAAAAGATATATTCTTTTCCTTTTTACAGATGCTATGGTAATATTGGAACACTTACAGCACCACATGTACAAGACGTCTAAATAACTCTAGAAAATAAATGTTACACGTATCCATTTCTGTTAATACAATATCAGCTCTTTTGATTAAATACTGTTCTGCCACTCACGACGAAGTTCTCGCATTCTAGTTTAAGACAAAACATCTCCTTTACGTATTATTTTATTGGATGATAAACTGTACAAAGATCTCTATGACTCTCTTCTTTAAAAATACACACACACACACACTCCTCAAGCACACGCACGCACTTGTACTTTTGGATGCAACGTCACAAAGTAATAAGTAACCATAGAAAAACAATAGTTTATTCGATTATGTTATTGCATGCATTCGAGACGACGTGAAGATATGAAAAGGACTTAGTGCAGCAGGAGGGCATGAGAAAAGAAGGGAATGCGATGGTAACGGCACGTGGAGTAAATGTTTGTTACCTTCAGAACGATTCAGTCAGCGTTTGCACAGAACGTTAGACTGACGGAGGCAAACGTAACACAGTCTGTATTGTTCGTTTCTGCCAGTGTAATGCTGCCGGTGTTTGTATGTTTGTCTGTCGTTTTCTTCACGGTGTGAGGCAGGATATGCGTCGCTGAAAATCACCACGAGCCGCTCCTCTCTCTGGATACGTCCGTATGGTCGGGATATGCAGTTGGTCATCTGGAAACGGCAAACAGGAAGGACTTGTTTATTTTCATGTTTGTAGAAACACGGTTTGACATGATCAATGTTACAATAGGAATGATTCATATTAATGGTCATTTTGAAACCTTCATATTTCTTTTGTGTTGGTCCGTTGGCTCAGTTTGTGTTCCGCTGTCGCACGTTCTTGTCCTTGTGGTTGTTTGTTGAATTCGTTTTCCTAGAAGCCAAATGTTTACAAATTACCATTGATGAAGACTTGTGCTGTATATGTTTGAATAAACTCAATGATTTCTTACATTGGTGCAACTGGTTCATCATCTTCATCACACAGCAGAACATGCAAAAAAACAGACAATATTGACACGTTATTCTTGATATTTCACTGCAGTAAAATATTTAGATCACAGTTTCCAGTTTGTAGGACTGACATGCCAAAATCATCTGAGTTTTAATGTTCAGATTTCTCATGAAAAGAAAAACATAGAAAACCAAACAGCTACACAATGATTAATATAGTCTGGAGACATTTGGATGTTGAAGTTATTGTTGGCAGTGTGATGGAAAGGCATTATGAAAGTCTTTCCAGTGTTTTTGTTGGTGTTTGTATGTATTAAAGAACATGCGGCCGCAGGAAACAGCAGCCGCTGACGCAGGACAATATCAATTATACATTTCCCACCATAAATCAGCTCTTATCCCCTCCTGACCGCAGTGTGAACAGCCTCATCTTTCACTTCATACATACTACATACAACAGACCAAACACATCTACAGCCCATTATAATGAGCTGAATATACAGTAAACCATCACACAGTTATTCTCTCTTAAACCCAGAGACGGTATAAGAGAGTTTTAGGTCAGGACACAAACCTAAACATCTGGTTTTCTGTGATGTACATTGTTCTGCATTTTAACAGATGACAAGCAGGAAATTGTTGATTTGTTGCATGTTTACTGCAAATTTAATAAAGCTTTAGTGTGTGTATAAAGAATATATGAACTTCTTTTTGATATCAAAAACACTGTTATTGAATATAATGTATTCTTTTAAAATTAATAATTGAAACTATTGAAATGTGTATGTAAAGAATATTTTTTAAAAATGTGTTTCTTTTTGACATCTAAAGTCAGTCAACCCTGTTGTTGACCCGACTGTACCAACAACACAAAATCTTTCATGTTAAGCCCTAAAATCATTTCCAGAATCTGTTCTCTGATTTCAGACTGCCAGCGGTGACAATAATGTTGAAAATCTGCAATCCCGACATTTAAGCTGTATTGTGCGTCACGGCATTACGTCCTCATCTCTGATTCTGTTGATGAGACTGTGGGCAGAAATAATCTACCTTAATCTACCCCACCGTCTCCATCAGCCCCTCTCTGAGGAAAACTCCTCCCAAACCACACAACAGAACACAGCGTTCACGCACGTACAGTCAGACGCGGGAGAAACATCAGCTCTTTGTTATTAATTAATATGGTTAGAAATCATAGTAATGCTGTATGTGATTCAACAAAATCTGAAATAATAAACTCTGTAAATCACTTTGTTCATTATGTGTCATGAGTGGCAGGATTTTTATCTCAGTAACAGGCAAAATCAGATGTTAGTACTGTGTGTAAATCGTAACTGGAGCATTACACCACGTATGAGTCATATCTCACCTCAAAACCAAAAAGAAAAGAAAAGAAAAGGTTATGGTTTGTATCAGTAAACTGTTCTAGATAGTGAAACTATTACACTAAACAAACTCCTGCCCTCCCATTACAGTAATGGAAAAAAAAAATTAAACAATCAATTTAACTTGACTTGTAAAGTCGATTAAGTTGATTGTACTTGAAAATGTAAGGCAGCAAAAGGTTTTTTACAATGTTTAATTGTCATAAAATCAATTGTAATGCATAACTATGACTAAAATATGTATTTTATATGTGGCATATTTTGAGTTTTGGGCTTGGGGAATTGAGCTGGCTTTGTTATGCAGATCTGGCAACCCTGATTATATAATACATGAATATAATTGCTTGTTATTTTGGGGTGAAATATGACTTAAGTGTTTTTTCACAGACTGACCTCATTACAGAAAACCAGCGCAAACTATAACAAATGTTTGTGATAAGTTAACACAAATGTTTACAATTATTCCTGCAGGTCTGAACATGACAGTCAGAGATGATAATCACTGTGTACAGAAGCAAACATGCAGAAGAGTTTTGATCTTCTTAGACAATTAGAAAAGCAAGTGGCGATGTTACAACAGAGACAAACCGAAGCAGAAATTTCTCAAGACATGCAAGCTTACAGGTACATGATGCCACATGGAGATGGAAGAAGATAAAGTTTAATCTATTATTTAATTTAACTTGTTTAATTAAGAAAAAAGGATTCTGTTACAGTCAGACCATCACAATCTACTAAAACTTTTAATAAGATTTGCAAGGTAAGCAATACTCTTGATTCTCTAAAGCACAAGCCAAGTGTTATTGAATTACTGCCCTGGGTTTATTTTCTTGTATAAACAAGGGAAACCTCTTTATTTTTTTTACCTAGAATTGTCCTGTTTTCTTTAAAACACCAGAAAAACTCACTGTGATCTGAAAATCTGACAAATACAGTATTTGTCAACACGAAGTCAGTGATGCCCATTAAATCTATTAAAATAATTCAAAATATTAAGCAGTTTCTTTCACAATAATTTCCTTTCCTCTCAAAAGACATTTATTAACTCTCGGCAGTGGTTATGGATTATGTTCATGATGGATGTACAGTACCAGTCAAAGGTTTAGACAAAATAAACAAAAATGTTTCTCATGATCTCAGAAAAATGTTTTAATCTGAAGGTGTATTTTTCAGTGCTTAAAATGTATTTTTGTAGACAACATATTCATTTCTTTCATTAGAGAACTAATATTTTCTAATAAAAAAATATTTTAAAAATGGATTACTAGGAGCAAATAATGAATATAAAGCATCTAATAAGAGTCCAGCATAGATAATAAAAGAGCTTCTCAGATTGAGACCTCAAGAATCTGAATAATAAAATGTCAAAAGTATGATTTTACAAATTCTACACAAAGTGTGACTACTTTTAAAGATGATCAAATATAACATAGTGTTAGTTTATTTCAGATGATTTTAGTCACAACATAATTCACACAGTTACAATTGTGTTATTTTATGATTTTAAAGAGTTTCCTACTATTCTAAAATGTGTAAACAATCCTGTGTGATTGGTGTATTTGATAAACTAGCAATATAAAATCTAAAAGATGTATTTACAGTTCTTTATCACTGAAAAAACTAAACCAAAACTAAACAGAGAGGCTTTGTGATGTGTTGTCAGTCAGAAGCATCCAGTAAATCTGGAATCATGTGATTTTGAAAGGGTAGATGGAGTACAGAGCACCCGTGGCTCTCAGATACCCTTCTCAAAGGTCAAATTAGCATGAGGTTATGCCTGACTGCCTCTCTTCACACGCTCACAGCCTCAACATGTTCAGACGTACAGACGTGTGTTCTTCTTCTGTCCCCTCCATCTCTTCCCTTGTGATGAAGATGTGACAGAAAGAAATAAAACCAAACATGGCCCTTAAAGGGTAAAAATCATCACCTCGTGATTCTAAACTTGACTTACTTTCCTCACCCTAAATTATACTACAGTACTTTTACATGTGGGTCTGTGGAGTATAAAGGATTTTAAAATATATTAAAATACTATAATATATATTCTAAAATAATAAAAAAAGTGTTTTAAAATATATTCTGTCCACTCTTTTTACTGAAGATAAATGACTAAATGTGACAGTAAAGGCAGTACAGTAACTGTATACGTTTTGGAAAAACAGAATAAAGTTCAGGCAACTTTATTTTGTGTCTGATGAATAAATGTCATCTAACTACAGTAGAATAATAGCCATCAGATCCATTCTCCATCCGCTATCATCAATGTACAGTATATCCTATAACAAAACGTGTGTTATAATTTGCGTTTTATAAAAGATAATCAATCGTACAGGTTTGGAACGAGGCGAGAATGAACACCTCATTATTCTTTTAATGTTAGGGATAAACTGTTTCTTTAAATGTATATGCAAGCAAATGTCCTGTTCATTGATAAAGTGAACACCATAAACATTTATTTTCTCTTCTTGAGACAAGCGTGCCGTGCCGTTGATGACTAAATCAATTATTCAGTGTGTTTAAGAGCTGACAGATGTACAGCAGCTCTCAGATGAAGGTGGTCAGGCATTGAGGTCAATATTTCCCATTGGCTCTTCTCTGACTCAACGCTCATGAATATTCACTCCTGCAACAAGCCTGAGATGCTGAGAGCTTCATCTGTGAATGCCCCACTAACAGCTCCTGAATATATTATTGATGTCTGCTTCAATCTACACAACAGCTTCAATGCATTATAAAGCACCAGACCGACCTGCATCTGAACAACACCCTTACAAAACTGAGAGAAAACACTTCTCTTCATCTCTCCAACAAGATAGATTTACTCAAAAAATAAACAAATTCTCTAAAATTCTAAACCTTTGTGATGTTCATGCTTAAAACTAGCAACAAATATACCTTATTGATAGCATATTTCAACTAGATATTTTTACTAGACAAAGATACTGATTAAAAACACATTTTCCAATTTAAAAACTTGAACCCAGCATCTTAGAAACACCTAAAAACACAGATCATGACACTTACCATCAACAATCTCATCCGGTCTCTTGCGCTTCTCATAAACCACAATAATGACCACCAGGATGATGATTTCTGCCAGGACACCCAGGAAGGGCCAGAGCGGAGCGAGATGACTCCGTACACGCAGGATAGTGACGGATTCCTTTGATCCGATGATGTTTGAGGCGTTGCAGACGTACTCGCCCGGATCTTTGCTGATGTCCAGCTTGATGATCCTCAGCTCCGTGTAATTCTCTTTGTTGATGATGAAGAATCGGCCGGTTGTGTTGTCTATGTCCTACATAACATTTAAAGAACATTCGTATATCTGTGAGGCTGAACATTCTGTGCAAGTATTTTGTCTTTCTTTGAAGAATATATAAACATCAGAACCAGATACATTTACCCAAATTATAAATTAAGATGAGTTTTCTTGATTATATATAATTGTAATTTGTCTTTATTCAGTTCTGCGTGACGGGTGAAGTGAACTTTTGCTTTGAATATTTAACTGAGACGAGACATAGACATGGTGTAAATGAAACACTTTATCTCAAGGATGCATGTGTTTGCATGTGTTCTTGATCATTAGGTTTGTAAAACTTACAACGTAAGACATCCGGCCCATTTTTTTGCGCCACGTCCACACAGGATGCGGGTACCCGACTGACCTGCAGTACATCATTGCACTCTCTCCTTCTTTTTTGTTCTCGCTGCGTTTGTGGCCGGTGATTTCTGGGGAAGCTGAACAGAAAAAAAACACTTTACTTTGTGAGATTTGAGCTTGTCTAGTTATTCTCTCTCTTTTTTCAGTATGTGACATTCTGTTTATACTATTTTTCTATTTTTCTGACATTATTTTACATGGTCTGGTGATCAGAACAGCAAAGTTAAAGAAACAGTTCAACCAAATATGACATTTGGGCAATTCTATGCAAATGTTTTTCTCAAAGGTTTTCATTAAACTGATAGATTAGATGTCAGTATTTGCCGGTTTAAATACTCGCGTGAGGTCTCTCTGAAAGTTTTTAAAGCATTTGTTTATGTTTGTACAAAATTAAAATAAAATAACTATTTTGTGTTCTTTGAGTCATCTCTTCTTCATTTGTCGGGTATTATTGCTTCTGCTTTGTGTATTCTAATTCACAGAAATCCTACAAAGTGTGTTTCCTCTAAAAAATGTGTTTTTTTTTAAATATTTTACTAATATTATTTATATTATCAAAACATGTTTCTGTGAAAATGGAGTTTTGACTGTAAATGTCACATCCATCCTGGAATTGCCAATTCACAGAAAGGCAAAAAGTCACAAACCATATTAACAAACATTTACTTTTTAATAAAACATCATGTTTGAGATAGTAAGTGTGCTTGTATAATCGTGTGCAGAAATGAGACTTAATTAAAATCTCTCACATGTGCTGACTCACCAACCTTCACTAGATAATACAGGACTGTCAGAGACTCCCACAGAGAAATATTCCCTGAAATTAAGAAATCCTGGATATGACAGATCTCCCCCCTCGCAGATACACACACGCAGACACACACACACACACACACACGCACAGACACACACACAGACACACACACACAGACACACGCACAGACACACACACCTCCTGCAGTCTGTTACTAATCTTCAAAATTGCAGTAATTCCATCCGTGCAATTAATGCAGGATGAAATGAAGCTGAGAGAGAGAGAGAGACGTGTGGGATTGTGAGGGTGTGGATTGGAGTTTGGCTGACATCACCAGCTATAATTACCATGTGCACGTGCCTCCTGAACAGTGTGTGTGTGTGTGTGTGTGTGGGTGTGTGTGTGTGTGTGTGTGAGCTTAGCTTTGCATTATCCTCCTTCACAGCCCGTCTCTAAAACAGAGTAAATCGTCTATCCTCCGAGTGACACTGTATTCTCTCCTAACACCATCAGCCCGGCCTGCTTTCCAATACTGATCGCCATCGGAAGTGTGTGATCAATGCCGAGCAGAGATCAGTAACAGTGTCGGGATGCTGAGAGTCGTTTTATGTGCCTATTTGTGGTGTCCTGAAAGGAAAGAGCGCGTGTAACCCAAACCCAAAGAAACCAGCAGCAGATGGAATATATATATGATTGTGACAGGAACTCATGCCGAGCGTATCCGCAGTCACACAGGAAAATATATGTGATAAAAATGACCTGCACAACAGATGGCGCAGTAACATCCTTCACAAATAATGCCTTACTATATATAAACACGTGTGAAGGTGAGGTCAGGTTATTACTTCACCTGACGCCAGTTACAGGCGGTGATTTCATTTCATTACGCACAGATATCTCTGAGCACAAATTAGATTCAGAAAAGGGTTAAAACTGTGAGCGTAAAGCTTGTATGCTCAGGGCAAATTATGATAGCGGACAGTAAAGTCCTGCCATTAGAAATGCTGGGAGTGAATCCAGAGACTTAATCCCACCCAACCCCACCACACAAGCCTCCATCTGTTGCCTGAGAGAGAGAGAGAGAGAGAGAGAGAGAGAGAGAGAGAGAGAGAGAGAGAGAGAGAGAGAGAGAGAGAGAGAGAGAGAGAGAGAGAGAGAGAGAGAGAGACAGACAGAGAGAGAGAGAGAGAGAGAGAGAGAGAGAGAGAGAGAGAGAGAGAGAGAGAGAGAGAGAGGTGCCAAAGGCACAAGCGGTTGGGGGGATAACGGACTCCAAAATCGGTCACATTCAACCTGAATTTTACATAATAAAAGGACCTCACAGTCATCTAATATTGTCGTGAGACTTTAAAATCGTACAGTAAACCTCACAGCTGGGATATATTTTACAACAAATTCTCTACAAATAAATAAATATATACATTAAATGAAATGTCATTTCAGCACTATTATGATTTATGATGTGGTTACAGGGTTAAAATGTGACCTGGACGTGTTTTTGCTAGATTAATTTTAAAAGCTGATGATGTTTCCAGTTGTGCATATATAAAGAGATAGACGGTGTGTGTCGTGTGTTTCTAACAGAAGAGAGATTGCGGCACATGCTGTCATCTCACAGGCTGCAGGCAGAAACGCTCGGCCAGAGCGGACGGCGACATCATCGCGTTATGTAACCGAGCGTGGCTTTGATAGAGCCGGGCATGCTCAGTGCATCTGACGCTGGTGTCAAAACAAATTGACTTAACTGAGAGGAACACACAGGCAAGATCAGACAGAGACGGGTCTCAGGGCTTCAGGGTGTGAGGAGATTAAAATGTACCTAATGTACAGAACACACGTTTTAGGAGTCAAGATACTTTGTAGGATTTCTGTCAATTAAAATACACAAACCGGAAGCAATACTAGCCAACAAATGAAGAAGAGATGACTCTTTAAAGAACATGAAATAGTTATTTTATTATAATTTTCATGTGTTCATTTATGAGGAATGTTGACTATTCTGAAAACAGCACTTTATAAACCATCAAATATCTGAACTATCAGTATGATGAAAAGTTTATTTCTTCATGGTAAGATTGAGATTAGGGGTGGGAGAAAAAATCAATGCATCGGGATTCTTTCTCTAACGATTCTGAATCGATTCTCAAAGATTCAGAATCGATTCTATGTCAGAACTTGTTCATCCTGAATATAACTTTGTTAAAATAAAAGCAATACAATTAAACTTCAAGATGGGAATACTGTCAAAGAGATTCTAACTATAAACAAAAAGCATAAAAACTCTTTATTCATTTAAAATGCAAATTTATCATATTTGCAAAAATTATATGAAGAATCGTTTTGGAATCGGATCGTGAATCCCAGAATCGGATCGGATCGCGTAGTACCTAAAGATTTCCACCCCTAATTGAGATTTGCATGGAATTGCATGAATATAATCCTAATATTTGTAAGTCACTTTGGATAAAAGCGTCAGCTAAATGCCTAAATGTAAAATGCAATGCAGGAGATCCTCAGCATGAAATGAGAGATACAGTATGACAGTATGTCATGTGTGTGATGTTTCTCTACAGTCCCGGCACGTATGGACGGATTATAAAGTCCACAGTAGACGAGACTTGTGTCGTGAATGACAGCAGCTGTCTGTGTGTCTGAAAAGGTGAAGAAAAGCTCCAAACTAAAGCTGAATCTCAATCCGACCTGCTCGTTGGGTCGTGATTTCTTACCTTTGACCTCAATGGAAGCGTTGGCATTAGGAGCCAGTTTAAAGGTGTAAACACACATGTATTCACCAGAATCTTCTGCTCTCGGTTTATTTATCCTACAAAACAAAGAGACGACAAACTTCACTGCAAACTCACACGCAGACAACTCTTCAAATGCTTATTTTTGTGTCACAGAAGCCCTATAGGAAAAGCCGTGCGAGTTCATTGGGAACATGAATGTGTCTTCATTACTTCACTGCTGTCTGTTCTGAACTCAAGCGTCTCTACATGAAGTCTGACAGGACATCGCCTCTCCACACATCACTCTCATATACTCAAGAGACTTTCTGAAAGCTCTGCTGCTGAAGTTACTGAACACATATCCTGATTGGAATCAAAGAGAAACGCTCAATTGGATTTTATCACTTTAAATGTAGGTATTGTTCAAGAGATGGAGTTCTGAGTTCATTTAAATTTGAGGAGAAGTGTTTATATTGAAATCTTTAATAATATTGACTTTTGAATATTGACAGAAATGTGAGTTGAGTTTGTGTCATTGTTGAGATCTCTTCTGAAACGCTAATAACATTAGTGAGATTTCTGACTCTTTTTCTCAGGAGAAATATCTGAGACTAAAGTTTCTATTTCATCTCCATTTAATCTCATTGATGTCTGGAAGAAATAATTGAGATATTAAAGCGATCTCAGCTGTAATATTTCTTTCTACTGGGAAGCTAATGGTCCTAAAAATAATCATTACATTCCCTACACAAAATAAATAAAAGACAGACATGTGTTCCTGAAAGCTGTCAGCTTGGATGACAAAAATAGGTTTTGAAATCAAATAAATGTATTCAATATTCATTCCCTCAATAAAAATCTCACTTGTATTCTGTGTTTTTGAGTTTTGTCCTGGTGTAGGAAATCTCCTGGCCGTTCTTCATCCAGAAGGTGTCGTGATGAGCGCTGTGTGAGTTGGTGAGGTTACACTGAAGGATGATGGACGTCTGCTGTGGAGCTTTAGGCTGTAAAGTCTCCTGATCTGAAGCATTGATTCTCGGCTCTGAAATCAAGAGAAAGTCCCGGACGGTTAGAGAGTTTGAGACGTGTGATTCTACTGAACCTGTGTGTGTGTGTGTGTGTGTGGAGGAAATATACAGATCTATACAGATATATAATAGAAAATATCATCACGAAGATCATTTTAGCTTACAGTAAACACATCTATCTAAACATCTTATGTATCTTAAGTTATGCACAAAATTGACAGGCATCTTTAAATCACACAGGGTCATACAATAACTTAATAATAATCTGTGATAGAAACTCATTACTTTCTTTTATCTCATCATCAAGTGATGTATTAAATATTATTATAGCAACAATAATCAATAATGCCTTGTATTTTAACACCCGTAAATGTGCACTTTTCTATCACCCTACATGAAAAAATACCGTAGTATACTTTAGTATTTACTATAGTAAACTGTAGTTAAATCCACAGCTATTAGTGTTTTTAATCATTACTATAGTAAATAATAAAGTTTATTAAAATATTTACTAGTTTATCATTTCATTATAGTTACTGTAGTTCTACAGAATACTAAATTATACAAAGCATAGTAATTATTATAATATACTACTGCAGTTTACTATAGTAAATATTGAAGTATACTACAGTGATTACTACAGTTTATAAATGCAGTTTATACCACACAATGCTTCAGTATACAAAGCAAAAACATTTGAATATATATTTTTATAATATACTACATTATAGTAAAATTTTACTGCAGTTTACTAAAGTAAATACTAAAGTTCACTACAGTATTTCTTCACGTGGGATTTTATCATGTGAATTTGTCACAGCAGTAAGGTGTCCGTTCAGCCGAGCTGATGTGTTACCGGGCGTCTCTCTCATAGCAACCACATCACCCAGTGTGCCACATGTACCCAGCCATTGGCTTGTACAGTAAAGCCCCAGATATAATTCCCGCTCGGGGGAGGAGCATCCGGCCGAGAGCTGCTTCAATTAGCATTCCTTACACCTTCTCCTGCAGTTCAGATAAGCCGAGAAGAGTGTTACTGCTAATACTCCATCTCTATCTCCAGCGGCATCAGGACACCTACTCTCACTTCACTGTGTGTTTGTCTGAATCTGAAATAATATCAGACAGATGATGAAGGGCGTTTAGAGGACACCCGCTGAGAGGAAAGAAGGAAACGCTCGAGAGAGAATCTGATCCTGCTACAGTCCTATCACTGAAATCATCAGTCAATAACTCCAACGGCACGACTGCTGTAGGCGAGGTGAAAAACTGGAAGAGAAGTTTTGGAAAACGCTCATTTTGGGGATGAAAATGTTAACACTAAATGAGTCTATACACGAGGACTTCACAGTTATAAAAACAACAACTATCACTACCAAACTATACATTCTCATTCTGAATCCTTTAGCATGTATATACATCTGATCATATCATATGACATGTATATAGTATGAAAACATTGACTCTCGGTAATGACAGAATATGAAACATGTTCTCTCTCTTATTTATTTGAATGTTAAACATCAGGACCTTCAGGAAGGACACCGTCTCTCTCATGTTAGTCAAAAAAACACATGGATGTTAATTTAGCGAGTGTCTCAAGATGGACAGTAATCCTGGATCAGATGTTTGCTGACCCACACAAATTATTTAGACTCGACTGATTCACATGAACTATAATGTCATTACTGAAATAGCAACTGCAAAGAAGACACAAGGTCAAAACCCCCATCCGTTTCATAACACGCAAGCTTACATCTTTCATTTTTCATAATGTAAAGAGATAAGACTGTAGGGTCTTTAACACGACCCCTTCCTTGTGTCTTCTTCTAAATTCTCATCCATCCGCGTTAAAGGACACAAATGCACAGATGTAACACTTTAAAGCGCCGCTGGCCTGAACACTGTGCAATGCCTGACTTTAAAGAAAATAAAACAACACGCCACTAAACAAAAATGAGAAAATAATATTCATATGCAAAATGTTAGAGGACACAAGAAACGGGAAGCAACACATAATATACAGGCGGGACGGAGGGTAAGACAGAGACAAATCGAGGATTTACAGTATCTGATCATTCACAACAACAAGCTTCAGCAAACGGCCTGAATGACTGTTTTAAATTTACTCTTGAATATACAAAAAACTATAACTACAAATAAATATAAAATTAAGCAATAAAACAAAATCTTCCTCATTTTAAACATAAGAAACAAGCTGACGTCACATGGTCTCAGTTGTATTTGTAGGGGTTTGTATGAAGGTGTGCATGTAGATTTTTGTATATTTGGATGTGCACTAAAACATACAAGATCAGTGTAGTAACATCAAATTTAACCTGTTTATTTGGAAACAAATTTAGAGATGTGACCAAGTTAAATATCAGATCCCAAAACATAATTCTGACAATTCTAATGTCAAATAAACTAAATTTATGAAATACATGTAATGGCATTTAACACTTTAATTATTATTTCAATTATTAATACAATTATAAATCCTTTGAAATAATCATAAATAAATGTTCAATATTCAGTTAGATTTATTACGTCTCTAAAGTTGTTCATGCATAAAAGACTTATCCAAACCTACACGTGTTTTCATGACAGAAGAACACCTATGAATATTAATAAGATCATGCGGGACATATAATCTAATGTTGGTGTTTATTGACAGTTCTGTATACAAGAGAAGTTTCTGTGGTCTAAGAGATTTACTCACTCTGCAGGACAGATATGGTGGCTTGGGTTCGAATCCAGGTGATGGCCGGGTTTTGACGCAGGTCGTTGCGGCGCGGGTCGTTGCTGGCCCGGCACTCGTAGACTCCGGCATCCTCCAGCGTGAGGCGAGAGATGGCCAGCACGCTGACGCCGTTGGTGCCGTACGCTGTGTTGATGGATACCCGCCGCTTGCGAGCGCCGTCCCACAGCTGCTTGAAGGAATCCGCTCGGTTAATGTCGGCGTACCACCACTGGATCTCCGGCACCGGGCTCCCGACCACGTCGCAGTAGAGCTCGAAGGCGTCTCCGGTGAGTTTCGTCTCTGACATTGGCGACTTCACAAATCCAGCTGGAGAGGATTGAAAGTGATGGAAGGTTTGGAGAAAGAGATGGAAAGGCAAATCAGTAAATCAAAGCCAGTTAAAAGGACGAAGAAGAATAAGCCATTAAAACAATGTGAAGAATCAATAATCAAACTTATGTTATGAATGCGTATTCATATACGAAGTATAGTTCAGAAACAAGACTATAATGGTAACTCATCACATTATGCTGTGAAAGAGATGTTTATTCTCTCATATGACTTGAAAACATGTTCTGAATGTAAATATAAAATAAATCGAACAGAGTAACGCAGCTCTGTCTGTAATGTGCACAGATATATTCCCTCCTTCATAAATGTTTTCATGAAGTCAGTTTGTTATCTTG
Organism: Beaufortia kweichowensis; assembly: GCA_019155185.1. Classification (NCBI taxonomy): domain Eukaryota; kingdom Metazoa; phylum Chordata; class Actinopteri; order Cypriniformes; family Gastromyzontidae; genus Beaufortia; species Beaufortia kweichowensis. The sequence continues at coordinate 1,039,279 of CM032802.1, forward strand.
ATATTTCAGCACTAGCCATTTCCTCAAATATCTTTGATAAACTGCAGGATAGGAAAGGCATAAAGGAATATATTAGATCTGAAAGTGTTGTTTGGAGTGTTGCATTATGCTGCACACTGACAGGACAATTTACAACTCGACACGAGCCTCCAGCTCTCTTATTCCCCGTCTACACCAGCTCTTATGTGTTTCTCTTTCTCATTTATTACTTGCACAGTCTAAGAAAATCTCACCAGATCTCACTACAAGTTGTATCCTGTGTATAACGACAAATAAACACAATGAATTGGAACGAAATGCTGAAAATAACAGCCCTAAACTTACTTTTCTTTTCTAAAGGTTTTGCATGATACAGTTGTTTTCAGACTGACTGTGAAGGCACACATGTTGTACTCTTAGGAACGCTAATCATACTCTTCATATTGTTTCCCAGAATAGAATTGAGATGCATTTATTGTGAGAAACGGCAAAATATAAAGGTACGAGATTCGCTTCAGCATGTTATTTTTATTGTATCAGATGAGCCGGCCTGTCGATACACTGATTCATAAAATCTTACTGTAACACACTGAAGACAAAAATGAGAAAGAGATGCTTGTGTCACGCAGTGGATGTGCTGTCGAGCCCTCATGCTTTCACATCATCTCTGTTTCTCATATGAATGTGTCACGTGTGATGATGATGATGATGATGATGAGCTGTCAGTGACTAATGCACAGGTGGTGTTCCACACAAACACATAACCTCAGACACACACACACACACACACACACCAATCTGGAGGAGATTCACATACATTTTTACTGTAATATTCAATTCCTGATCTCATAATAATGATTACACACAAAAAAATGATGCCTGCCTGTAATGAAGAAAAATCACAGATGAGATCTCTTTAATATCTTAATTATTTCTCCTGGACTTTAATGAGATTAAATGGAAACTTTAATTTAAGTCTCATGTGTGTCTCAGATATTTCTCCTGAGGAAAAGAGTTTCAGAAGAGATCTCAACAACGACACAAACTCAACTCAGATTTGACATTAAAAGTCTATATTATTGAAGATTTTAATATGAACTCATCAAATGAGTACCCAAATCCAGATTATTTTACTCTGACAATCTACATTCATTTTACACCTCCATACTCTTCATTTGTTCATGTTTTTATTGCTCCTGTAAACAATTTTAAGAGAAAGGTCTGAGACAAAGTTGATACTTAAATGAGAATCAAATCTCTATGAAAGAGAAACATCTGAGCTATAACATTAGAAATCTTAGCAATCTTATGAGACAGTCATGTTTTATTCATTTATACTAATTTGGCTATATATTAAAAACTTTGACTTTGAGTAAAATCTGTCCAGAGTTTAAAATCTACAGGAGACAGATGTAAGATCACCAGGGTTTTTCTTTCTCAGAAGCAGGAGACTTCAGTAAAGTCTCCATTTCATCTGGAGGTAATCTCACTCCTGCTGTTCAGCAGAATAACCCAGAAGATTTTCTCTCTCTCATGGTCACAAATACACAATCTCACCTGACTCCAGATCAGCTACTTTAGCTTTAGTTAATGATGCAGTAAACGATGTCAATGTTGATACAGATCTGAACCCTCTCTCAGACACACAGACAGATGTATTTGAATATGGTTTTTCAGTGATTCTTTATAGTTTTACTCACAGACACACACAGGCGGATGAGAGCGGTGATTCAGTGTGTGTGTGTGGGACAAGCTATGAAAAGAAACAATTTTCACTTAGTTGAAACCCCTGCCCGAGTCCGATCATGTGAACCGTAATTATATTCTGTCAGAATAAAGACATCTGTGTCTGGATTTTCACCCACTGCAGTGAACAGATTCACACCTTCTGTACTGAAGTGAGATTCACCACACAAACATCTGGCTCATGAGAACACACATCACACACACTCATTCACACGATCACAATCTGAACAGCTCTATACACTCTTAAATATAAAGATGCTTCACAGAAGATCCATTTTTGTCTGAATGGATCCATAAAGAGCCTTTAACATCCACAGAATCTTTCTTTGTAGAGGATGTAGGTTCTTTAGACTATGAACAGGTAAAAAAGAAATGGTTCTGTTAAGAATCTTTGATTGAAAAGTTCTTTAGGGAACCAGAACCTTTTGAAGAACCTTCACTGCCAAAACATCATCATCATCCCATCACATTCACAGATAACTCAATTACACACAGTTTTAGCATTAAAGAGCTCAACTTCACAATAACATACAACGATTTAGTGGCCACGTCTGACATTTTTACTTGTTTTCCACTTTTTATTTGGCACTCACAATTAAACCGTCTGTTTTCCTTTAAGACGTCTATATAAACAGCCCTAAAACTGCTCCATCAGTAAATAAAAGCCTCTAAATCTGCATTGAAGAATCACAAAACAATCATGACGCTCAAACTGCTGAGATGCGACCAAAATAATCAAACATCTTGTTAAAAATAAACTTCAGCTGCTGGTTTTTAACAGCAGATGAATTCATCCGTACAGCAGCTGTAAGATGAACACCGGCAGATGTTATACATGCGGTTACACAAAAACACACAACACACCCGCCTCATACTACTGTCACATTCACATACATGTGATGTTGTCTGTCTGTCATCATTACTCTGTATCTACCACATGACACTGTTGGTAACGATGTGTCACAATATCACATTTCTTTTTTTAGTTCTATAAGACACACTGTGATTTATTTCTCTTTTTATAGCCGCGGTAAGACGTTGTGATAACGTTGCCTGTAAGATTTCATGTTGAGTTTGTAACACAGGTGGTAAGAGTGAGTAATTCTCTTCAGCAGAATCTCTTCACAGTTCCTGCAGGTGTTACATGTATTCAGCCAACAATTCTGGCCTGATCTGAACACATTCATAGAACAAAATGTGCCGCTCTTCATACATGGCAGAGATAGAGATATGATCACAATATATTCAAAAGATGACATCTTAAATCATATGAATCTTCTCCTCCATCAGAGCTCTACACAGAGGAAAATATTATTGCTCAATGTTTCTCTTTCATCGTTCAGGAGATTTAAAAGAGTTTCATTTAAGTATCAACTATTAGTCTCAGATGTTTCACAGGAGAAATAAAAACTGAAACAAACGAGTCGATTGTTAAACTACATGAAGAGTATGGAGGTGTAAATGAATGAAGATTGTTGAGGTATGTTTGAGTTCATATTGAAATCTTCAATAATATTGACTTTTGATGTGAGACTTGATAAATGTGAGTTGAGTTTGTGTCATTGTTAAGATCTCTTCTGAAACTCTAATGACATTTGTGAGATTTCTGACTCTATTTCTCAAAAGAAATATCTGAAACACACATGAGACCTAAACAAAAGTTTCCATTTAATCTCATTAAAGTCCAGGAGAAACAATTAAGTTGTTAAAGAGATCTCAGCTGTGATTTTTTTCTACAGTAGAGGAAAAGATTATGATAAATAATGATAAACTTCCGTCTGATTCTCACACAAAGCTTCAGAAAATGTAGATTATAATGCACAGGCTGAGGACATTTCTACACATTACAGTTTACTCTGGAAACGTCTCCATATTTTTTCATCATTTGCTCCATACACACCGCAAATAACCTTTCATTCCTTCGCAGTGACATTAGTGTACGTTAACAGAAAACCACACAAACACCAGTGTTGTATAAAGCCAGTGCATTAAGTGTTAATGGATCCCTTTGGTTCTGTGCTCTTTGTGTCTGTTCTAATAATAGAAACACGCAGCAGCAGAATGAGACACAGTCATCTTCAGTCCTGCAGATATCTGTTGCTGATCTTATGAAGAACGGCACGCTGACAGCTCACATGATAAAACACACGCTCTACAGAGAAATACAGTTTAAACATTATACACCTGCATCTGCAGAGAATTCATGTGAAACAGATTCAAAACTGAATCATTATTATATGATTTACAGCCCTTTGAAGAATATCAAACCAGATTTGTGAGGCAGTTTCTTGTAAGGCAGAAATATAACTGCACACGGTTACATACAGACGTGAAATACAGGACCAATCACGAGTCAGTATTAACACCATTAAACAGAGCGTGTGCTTTAAGTGGTTTAGTCTGAATTATCTAATGATGTTTAATTCTTAGGGTTTGCGGTTTAGAAGAAACCTTAAACAGAATATCAATCCAGTTCAGCCACACAAACTGTCTCTGCTGATGGATGTGATCTGTGAGCTCTTCTTCAAATCTCATGCCTGTTCCTTTAATTCTGCTCTTCTTTTAGGACAATGCATCAAATTATTCCTTTCCATTTTTAGGAAACAGTCGATTCTTTCAATATTTACAGCGAGCGGAGCGGCAGGTTATAAAAGTGTTCAGGGTGTGCAGTGGAGATTCCAGCGGACAGACCGAGGCTTTACCAAACAATAACTGGATTATCCAGGAGAGCCACTGACCTTCTGTCTGAACTATCAAAGCAGACCTTCAAACGCACACGCACACTCACGCACACACACACTCACACACACACACACATACACACACACATACACACACACACACACACACACACACACACACTCACACACATATACACACACACACACACACACACACACACACACACACACACACACACACACACACACACACACACACACACACACACACACACACACACACACACACACACACACATATACACATACACACACACACACACACATATACACATATACACACACACATATACACACACACACACACACACACACACACATATACACGCACACACATATACACACACACACACACACACACACACACACACACACACACACACACACACATACACACACACACACACTCACACACACATATACACGCACACACACACACACGCACGCACACACACACACAACATCAAGGACTTAAAGAATGTCTTCGTGTTTTTAACTTTCACTAACAGTATAAAACTCCTTATAAAGCAGTTGTTGTCTTAAAGGTGACTTGAAGGACGTTTCTGATGTTAAACACTTTCTCCACCAGTTAATGTGCAATTACAAACAGACATATGGAGACTGATAGTAGTTTATTACTCAGCTGACCTTAGCTGACGCTATCAAAATTGCTCCGTTTCATCCAACACAATCTCACAGGAATTCATGTATATTTAATAAGGTATCTTATTCGTACAATCTCATTCATAGATTTTTCTGTGATTTGCGTTCTCCCCAGTCACGTTAGGGTTATGGGAGGGCCTTAGCATCGCTTTTTTCTAATAATCGTATGTTTTTGTGTAATTCACATCACACAAATTCATAAGAATGTATTAGCCATCTCGTAAAATACATTCTTGTGAGATCAGGCTTGTCTGACCTTCTGAACAGTTTAAACATTGTCATGCTATCAAAATATTGCTCTGTTTCATCCCTAACAGCCTGATGATGTGTGTGTTAGGGGCGGGGCTTTCTATCTGTCCAACCAATCAGATACGGGGAGTGTTTGGGAAAGCCTATTTAAAACAGAATATGTTTGTTGGTGCTGATAGGTCAGAAATCATCACAAATCACATCACAAATTCTGTCTAATATCATAGAGACATTAAAGCTGAAATCTGATTATTTTTTGGTTAAAAATGAACAAAACAAGTAAAATCATAAAAATCAGTCTCTTCTTATCTTAACCCAAATTATAATGGTAAGTTTATAATAATGATTTATATGTTGATATTTGGGGTTAGATCATTTGCTTTAACACACATAAAAATAAGCATGCAAAGAAATCTGCAATTTTATGTTTTAAACAGAGATGATGACAGACGCAAAAGTTAAAGTTGCTGCTTTTATAAATGAGTTTTATTTAATCCAATGTTAAGATTAAGCCATATTAAATATGATTTATAGTAATTAAACTCATTTCGATGTTACGAGGTACAGCATGAATGAGGCACCTCGTAAAATACGTACAAATTCCTGTCAGACTGTGTTGGTTTAAAATCTGTGCCATCACAGATGTGCTTTTAGAAACATTAAATATTACATTTACATTCCTCTGAAGCTTTCAGTAAAGCATCACGGTGCACATGGACATAAAAGTCTCTGTTGTTTTCTTTGGTTGGAGGGGGTTAGAGAGGGAATACCCCGGTCTTGTTTGTCTGCAGGTAATGAATCTGCCCTCTCCTGGTCACAGCTGTGACTCTTCAGGATGTAAAGTCACACACATGCCTGTGGGGAATCACTCTCTCATTATTTACTGCTCACAGAGCCATTGCTTTCCATTTGTTCTGATTTCAACAGCAGCACTCACTCACTCCATCACAAGCAATTACATATCAACATTTCATTTCACAACCTAAAGATCAGGACATAATCAGATCAACATGTTATCAAACTCTATATTTATAACCTTGTGACATTAGATGACGAATTTCCCTAATATTATTTTAGAATGGAGTCGTGACAGCTCACTGCATGTAAATGTCAGTCTGAAGCACATTTTACTCTGGAGAATAGGAACAGGAGGAAAACAACAACCTTATAATCCTTCCCAAGGACGAGAATATTAAAATATGTCAAATAGTGTCACAGCAGATTAAACAGTGGTTAATATACGACGTTTAATAAACGAATTCCCTCGGCACTCGACCGTATGTGCGCACAACATCTCCAGCACCGATGTGCCATTAAAATAAACCCGATTGCGACGCACCGGTGTGTGTATGATAATAAAGATGGCATCGACCTCTAACCTGCGCGTCCCTAAAGCAGATTACACACAGATCCCGACGAGCGCGTCCCCTGATCCTTACCGTTCTGAGATGATACATATTGCAGCATTACGTTTCCGAGGACGAGGACCACCGCCAGCATCCCTGTGACGGACAGCATCCTGCAGGATGAGACGATCGGACGGGACGCGGGGAGAGAGAGCAGCTTCAGCCGCAGAGGATGGCGGAGGTGCGCGGAGAGGACGCGTGAAGAGACGCTGCGCGGCGCTGATGGCGCATGAGGATGGATGGATGAGGGATGCTGATGCTGGACGGGCGCTTGGGGATACTGATGCTGATGGGCTCTCAGGGATGCTGCTGCTGCTGATGGGCCATCGGAGTGTCCGTCATCGCGGAGAACCTTCAGCTATCAGTGCGCGCACCCCGCGGCTCGTTCGAGTGCATCATCAGCTGTAGGGCGCGCTCCCGCTGCGGGTGGCTCGGGCGCATCAGTCCTGCGCAGAGAGAACGCAGAGCTGGTTAAAATCATAAACGGCAAATATTTCTGCATTCACTCATCTTTCGTCGTTTAACCTTCGTGCTCCGTCAAAATTAAGTTAAAATATATTAATTTGCCTTAACATTATATGTGACGTAACTGTTTTCTCGTTATTTACAAAATGTTTTAAATATTGAGGAAATAATATATTTATAAAACATTCTCTGCACGATTTTGCATTAAAACTGTATTAATGCAAAATGTAATAAATCTGTTAAAATTGTAATTAATTGCCAACTTTTTTATGATATGCCATACACTTATAAAGATAAAGATGCTTCATGGTGCCATTTTTACCTGAATTGTTCCAAGAAGAATCTTCAACATCTGAAGAAGCCTTCTGTTTCAAACAAAGTTTTTTGTAGTGGAAAAGGGTTCTTTAGACTAGAAAAAGGTAAAAACGCTCATGATATGAACATAAAACAGATGAAATGACGTGATCAGTGTCGTTTGAGCTCTGTATTTACCTGCTGCATTCAGAGAGCGCCACCTGATGGACAAAAACACCGAATTACAGCATCCAAAAATAAAACTTTCTGTCATCATCTATTCACCTTCATGTGGTTCAAACCTGTATACGACTCTTTGTTCTGTGTAACACAAAAGAAGATATTTAGAGAAATGGAAGTGAAAGAGGGTCAGTGTTGTTTGATTATCATCATTCTTCATAATATCTTCTTTTGTGTTCTGAAGATTCATATATACTGATACATATTAATACATATCAAATATCTAGGAACAACCATTTACTGATTTTTAACAAATACTTAAACTTACAGTTCTATAATTTTGAATAATTTATAATGTGAAAAGAAAAAAAACCTACAGAATGTTGCAGTATTACTGGTCAAATTTTGGCAGGAAACACTGACTATGTTTAACTCTAATGCGGGTTGTTTAAGCCCAAAATGCTGAGCCATGATCCAACCATGGGTTAACAAATAACCCAGCATTTTGTAGATTGTTGAGTAAAAATAAACAAATAAATCAGCGCATCAATAAATAATTGGAGAAATCTGTCAATACATTAAAAATAAGTGCCCACACTCTAAAAGATCTGGGTCAAATATGGACCCAAACATGGGCTGAAACAACCCAGCATAGGTTCATTCATAACCCAAGTGTGTGTGCTGTCCATATTTAACCCAGCATCTTTTAAACAAATAAACCCTGATGCATGGAAATGTAGAAGAATCAATAACTGACATATGCCCATATGATGACCACAATATTTCTTTATGTCTAGTAGGCTATGAATGCATGACTTTATATTGACTCTCTGCATGTGTCATAAGAAGAGCAGCAGATTTTCCCTCCACTTTACTGCAGTGTGTCAATGAAAGCAACATTTAAATCAAAGCCACACCTGCATCCCGCTGCAAACCAATCACCTGCAGCAGAGAGGTCACGAACGACACACCCACCTCCCTTTCAAGCCAATGGGAAGGTGAAGTTGAGGAGGGGCGGGAGGATGAATTAGACGCGCATCAGCGCACATGTGTCGGAAGAGTTTGAGCAGTTCTTCATCAGCGTGACTCTCTCAGGTGTTTATGGGATTATGGGCAGTAGACAACAATGGCTCACGCGTCTGAAGAATGAGCTGAGCGACAGTCCACTCGCGTCCAACGTGGCTTTCGGCTTCATCCTGATGGGTCTGGAGAAGTTGGTGGAACTGGAGTTCGAGTGTCCGTGTGATCCGGCGTGGAACGCACTCTTCTCCTCCGCCTTCTTCATCATCCCGGCGGTCATGGCCTTCGCGCTCATGATGATCGTCCAGGGCTGCAGGTGCGAGGTCTGGTGCCGGAGGTCCGCGTCTCTGTCCAGTGTCGTGCCCGCGGTGCTCTGGCTGATTCTGCTCTTTCTGGACGGTCAGTACTTCGCCTGCGCGATGACGGACTGGCACGGCAGGTACGTGATCGTGGATAAAGCCGCTCCGCAGAAGTGGTGCGAGCCCACGCAGGAGGAGCGCGTGTCTCCTCGAGATCTCATGCTGCGCTCGCAGCGGCTGTTCGTGGAGTCTCAGGTGAGCGCTGTGGACATGTTGCGCGCTCATGCGCTTTTACGCACCAGCAGCAGGCCTCTTGGTACCTTTGGAGATGTTAATGCGCAACAGGTCAATTGTTTGGATACACATGATCATACGTTTCCTTAAAACTGTACATTTATAATAAATGCAAGACATTTATTAAAGATATTTTGCTTAATTGGTTGAAATTATTTGTTTTAAAAATAAATGTGCTTCAAAAGATTGTTCACAGCCATGCTACACTATGGTTCCCCAAAGAATCATTCTGTCAAAGATTCAGTAACCATTTCTTTTTTATAACCTTTTTATAGTCTAAAGACTATAAAGAACCCTTTGTAAAACAGAAAGATTCTTTAGATATTGAAGGTTCTTTATGGAACCATTCATGCAAGAATGATTCTTCTATCTATGGCATCATGACGCATCTTTATGTTTAACAGTGTATTATAACACAAGCATACAGATTAAGTCCTTAAGCTGTTTAACATTTTATTACAATTAATTAATTAGTCTGGTAAAAGAAGATCATCTTCCAAGTGTCCAGCAGCTTATGAGAATATTTATTCAGTTTTCTTATAAATATAATTAACATTCAGTTTCAAGGATACTTCTGCAAAGTTCAAGTGTATTTTTAAGCATACTTTCTGTATTAAGTACTTGTATTAGTGTAATTATGTGTGCTGCTTCAATACAACTTGGGACTTAATTGGCCCACATTTTAGTTCATAAAAGTATAGTTTTAAGCAGACTTTTACATGTAACAGTAGTCAACTTACAGTTTACACAACTAGCTTACAATGTTTTTCTAAGAAATACCTAAAAAAGTAATACACTAATAGCTTACTTAAACTTCTTTTTGTAAGGGTTCTTTCTCAAGCTGTATGGTTCCATAAAGAACCTGTATCATCCACAGAACCGTGCTGTTGTACAGAAAGTTATTTGTGGTGGTAAAGGTTTTACAGACTATAAGAATATAGAAGAAAGAAAGAAATGGTTCTTTTAGGAAACTTTGATTAAATCATCAGTGTGCACATTTATTTTTAAGTGCATGTCCAAACAGTTGACTGTTGTAACATTGACAGTACAAAAGTCTGAGACCACATTAAACTGATTTCAACAATTAAAACTGGGAACAAAAACTAAATGTCGACAGATTTTTTAATTAATTGAAGCAAAAGTTTATGATGTAAAAGTTTTTTTTTTCAATTAAACTTAACACAAATAGTAATCTTGGTCAATGCCGGTTTGTTTTGTTAACAGGTGATCGGGATAGTGCTACTGATTTTCATCTGTTTTGGACTGGTGCTGTATGTCATCCGAGAGAGCTGTCAGCAAGAGCTGGAAACACCAGACGTCAATGTGGCAGAGATGAGTCTGTACAGCACCAGCTGATATCATTCACATCTCATCACATCTCATGATCACATCTGTTGACATGCTGTCAGTTACCACAAAAATACATTTTCACTCGTCCCTCAGTTGTAAAAATAAACACACTTACAATAGAAAAATACATTAACATACAAAAATACATGTTATTATAAAAGTAAAGTTAGAGAATTACTGACCTTGTAAGTGCAAAGCTGTGTCCAAATGTTTAACTCCAGTAACGGACACATGAAGCCTGTGACATGATAAGTGCAAGAAGAGAATAAATTGACAGAGTAAAATGAATTATAATGGTAATGTACAATCAGATGTTCATTCAGTTCCACCTTGAACAAATAATTTAGAGACTTGCTCAAACAACCCATTAAAGACTCGTTTAAACCCTTTATAATTTCTTACCCCACAGACTCTCATTATAAGTGCATTACTGTAAACAAACTGAAGGACAAGTTAAACACAAACAGCCGTTTGATGAGTGTGTGTTTGTCACAGACTGTAAACACAAACTTACACATCAGCGTAATGACAACTGAGAAACCACGAACGAAACGGGAAAATAGTTTGGTGTTAAGAGACACAGAGGATTAGTGTTTTAACATTAAACTGGCTTTTATTATTTGTATAATATTTTATTTTTATACTATATAAAGAGGGATTTTTCAGCATGGGTTCCCTCTAGAATTGTCTATGGATTGTTAGAATGGTGCTTGTGGATTTATGAGTAAAATAAAGCCTAAAAAATAATAAATATTATTGAAGTAGATGAAACGAGGGAGGGAAGAAATGTGTGAAAATCTATTGTTGTTCATGTATCTCGTCTATTGCAGTACAGGTTATGATGTCATAATGGCTTCTGGAAGAGAAAACAGTAAAAGAAATCATTTCCTGAGGCCTAAAACTCAAGTGTGGTGGGACTTCCTGTTCATTTTGCAATTTCATTTGGATGTTAGTGCTGCAGAAATGACATTTACATTTTTTATTTAGCAGACGCTTCTATCCAAATTAATAAACGAGCAAAAATTTTACATTTAGCAATACTATGTTAAACACCTTACCTTATACATTCAACATTTAATAAAAATTAATCTACTTATGATTTTGCTTTTTCATGAATTATAATTAACAAAAGATGTAATCAAAGACAATTATTTAGTAAAAATATACATAAAGACATGATAAAAACAATCGGAACCTGTGACTATGCCTATCCAAAATAAAGGGAAAAAAACCCAAAAATATAACTTTAAAAACCATTATAAAACAAAATGTGAAAAAACAACATTATACATTATGTCACTTAATGTACTGGAACACAATGTGAATATAAAGATTTCTCCGGTCTCACTCCTGTTTTCTTTTTCTCTTTACACACCTGCAGCATAAACATCTGATGATATTAAACATCACAAACACGCTCAGTAACACAACACACACCAAAAACACAAAAACATCTACATTATAATATGAATACCAGGGCATTTTATAGGCCTCGGTGCGCAAGTGAGCGGCACCTTTGTGTCTCATGACAAATTCGGTCCAGAAGATGGCGCTCTCTAATGGTTTTACTGGTGTGTCTCTGTGGAGACGGGACAGTTTCTGCATGTTTTTCTTATAGGATGGGTCATTAATAATCTCAAGTAAAGCCTCTTTAAATATACGTCTGTCTATAGTGGCTATGTCCAAAACCTTTGCTGCTCCTCTGTATCTCATTTTGGAAAGGTTGTCATCTTGATCAAACACTAGTGGTAAGCCCACTATAGGAACAGCGTGGTAAATGGCTTCATAAATACCATTAGTCCCTCCATGAGACACAAAAACTCTAGTCTTAGGATGTCCCAGAAGATCGTTCTGTGGAAACCATTTGACCAGTAACGTGTTATTGCCAAGAGTTGATGGCCGTTCTCCTGTATATCTGAAAATCACCTTCTGTGGAAGTTCAGCAAAAGCCGCTGCTATTTCTTCGGCTATGTCAAATGGAAGTTGGCCAACCAGCGTTCCTAAAGACATTATTATGACTCCATGTTCTCCTGAACTCTGTACAAAATCCTCAAGATCTCCTGGAAGGTCTTTCGCCGGCCTGCACTGGAAACCGCCGATGTAAACGGCATTGGGCATGGTCGGGCGTGGAAACTCAAAAACAAAATCCACCCTCATCAGCCATATATCAGCCGCTTGAAATAATTCAAAATAATCAACATCAGGAGAAAAATAGCGGGCGCACAGAGCCGTGTAATGAGGGCCGACGATACGCTTGTAAAGAAAGAGCCGAATGCCGTAGAAGAGCATGTTGTAGGTTCTCTGAAGGAAGGTCATGTGATCCGTCAACTGAGACAGAGGAAAGGGAACGTAAGACAGCGGGGAAGGAGCTATTCCAAAATGTGCCTCTCCGTGGACAGTCCAGCGCACGTTAAAGACCAGAGGAAGATGAAGATAGTGAGCAAGCACCACACCTCCTCCATTGGCTGGATCAGTCAACATCAGGTCAAAATTGGTCTTCTTGAGCTGTTCAATCAGCATGGGATCTTTCTCGATGATGTAAATCACCATTTCACAGATGTTCCTGTGCATTTCAGAAAACTTGTCCTTCAGAGACATGTCCAGTTTGAATCTGGTCCACGCCGAGCGTCCCTGCCGCCTAATCTGGAGCTGTTTAGAAACGAAACTGCTGTAGAATTCATCATCGCCACCCAGTGAAACCGGCACCGTTACCGAGATGTAATGCGGTGAATCCTCTGCGATGTACCAGCTGTCGAGAGCTCGTAACACTGTGATGTGATGACCTCTGGAATGAAGCTCCTGAATCAAAACATTCATGTTTATCCAATGACTCCCTTCGTGAGGAAAAACCAGGATTTTCCCACAATGCATCGGGATGGTCAGAGTTAAAAAGATGTTTAAGACAAAAAATAGAAAATCCATTTTTATATGAGGAATACAAAAGTCTTTCTGAAAGAAAGAAACAAAACAGTTTTAAGCTGTAGGTGTGTTTAAATTTAATCTAATGAAACTCCATATCTTTTAAGATAAATAAGACAATCATGAAATCAATCAATCCACATGTTTCATAACATCATTCAAACTTCTGATGACAAATGTGACACACAACCCACAAATAATTAGTTTTTTAATATTAATATATAACTTTTCCATGAACTACTCTAGCACTTTGAACATGTTTTTTAATTAAAATAGGTTTACATGGTAAATGTTTAAGTAGATTGTGAACAAAGTTCAGCTTTATTCAGTGTATAACGGAGAACTGAATGTATTTATATGCGGAAGCACTTGTTTGACAAGAGTTTATCTTTTAAAAACAACACACATGAACATGTTTCATGTTTCACAAGAAGTGTTGAGCATTAAAACATTACGCGACATTAAAGAAACACAAACACGGACTGAATCAAATGTTACGCCGCAAACAACATGGCAGCTTATTTCAAACTACACCTTAAATGTTTTAACAATTTTGACAAGCGCAAAGTAAACGTGTCGGTCACCATCTGATCCGTGTAAACGCTGTGACAAATGTAAACATGGTAAAGAAAGTGATTTACCTGCTGTTCAGCTCATCAAACACGCCGATCTGTTGTGGTGGGCGGGGTCAGAGGACGCTTACGTTTATTAATGGCATCCAGCGTAATGAATATTCATGAGCCGAGCCTTTACGTAACAGGCGTTGTGGTGACGTTGGATCTTGCAGAAGGAGGTCATGTCAAATATTATAAATATATTAAATACATCAACATAGATAGAACTGCAACAAGTTGCGTTTTGAATAAAATGAGCACATCATCAGTAGTTACGGACTGTGACGGAATTTGCGCATGCGCAGTGGCTAAAACGGGCCTAGAAGTGTTTTTAATCACAACTGGAGTTTCAGAAACAGAATTTATGGTACAGTTGATGGTGGGAAATATGTTATTGTATTGTCACCATAACCAGTGATTTAAGAAACATATTCAAATCGTATTCACTCCTATTCAAATCGATGGGACTGTCGAGTGCGACGATTTTAAGGAACTTTTTATAATTTTTTATTTATTAAGGAAGAACCACCAACTTTGGTCATCATTTAGGAATTAAGGAACTTTGGTCATGTCTTAGATAAACAGTATGACGCAATCAAAACACAGGCTGTTAGTGCGCATGTCTCCCTCTGGTGGAGACAGTAAGTATTTATCATCATCATCCTAAATATAAGGCAGACAAACATGAAAAGCAATATAATCCCAGTCCTAAAGACACATCTGCTAGTGCAAATAAATGATAAGACTGCAGACATGGCAAATTTTTTTATTATGCATTTCACAAAAGTCCACATATTCATACCAGAAAATACTTCCATCTTTTACTCACCAAAAAACATTACAGTAAAGGTTTTGCAGGGGCGTGTGAAAATAAAAACCTAAAAAGGGGCAAAGTTTCGTCTGTCTGAAAGCACACAGTCCTCTTGTTTCACGGGTGGACAGTGACACATACTTGTAAACGTATGGAATGTATTTATTTACTGTACAGACACGCAGAGACATACCCTGCAGAAAAAAACAAAGGATTTCTGCTGGGGAAAACACCCTAGTCAAAGAAGTTTATTTTATAAAGAGAAACAAAACAAACATACTAAAATATCTATACAAACTCTTTTAACTTTCCATTTAAAAAGCCTCTAAAACAGCAAGTTAAAAAAGTAACTTTGATTAAGTTGTCTAATCTGTTCGTCTCTCAATCTTTGCTTTTTGCTTATTTTTTTCAGTCTCAAAGATGATGAGGAAGAGGTGATGTGTTATTTTAAATGCTGCCGTATAGAAATCAAAGGAAATTAAACAGCATGTTCACGACCATGTGGGTGAATCTCACGAAAAAATATTCACATCATTTTTAGCCCAAACTCACAACAAAATACATAACATTCGTTGCATTTATATGATGCAGTTTTAAGGTCAATTAAACACACTTCCTCCCAAATTCTCATTTGTTGCGATTACTTTTTAATTGTTTTTATTACTGTAATATATTTATTTACTGTATTAAAACAAAAATACTGTAATACAATGGTCATATTTTATTTAAATTAGCATAAATTCAAAGAGAACAACAAATATTACCATCATAAATACTTTACAAATTAAACAATATATAGCTTTATTTCAGTACTTTTGCCATTTTTATGCCATTACTGTAATGAGAATGATTTGTTTTTGCATGATGGTACTGAGTGGGAGGCAAATGTGTTTAATTGTCATGGAAATAATCTCACAATGCAGTAAAATCTTCTCATCCCAGACAGGTTTCGTGAGATTCACCCTTGTGTGTTTGGCTCGAGTATAGAACCCAAACACTGCTGGAAGATCAGAAGTCATTCTAGGAAGCCTGGCAGCAAACTACTGACATCAGATCAGTCTAGAAACAACAGCCTAAAACAGTCAACCATGTCTGTGAGTTTCAGACTCAAGGCACAAATCCAGCTCTGGGCCTCGGGATGAAATACGTTGGCATACAAACATAAGAGCAAGCCATGCAGAGGTGACAATCTTAACATTCAGAATAAAATGAAAATAAAAACAGCATTTACATTGCCACCCCAATTTCTGTCTAACTCCCAACACCCAGAATCCCCTGCATGCAAGACCTGTCATATATAAAAACACAACAGCAATACGACCGGCCATAGTGTTTGCACATATTTACCATTTTTCTATTAACAAACATCAGCGTGGTGAGACACAGACTGCAAACCAAAAGCAATAAAAATATAATAAGTGTTGCATTAATTTACTGTGTTTCTCTTTCAAACTCCTTTACATATATTTGTTTTAAAAAATTGTGCCCGTCATGCTAAACCTTGCTATATCACTTTAATATATCTCTCCATTTTACAAGTCTGTGAGTTCACACTTAAAGTTTTAATAGTTTTCTTTGAATGTAGTATTTAAAGTTGCACTAAAAGTGTCCATTACAACAAACCCCTGTGGCTACATACTAAAGCTCCAGCTCATCTCACGTGTGATAGACATTAATTCTCACTCTGTATCCCTCATGTATTAGTCTAAAACAATTTCTGATTAGTGTAATTCAGTCAATTTAATTCATTCTACTGTTTAAATGTATGTTTTGCACACATTTCACCCAAAAACCAAAAGATAACAAATGATTTGCAATACATCTAATATTACTATGATGCATAATTACTTTACAGTTTAAATATTAAATTATATTACAGTAACATTTATTAAATTACAATGATAAAACTTTAGTGAGGAATTGTGCTACACTGTCATGAAAATAAAATGTTTTTAAAAGATTTCCTTTTGGTTTTGGGGTAAAATATAAGTTAAACATACAAGTTGCTAAGAGTTTTGTTTATAAATTAACTCTCAGATAAGTGAGCAATCATCCACACATGTGAATCTCATGGAAATGTCTGGGTTGAAAATTGAAAAAATAGTAAATCATATTTAGCCTGTATCAAGACCATTAGGATTGTTTGCATTGTTACAGTATTTTCATTTCATGTAATGCAATGAATCTTAACGGTTTTAGGAAACAGGCAGCATTTTCTTTACACAAAATATCTGTGTATGAAATAATAATTTTATTTTTTTAATGTTTAGTCAGACATTGACAAGGCTGCATTTGGCCTCATACCCACATCACCTGAGAGTCTGTGAACAATAATATAATAATAGTCATAATAATAATAATAATACAAAATACTAAAAATGAAACACCACCCATTATAGAGATATGAAAGTGTAAAATAACTGTTAAAAGAAACAAAAAGTCTCTGTTCTGTTTGTGTATTTTCTTCCTCCTGCTGTCATCTGAGGCCCGTTGTGTGTTTGTGTGTTTTGGAGTGTTACCGATACAGAACCGTTCATGGGTCTTTCTGTGGCAGAAAGAATTTTCATGAGGATGGGAGGAGCTTCCTTGTGATTGGTCTGTTTACGTGTCAGTCTCACAGAGCGAGAGGCGAGGCAGTGCTGGGATTGGTTGGAGTCGTGCTGGGGGAGGGAGCGTGCTTCGGAGGAGCCAATTCCAAGAGAGCTCGAACCGTTCCGGCCACCTGAGCCAAACCTTGTTCCTCCAGGATGTGTAGAGGGAGACACAGCTGGTTCTGCGGCACCACACAAACACAACACACACACACACACAGCAAGGACGAAAAAACAGGATGGGGGAGAAATGGAATGTCAATGAAGAAACTAAAATAACTCAAAAATAAAATGTTTAAAATGGAGCAACTTAAATATTACAAAACTCAAGAGGGACATAAATCAAGATAAATGCAAAACACGAGATGAAATCAGATGTTATGATCTGTGGAAACTGTAAAGAAAGGTGAAGGAGAGACAGATATCAGCTGAGAGATCAGACCTGTCAACCAAACAACAGGAACAAACACAAGCTAGACTGACATGATGATGAGCAAAGTGAGGAAGTATATTAAAATGTTGCTATAAAACTACACCGCAAATGAACAGTCACAGAATGAAGGTTCTTTACGGAACTATTCAAGCAAAAATAGTTCTTCTATGGCGTCATGAAGCACCTTTATTTTTAAGAGTGCCAGAGCAAACACTTTTGCTTTCTGATGAATCATAATAAAAGTATGTGCACTGAGAAAATAAACAGGACCTATTCTCCATGTTAACAACCACACCAGCATTAAACGGGTAAAACCAAGAACGTTTCTGATCAAATTAATCTCAGATGCCAACCACAGAAACATATTATTCATAAAAAGCAGATAAGCACTAGGATGTAAGAAAGAAGAAAGAGCCAGATACTAACAACAGAAGGTTAGATTTTATTGTAGAAAAGCAGAGGACAACAGTCAAACTGTAGGAAAATCAGACATTATGGCACACAGACACATGCATCCACACTGTGCTAAACCTGTACTTTTCCACTTTATACTGTATGTTCATAAACATTTCATCACGGTGTTGTGTTGAGCGACAGGCCGGCATGCTTGATAACTGTAGGGTTTAGTGCTGTTAGCAGATATGTGTGAGGTGGAAGACATGGACATTCACACATTAAGGCACAAAGGGATAAAAACATGGCGAGTTTATGGTTTGGCATCCACTCTCTCAAATCCCTCAAGATTGTAAAGTTTACTCACTAAAACCTTCATGAAATATAAAAACCGCTAGTTGCCTTTCGCAGAAACACTTATGCAGATTAAAGGGCTGGTTTAACACACAGGCAACATGTTCTTGTCTTTAAGGCTGGATGGACCTTAACCCTCTTTGTGCTTTTTAATAAAGCTTTGATTTCTGCTGTGAAAATGTACTTTCCCTGCCTTTACAGAAATTATAATCAAAGTATAAATATGGCCAAACATTGTTTCCGGGATGACACATGTATCCAGAGAGGATACACACGTTTAATTATAAATATCACTGAAAGTTTGGATTAAACTATATGTCAGCCCTTATTCTCAAACTGACATACAAGGTCTCCAAAGAAAACTATAAGTTATCTATTTGATGTTAATTTATTTACATATCCTACTGTCCATGGAAATCCCTAAATTATTTCAATGAGGCCTTTTTATGCTGCAATCTGTAACACCTCTCTCCTCCAAACATAAAATTGTGAGTTACTTTACATACATTTGTAATACAATCGTACCCAACAGCTCAATTACAAAAGATTATTATAAGCTTAACATTATAAATCTGGGTACGGTAGGGAGACAGTTTTCAGCACTGATTTTTTATTGTCTTTGCTTAATATTTTTACCAAAAAAAGTTACAGATTGCAGCTTTACAGAGACTAAAGTTGAGCAGCAAGTTTTAAAGGGATGACACTTAGAGAAAGAAACACTATATATATCTGTGCGTGTACATCAACACTCGTTATCATGTAAATCCTCATACATATAAACACACACATGCACTCGCACACACAAACAGTGGCTTGTTTCACTGCAGTGATTGTCTGTAAGTGCAATTTAAACGCTTGGCACCAGGTGGCAGTAGAGAGCACACAGCAGAGACATGATTGACAGGTAGAAGAGGGCAAAACCAGCCAGCTGGGAGGAAGGGGCGGAGTGAAGGGAAGGCGGGGCCAGAGAGAGCAAAGCTTCAACCAGCCTGAACACACACACGACCTCCCCTTTCAACACGTCCCCTGCTGAACACAAACTATCCTGCCAACAGCATCCAGAGAAACAGGGAGGAAGATGAAACGTGGGTGAATGAGGGGTAGATGAGATATGGGGTTGTGATGAAGAAGACGAGAGAGAGAGAGAGAGAGAGAGAGAGAGAGAGAGAGAGAGAGAGAGAGAGAGAGAGAGAGAGCGTGTGTTAGTGATATTAGCTATTAAACATGGAGACGTTAAAAGGAAACGGCAAGGAATGCTAAAAGCCAAGTAAGTTTTAAGTCAACATGAAACATCATCACATTTCATTTCTGTAATGTGGTGAATGTTTAAGTGACAAGATATTTAATGAGGATTGAAGGTTAAAGGTCAAGTTCACCTTTGATTTATAGAACCAGTCAAAAGTTTAGATACAACTGACAAAAATCTTTCTTATGATCTTAAAAATCTTTTAATCTGAAGGTGTTTAAAATTACATTTGTGGACAATTTCTTAAATTAGAAAAAAAAATATTAAAAAAAATATTTTTGAAATGGATTACTTGAAGCAAATAATGAATAAAATCAGCCAATAGGAGTCCAGAATAGATAGAAATTCCTTTATTATTGTTTCTCAGATTGAGACCTCAACTTTTAATCACAACAAGTTACAATTGTGTTATTTCATTGTTTTGATGAGTTTAATACTATTTTAAAATATGGAAAAAACTGTAAATAAGTGTTTCCAAACTTTTGACTGATAGTGGGTAAATTTAGATTCCATGTTGACTAAGACAAGTAACAGGACATAAGATGTAGTTGTTTGGGTTAGTGTAAGAAAGGCAAACGTTTAGATTGAAACACTGCTTGTAATATCTTGCAGATTAAACTATGAACCAGAAGCAGATACCTGAGGGACGCCAATTCTGCGACACGCCTCCAGGAAGTTCTCCACATTCCGTCGACACTTGGCCATCGTCAGTTTGGGCTGGAAAAAAACAGTCAACAGATATAAACACATGCGCGCACACACACAATGTACAAAAACAAGATAAAGAAAACCAGAAATAACTTAAAAATCACACACCACTGCCGGTGAGGGTACATGGATGCTGGGTATAGATCGAGGACGCACGTGATTGGCCAAATGGCACAACACGACCCCGTCAGTCAAAGCTGCACCAAGATCACTGGGCAAAGACACCTTGAGACGACACTCGATATTCTAAAAATTAAAATAAAACGCATTTAATATGAGAGAATAATGGGACAGAAAGGGGCGGGTCCTGTAGCAGTTACACACCCTTCTCAACTGCTCTATGAGTTCTGCTTCCTCCCCTGTTGGGGCCAGACTTTGTGTGGGAGTGGTTTCCACAGACTCCACCCTCTGCACGCTCGATTCTTCTGTAAAACACAAACGAGTAAGACATTGCATGAGCAGTCAAGAGTACTGAGCTAATCGTTTTAGGATGCATGCTCATGACAACATTACACATTTAGTGTATCCTGCATGATGACATCACAAACATCCCACAAGCCTTTCAGAACCCAGCGATCATCCGTTTCAGGTAAACATACCCTTTTTCTTCTCTTCTCGCTGACTCAGACGGAACAGGTAACTCTCAGGTCGCTGTGTGGAGCTGCGTGAAGTGGGCGGGGCAGCAGGGCTAGGGCAAGTAGGTGATTGGATGGCTGTGGGACAGGCAGGAAGTTGAGTCACAATGTTGCACAAGGTGAAGGTTTGAACAGGAAAACAGCATCAGGAAGAGATGAGAAGAGTTTATGATTAAAATAAAAGCGTACCGGTGGGAGACAGCGATGCATAATCTTCCCCTTGCTAATGATGGCATGGATTTTTGAGAGAAAAAGGACAGAAAAAAATCAAATCAGTTTATTTTATTTATAGTAAACACCTATGAATTACCCCACATCTAGATATATATTTACATTTCTGACAATTCCCAAACCATAAACAGACATGCACACAAATCAAGTGAAATTCAGTTGAATTTATTTAAGGCTGTTTTAGCAGAGAAGCTCCATCAGCAGCAGCATGCGTTGCAGTACCTGCGGTGTACAGGAGGGGGCGACGGCTAAGACAGGAGACACACAGCCATCCAGCACAACAGCAGAGAGAGACTAGCCAGCAAAGAAAAATGAGGTTTAACGCAACAGAACATCAACGAGGAGAAAACTAATGGAAGTTGAGTCCCAATACACTATGTACACTTGATGTAATTGTCAGCGGTTTGGCCAAACTTCAAACCTCAGTCATCGTCAGACAGAAACGTCATTGACAGTCAAAGAATTCATTGATTATTCGAAGTAAACAAGACGTGCATAGTGCACACTAGAGTACACACTACTACTGTAGTGTAGACTGAGAAATGAGAAGTGGCCCGGGTTTGTTTGACAAAAATCTACTTTTGGGTTTGTGCTTAAAATTTGTTAATGGCTAAAAGTATATTACTGTGTACAGTTGTGTTTTTGTGTGACTCTTTCACCTGTTTGTGAGGGTCTGGTCTCTTCTTTATTGTGTTGGTATCTGTATCTATCTCAAATATCAGTAGAGGCTCAAACTCATTCTGACACACAGACATCATCAGAAAGAGAGAGAGAGAGAGAGAGAGAGAGACAGCACAGAAGAAGCAGGGCAGATGTGTTAGAGATGTCAGCTGGGAAAAGCAGATCTAATATTAATGCATGTTAGCAGGATAGCACTTCAGATCGGTCAAAAGATGTGGAGAAGTACATCTTTAAGGAATCTTCCAGGTTCAGACGTTAAACTGTATGAACAACATGCTGTTTGGCTTACTTTGGTTAGTACAAATGCACAAAAACTTCAATTGTGAACGTGTCAAAAAGTAGTATTATTATATTAACTCATTTAAACTTATTTCAAACCTGGAAGATAAGTTTATAGCTAATCTTGAGATTCTGGTGTGGAAAGACAACTGTTAGGAGACACGGTGTTGTTGAAAGGGGTTAATTCTGAGAAATGAGATGAAGCAAAAGATGAAGAGTGAATGCGAATCAGACAAACTAGAG
Organism: Beaufortia kweichowensis; assembly: GCA_019155185.1. Taxonomy (NCBI): domain Eukaryota; kingdom Metazoa; phylum Chordata; class Actinopteri; order Cypriniformes; family Gastromyzontidae; genus Beaufortia; species Beaufortia kweichowensis. The sequence goes on from CM032802.1 coordinate 1,062,103, forward strand.
CCAGTACTGCAACGTTTAGGTCGACGTGATTGGCTCTTACCATAAAGAGGGCGGAGTCATCTGTGTGAGTGGAGCGTCTGGTGGGGTACAGACTCTGAGGTGGGACAGTACACATGAGACTTCAGGTAACACATACAGCGGTACAGGATGGGCTGATGTATACGGGTGAAATGGACGACAAATGGGAGGAAAATCTGAGGAAGATACTCACCTCACTGTCTGTAGGACTGAGCTTCGTTGGGCTCGGAGACGACTTATTCTGTCCATACAAAGAAAGAAATATTATCTTTACATCATGGTGGTAGCAGTATTACTAACATGCCATAAAGAAATGAGACGCATAACTCATACCACAACAATCACAAGTCTTTACTGGCACTGATAAATCACGCAAGATAAGACCAGGGGCCACCATGTTAAGACTGTGTCTTAAGAACTAGTTTGACCAGCTAGCAGTTAGCTAAGAGGTAATCAGTCTTCTTCGGATTTAAATTAAGCGATCAACCGTTTTGTAACTAACTTTAAAAGTTGTGATCAGTCTTGAAGCGGTAAAAAATGATGACTAACTTTTTTAAGACTAGTCTGAACAGTTCATGCAAGCGGCCCCAGGAGTGTGTATTAATACATTTCCTGTTGAATTTACAGATGTATATTTACAAGAGAGTTTTGTAACAAACTTTATATGAATTAAAAAACATGTTGTACAGCAGTTGTGTAAGGATGTGTGTATGTGTGTGTGCACCTTGACATAGTTTATAACAGCATCTCTATGCACAGATCTGGTTCTCTGGCGTTCCTCCTCGTACCGCAGCGCTGCTATCTGAGCTTCTCGTCTCACTCGCTCCACACCAACACCAGCGGTCCGCTAACAGACACATACACAGCGATACGAGTAAAAACACAGAGCTCTACCGTCACTTACTGAACAACTGTGTGTGTGTATGTGTGTTGTGACTCTTACCTGATGAGCGTGTGAAGACACATCTGACCCAGAACTGTAAAGAAACAACAACCGTTATAGACAAACAAAAGATACAGTAATACTAACAGTCAGACTGACCAATCACAATCAAGTATTCCAGCGAGCTGTGTAATGCGTGTTTTCATCAGTATATTAATACCGGTTATGTAAGGAGCTTTGGCGTTTTGGGTCATCGCTTCTACTGTCTCTGGATGGGCTGGTCTTTACAGGTGAGCCCTAATAACACAGACATGAGTTAGATTTCCTCTCTGGATATCTGACACAATCAGACAGGCGTTGTCCTGTTGAGCAGTATAACTCACCTCTCTGGTTATTCGTCTTTCAATGTAGGCCATGAACTGTGAGCTGAGACTGATCGAGTCCGCTCCTCGACGGCTCCGTCCATCTTCGTCTTCCTCTTCCCCTGTACAGCTGTCAATGAAGTCTATCTGTTCGATCTCTGATTCCACTAAAGAAAAAGAAGAGAAATAAATACATTCTTCAATCTGACTACAGGAAAGAACTTCACTTACATACACACGACAGAATTTCAATGACAAACTATAATTTATATATATCTTCTTACATGTTCCATTAGTGATATGAGAGCCCGTCCGCAGCTCTTCACGCTCTCGATCTCTTCGCTGTCTTTGCTCTTTGGTGATTTCTGCCATGCGCAACGGCAAATCAGAAAACTCATCTGAAGGCTGTCAGAAGATCGATGGACAAATATTAATATGTCATTAAATAAATAATATGATACAACTTTAAGATAGATAATGGGCAAATGTTCAGAATAATGTTGAGGTGAAAAGCACTTGCCTCATTTCCAGACCACCTCTTGTCTCCGCTGTCCACACTGTTAAAACCAGAATCCAACGCTCCATACGGCCGACCAGAATACAGATCTTCAGCACTGAAGAGATGAGAAAAACAACAAATCAATTGATGGCAGAACACCAATCGCGTTATTCCCCTATTATATTAAATAAAAAAACATTTTAACAGATAAAAATAGATGATGATAACTTTAAATGAAAAAGGTTGATGCTAAATAGGAAAATGCTTATAAACCCAGTGATTGTAGAGTATAACACGACTCTGATGAGTAAACACAAAGCTGTGTATCTTAGTTCCTGCTAAACATGAACTCTGATTCACATCTATATCATTTCATCTGTCGCCACCATCCTCATACCTTCATGCCAATCAATCCAAACAATCTCTCTCTCTCTCTCTCTCTCTCTCTCTCTCTCTCTCTCTCTCTCTCTCTCTCTCTCTCTCTCTCTCTCTCTCTCTCTCTCTGTCTCTCTCTCTCTCTCTCTCTCTCTCTCTGTGTCTCTCTCCTCTCTCTCTCTCTCTCTCTCTCTCTCTCTCTCTGTCTCTCTCTCTCTCTCTCTCTCTCTCTCTCTCTCTCTCTCTCTCTCCCTCTCCCTCTCTCTCTCTCTCTCTCTCTCTCTCTCTCTCTCTCTCTCTCTCTCTCTCTCTCTGTCTGTCTCTCTCTCTCTCTCTCTCTGTCTCTCTCTCTCTCTGTTATCTAAAGAATCTCCTGCTCTGTGTCCTCTGAGAGACACAGATAATAAACACTAGTTCTGTCAAGGTGAATTTGGTACTCAAATTTGGTATTCTTTTCAGCAAATGCTTTTCAGCAACACAAATATTTTTGGGCGGCTGTATGTTTTGTAAGTGTTCTCACCAGGAGCCGAAGGGTAATGGTCTTCTGTCAAAATCTGGAAGGTCTGATGCTGCTTTACACGCCTCCATGTTCAGATATTTAAATATGTGGATCTTTCCCTTTATACAGATCTACAACACATCAGAAACACATCAATAAACATTCTGCTGTAAAGCAGGATCATCTTCATGTCGACTAAATTGACACTTGCTTAAAAAAGGGACATTGTACATGTTAATTTTACACATTGAAATAAACCACAGAAAGGAGTTTAAAAAGAGTGAATCATAGTAAAGTTAGTATAGTGTTACCTGTGCAGGTGGGCTCTGAAGCGGGTTGTTATCGAGAATGATGCTCTGCAGGTGTCTGAGATTACGATAGCACACGGGAATGGACGTCACCTTGTTACAGGAGAAATCTAGCCGTACCAACGGAAGCTCGGCCAACTCTGCAAAAACAAACAACACAGAAATGACACAAACATCCAGAAGAAAAAGCACCGCCTATTATATTCAGGTGCAGGTGTTTCTTACCTGGGGGTAGACGAACGAGGTGGTTTCTGCGAATGTTGAGGTCACGCAGGGCTTCCAGCTGACCGATCTGAGGAGGAAGGGTCTGAATCTCATTACAGCTGACGTCCTGTAAGACAGAGAGAAAGAGAAGTAATGTGTGTAAGATGATGTAAAGAGGAGAACACCGGTCCAGATGATGATCACACACCAGTTCAGTGAGCTGTCTGAGTTTGCCCAGGTCTTCTGGCAGCGATACCAGCTTATTATTGCAGGCGATGAGGACTTTGAGAGGCAGACGGCACAGATGAGCAGGAAGAGTGGACAACTGGTTCCGACTGTGGACAGAGAACGAGGAAACATCAGAACCATATAGACCGTTTTATTGAGGTGATTGCAAGATCTAAAACCAGATTTTTATACTTCTGAAAAAAGTTATTGTTGACTGTGCCAAATACTCTGGAATGATGCTGGGGTGATTTTTACATGTCACAATATGATGCATGTGTGAAAAACATCCTACACATAAATACACATAGAATCTAAAAGTCTGGAAGCACTATAAAGATATATAGAAGTTTATATGGCCAATGTCACAAATACGCTTACGTATTATTTGAAGGAGAAATAGCAGAACCTTATGTGTAATAAATGTTTGTTTTTTACAATCCAGAAGATATCTCTGCTGGGAAATACGCATAAAGAAAGTACAAAATATTATATATGTGGCCCACATTCATTAACAAAAAAGTGAATTATGAGCCTGAAGTGTGTGATGTCAAGTAGAGATGTTGTGTGTGTAATGTTATGAATGTTACCTGATGTTCAGATAGGTTAAGGACTGCAGGTTTATCAGACTCTCTGGTAGTGAACGCAGGCAGTTCTGGTACAGGTTCAAATTCTCCAGCGACACAAACATGCACACCTCCACCGGCAGCTCCGTCAACCGGTTCCGTGACAGATCTGGAGCCAGACGATGAACAGATAACACAGAGAAAGAGAATGAGACACAGACGTGTAGACTCAGCACACGTGTCTTTAGTTTTGTTTATGTCAAGCACATGTGTGATGAGCTCTGTCTGATTCTGGAACACGATCTGAAACAACTCCAGAACCTCTGAGAAACCACTTCTGATAGTCCTCCACTGGTGTTATGCTGACAACCACAACATAATATTAAATACTAGCGAATTCATCAGCTTAGACAATATATCAGTTGATCACTAAATGTAATGAGCTATTTTTGAAGATCAATTATCCATATCAGCCAAAACAGTTACATCATTTTATCTCCAGATGTCACGTGACCTCACTTCCTGTGAGGGTGTTGTGGAAAAGCCCCTCAGGCAGAGATGAGAAAATGTTGGAGGAAAACAAGGAAACAGCTATTGGACTTTTGTTACGCAGATCTGTGTAATCGGCAGCACTTCAGCGAGAACAACGGCTGTGTTTATGTCCATCTTTCCTCTTCTCTTCTCTAAGCGTTTATACAGAAAGGGATCTGGGCTTTCATCATTTGTGTACAGAACGTGTCTGGATGGTCACATGAAACAAACGAAATCAAAACATCCCAGGCATATAAACCATTGAAGTTAGATTGTTTTGGGGTGATAATGCATTATGATTAAAACCCCATCAAAATTCATCCACAAACAATTTTACTATAATATTGTCACAGTGTATACGAGAGTTCACTTATGATCAGAACCCCATGACCACCGAAAATAGCTGCAGACTAACAGCAAGATAAGTGTTCATTTCTCTGTTCAACACTCATTACGACATCAGACGCAGACTGGGAATAATAATAGCAAAGCGCAAAAAGATCAGATAAATCTTTTTCGGCACAAAGCTGTGAAGATGCTGGAGATTTCACAGTAACTTCAGCCAAACGTGTGCTATTTGCGTCAAACATCAGGAGTCTACGTGTCTTATCGGACCTGATGATGATGTAAAAGTTTGCTTTGTGAATTGTTTAATCTGGGCCTTAGTGAATGTTTCAGAAGTCTGGCTATAGTTAAAGGCTTGAGATCTGGTTTGGTTTAGTCTTTTTTTAGAGAAATAAAGAATGCATTCAGGGTTTTATGTAGCGCTGGGACAAAGCGAACATGTCGCTTTCACTGCGTTTGGAACGAGGGCTGGGCAACGGATCAAATATTTACAACGGAGTTCTTTTGGCAATATAAAAATAACCAATATACAAAATATACATAGCCTGTAGATACAAAGCCTGTGTGTTTTGTGTGTTTTGTGTGTTTGTGTGCGTGTTGATGGCTTTCCAATGCAAGCTGGATCTATATTTGTAAGTGCAGCTGTGCAGAGATCCGGATTGGGAAGACAGGAAGTACTGCTGACTGTAACGTCTGCTTCCTACACGGACATCTACCTAAAACCAGCACAAACACACACACTACACTCGCATGAGTACACAAACAGCTATGATTACACAAAACTAAAAACAAACTCCTCATCTGATTAACAAGTGTGTAGAACACTTCAGGTGTGAATAATGTGATCTAGTCAAATCTTACTGATTCATTTTGAGCAAAATATTCTTGATTTTTTATTTGGCCTTCAGAGATCTTAACAGGTTTTTCAGATTCACCCTCGGGTTTGAAACGCTCACTGCTGGAAAACAGATGCTTAAGCAGGAACAGATCGGATGGTATCAGACTTATACAGTATCCAAAATACCTCCAAAACACTTTTGAACCAATGACTATACACAACACATCTCAGTTTCTAAACGACAGACCTACTTAATGCAATAATGTTCAATTTCTCGGGTTAGTCTATGGGATTGTTTTGTCTATTTTATCACGCAGCAGGTGAAAAGTCTGATGGTGTACAAAAGCAAAAGTTCATCACTTTCAATGTCACACAATTTGATGTGTCTCATCATGTTATGTGCCCAAGTTAAATGTGGTTAGGCATGGTTAGTGGTTAGGTTGTGATGTTTCACTAATAAACACAGAGAGGAAAATCACAACAAAAAAATTCACAAAGTAAACAGAAGAAAACCTGTGAGTTTAGCATGAGATGTTTTAACTAGCAAACGCTTTGCTATAATCTCAATCTAAAATTGCTTATATAAAATACAGTCTTTTGTATTTGCTCTCAAACACTTTAAGACACAGGAGATAAAATCTAAGAGATTAGACATCACCAGAATTAATTAATTAGGAGAACACTAAAGTCATTACGCGTAAAGGAGAGAACCTGAACCTGTTCTGCTGCATTTGTCAGATTTGGTGACTAAATGAAACCGTTCACTTCAGGTCAAAATGCTTTTCAGAAATCAAACTCTTTCCAGCAACACATCAAGCATTTCTGTTTCTGTCTCTGTGGATGTGTACCACCATGTGTTTACGTGGTCACTGTGATGTGGAGAACTTCACATGCCACGAGTCCAAGATCTAGCATTGAGAAACAAAGCACATGATGAGAAGTGTGTCATTGTCTTATCCACAGTATCTTAAAGACTATAACCAGAAGTAAGTGTGACGGGTCTGACAGGTTGCTGAGCGGTCCTCAGAAGAGGGATTTTAGCATGTGCTAAATAAACACTTGTAATAAAACTAAAGTAATAAGTGTAAAACGTGTCATTTGATTTAGAAAGATGTAGCTTAACAATTGTCTTATTAAGTGCTTTAACTATAAGCACAACCCATGTGTTAAGTAGTTCTTCAACATCAGAGATCTCACTTATATAAAAGGAGAAGCTGTACTACAAATAACAAAGACCGAGCATGTTTGTTGTCATTTCCCCATGATTATGTGTGTTTTCTCACAATGCTTGTGCTAAAATATGCTACACAAACACATACACAATAACTGGACTGACACGGTAGGTGTTAACGGCTTTTTCATCTGTTAAAATGATGAACATTCAGCAATGTTTATAAAATTTGATAAACGACTTCTGGCCGTGAGCCATTCAGCAGCTCTCATCTAAACACCATTAACTAAATCATCCAAATCTAAATCTATTTGTGCAGACCGCAGGAGCAATTTCATATTTACATTTGCAATCATTATCTTGGTAGATACTTTATCAACACAACCTTTAAAAGAAAGTTCATTGAGTCTATCTTATAAAAACACTGAAAAAACAAATAGTGTGACTTACAGTGTATGAAATCAGGTTATTAAACATCCAATGACAAAAATCTTCCGTATTTCTCTTTGTTGGCATCTCTGAATGAACACACATTACAGGTGACCATCAGATACAACACAGACAAAACAGACAAGGACATGTTTAAGGTTTAATAAACACCTTGTGGAATCTCTTAAGAATAGCAGGTATAATATTAATTATTTATTATGAATAACAAACTGATCATCTCAGTGATGCAAATATAGATTAATGGAGCCCAGGTGGAGCATACAAATGTGTGACTTATTAAAATGATTGTTAATTCATCCTTAGGACCATACTAATATTTATTATAACAATAGTCATAATGGAGAAAAAAATGTACAAATTTAGACAATACAAAACAAATTTCAGGCACCGACAGACCTTTGGGTTTTTCTTTAACTTCAAATTCAAATAATTTTTGGTGCAGATTAAATAAAATTATTTAAAAAAGATAATCTTACATATTGAGAATCTTCGCAAACAGAACTAAAAGCCAACTTCTATTATCACCCGACAACAACCTCACAAAAAACCCATAAACCATCTGGCAGAAACAAAACTACGCCACACAATCTATCATTTGCAAACCATAACAATTACTCTACAGAAGTTCTTTTTAAAAATACAGCAAACGTTACTTTGTGTTTTCGTACATTCTTATATATTTTTGTAAGTAAATTTTGGGAATAAAATCAGAGACTGTTGTTCAGATCCCAGCATGCACTGCACAGACGATCAATATTGACACAGACAGACAGCTTTAACACGAGATCTAAACTCCTGCTAACTGCAAGCGACAATATCAAGACTATCAAGACTAACTGTTATCAAATATCCAAACTGATGCTTGACTATACAACGCTTGCTTATACAAAAGATATTGTGGGTGGTTGCTAAGGTGTTCTGAGTAGTCTTCAGCACGTTGCTATGTCGTTGCCAGGGTGTTTCAGGCAGTTACTTACTGGACCAGGTCACAAGTGTGCTCCCTTGTAGTCTTTGAAGTATAATTCATGTCTCATCACGTGTAAAGAGTTACACGCTTTAGTTTAGTACTATGGGTCAAGAGAGTGTTCAAACCCATGATCATATATATGAGCAATAACACATTTTAGTTATACTGACTGTACATTATACCGCTTATTACATAAAATGAAGACTTCAAGTTACAAGCACCTTTTAAAACAAATTGTAACCATTTTTTATCAACAATTCATGCATGCATTTCACACAAAAACCGCTATAAGACGGCAGTATTTTCATAACTGTTCCGTCACTCTTAGCATACTTAAAACTACAATAAACCTGTCAAACCGAATGTGTGTAATCATTTATTAACTCTTCATTATGACATAAACATCCCTTTAGAATGATATTTATACAGCTCATACATCACAGTTTGATTCTACATAGGAACATGTGACTTTTTACATTATTTTCTCACATTGTCATACAGAACATGTTGGTTTTCTCATGTGCTTCTGGCTATGACTTAAATATCTCAAGTCTAAACACGTCTACAAGTGGCACTACATAACTTTTCTAAACAGCAGTAGTTAGCACATTTAATTTGACATGGGTCTAACATAAGACAATTATACAGGTGATTATCAAAATTCTTATTTGGGTCTTTAACAGCCTAATTTACCATCTACATCCCTATCAACATGATAAAACCTGATCAACTCTTATCTACATGATCAAACCGCTAGTGACATGACTATAAAATATTTCGACCTAAAGAACATAATTTGAAACCTTTAACATGTTTAACCTCCAATACATGTAATGACCAAAACTTTAAAAAGGTGACATTATGATCAAACACCTCAAATGTATAATTTGGGTCAATTAAGCCTCTTAAACTTCTATATTTTGTGTTTATGTTCATACCATGTAACTTAGAGCTCCTGTAACCAAAACAAAATCCTTGTGTGTGGAAACTTGGCAAATAAAGCTGATTCTGATTTATGACCTAATCAACACCTATCAAATACCCAAAGCGGATAAATACTGATAAATAAACTTATCTACATTGTGATAACACATACTAACCTGATGACCAAACACTATTTGACAACTTGATCAACTCCCAGACTACACAATGATCAAAACACTTCACTGGATCCCATGTAGACTATATAGAGCTCACTTTGACAGATACACTGCATTACATCATACTGTCCCGTTTGACGTCATTAGGTCCAGTTTAGACACTATTAACTATGGCATAAAAAGTTTGTGAGTTGATCTAAAGATAAAACAAAGTGATTTCCAAAGTAAAATGTTTATATTGGATGATCGCAGAATTCAAATCGAGTAAACCCAGTCCAGTCCAGCACACACCCGTGTGTTTACACCAGTACAGTCACACACAAACATGTAAACCAGTGAATAACTCGATCCCTGGGCTTTAATACGCGACGCTATGTTCGGTTAAAGGGTAAAACGGGTCAGTAAAGAAGGAATTGTCACCGTACCGGCCCGGGTGGTGTCGGTCAGGTCGTGTCCGCCGGCGCTCCTCGGGAACTCCTTCAGCTTCCTGCCGCTCAGGTTAAGCACTCCGGTGGCCGCCGCCTCGTCCAGCGCCCGGTCCAGCGAGCGGTTCCAGGACGCGGGTCCGGGAGCGTTGGATAATCCGTGATGGCCGGTGTTTACGGCGGGATGACCGACGGTAAAAGAGGGCACGGCGCTTTCCGCGGAGAGTAACACCGAGGCCGCCATTACACAGCAAACACTCCCGCTGGATCCTCACGGGCCCCACACGAGCGCTGAGAGTGCGCAGTGCGCATGCGCGGACATACGGAGGACAGAGAGGGGTCTGAGCACAAACGCCTGCGAGGACACTCGAGACAAAAAAAGTCAGATTCTCATGTTAAAAAATTACATAAACACATGATCATAATCATAAGAAATAAAGCAACGACATATGTAGAAAGGAGAAATACTTACGTTGTTTTAAATGCTTTTTGTTTTTGTTACTTTTTGTGTAACAACTTCAGGATTTTAGGTTAAAATTTATATTAAATTTATGTGAAGGCAAAATGCTGAATGCTCTCTCATTTCTACTGCAAGTCATTTGAGATAAAAGAACAAATGTTATATAAATGTGATATATATAATATATTATTTCTTTATGTCTGATAAAATGTAGCAGATGTTTTGTCATTTCTTTTCTTCTGTAAGAGAAAGATGCAGTAAATAAATATTGTATATTTTCATAGTAGTCAACCAAGCATAAAAATGGCTCCGTTACATTTTTTGTGTGAAATATTATTGTTTTGCAATGCTGTCCTCTAATGGTGAATGAAACTGTGCTCACTCTCTCAAGCTGAAAATATCAATCTTCAACGTAAATGCTTTGATTTTTGTGATCAAATCACTTCAAATGTGGAAATACAATAATGTACAATACACACTATGAACAATATATTTATTCATTTACAGTTACAACTTCGCACATAATAACTGTATATGACATTTAAATCTTTATTTGTGTATACATCTATTTTGTCTATGGTGTAGGTTCAATAACAACTGTGTATTTTATATAGATTTTATATATCCACATTTTCTGTTTTTATGCAGTTTAAATGATATGTAATTTTTTATCATTTATTTTTGTGCAATGACAAGTAAAAATAATTTTATAGTATTTCATTTTTAGTATTAAAGTATTTTAATAAAAAAACACCCGAATGAGAAAGTACATTTTATTTCATCTTTCATGTCTGCACACAAAACTAAACATGTGTACCTTCATTTATGTGAACAAACAGACAAAAACCACACAAATTAAGCTCTTATGGTGGAAAGAAAATTCAATAAAGGTGCAAAATACAAAATAACTTTTATAACAATTATACTGAACTGGTCCAAAACCTACAACAAATTATATCAACTGTGCATTTCAAACAGAAAACATTTATAACAGTCAGTTGTATTCTGAGTTTATTGCCTTGGTCATGATTTCAGCAGCCATATTGATCAAAAGTCCCATATTGGAATGTTTCTGAAAGTAATGTTCCTGCAGTTTTGGAGTAAGGCACAAGAGACCGTAGCACTGTAGAGAAAGACCTGGAGACACATGAAGATTAAATAAAGAAAAGCGGAATGATGACGTTTAGCTAAGCCAGGAGAGGATGATTGCGATGAGTAGCGTTGATGACTCTTCACATGCCCATCCTGATGCTCTGAATGATTTGGAATATCGCTGTCACAAGAAAACAGGAAGAAATGTTAGAAAAGATTATCTTAAATCTATGACAACTCATCTAAACTAACCCACATGGAATAAACATTCTTCACTGACATCATCAGAAGTAAACAAAAATGACCAGTAGAGACCGACATCAAATCTCAAGTTGATTATAAGGGTAAAAAGTCAAAAAGGAGCAAATGGTCAAATGTAAAAATGGTCTAAATTAAATTAGTACCATAAAGAAATGTTTAAGCAAAACATTTTGTGTAATTTATTTAATTTAAATATTTTATCAATGCAATAAATGTTATATCTAAACTTAAAGCTGTCAGAGGTTTCTTTACACCAATAAACAGATAAATTACATAAAATGTAATAATTTGACATTTTCAGTAAATTCAGTATTTTTCCCAATATTAAGACTAACTGTTACTAAAACGAGACTGAATTGCATTGTGTAAAAAGACATTATATATCACGTTAAAATAAGCATCAAAGATTGAAGTTTGTGCACCACATTTGATTTCTGACCATAGCATACATGTCCATGCACACGGTCTGGGTCATGAAATAAAGTTGACACATGGACTCACTGCTTCCATGGACTCCATACATACAACATAAAAGCAGATGTGTTTTCTTTATTGTAAACTCACCTGATCCACATACTACAAAGATGAACAAGGCAAGAAGCCATGGTCCAACCACTGCCTTCTCCTCCTGAGGCGCTCTCTGGAAAACATATTTTGACATGAACATATTAAAACACCAAAGTTATTAAAAGTAAAACCCTTTTAAGCAAGTTCACACACTTTAAACTACGAGGCACAACATATAATGAATAAACAAGTGGCGTTACATCAATGAAGGTATTAACCTTTAACAACACAAAAGCAACCAATTTTATTTCACATGAATCAAAACCTTCACTTGATATGGTCTAAAGCAATAAATGTTGAGATTTACCGTGGATTTGGCCACATTGCCCCGCTGTGTGATGTTCTTGCTGTGTTTCTCATTCGCCATGCGAATCCTCTGTTTGGCCACCATCCTTTACTCTCCGTGTAAACGTTTATTACAAAAGAAAAAGCTGTTAATAATGTTAGAAGTCCAAGAGGTTGATGTGGTCTGTTGACGTGTGATATTGCACTGATATACTAGTTTAAGTCTACGTGTGCATATGAGAGAATTCTCTCCACCCACGATACGTGGACGCTTTGAAACGAAATACACTACTGGAATGGCAACGAGCGTAGTACGTCACTCACAAAAAGCCGAGAATGCGTGGCCCGGAAGTTGATGTTAAATGGCCATGAATGATTGATTTAAATAATTTCTTAGGGTCTTTTACATTTCGTAATGCTTTACTGTACGTTTTCGTACGTATTTTGTAATTGGTGGTATTCTCAGTGTTATTTTTCAATTGTAAAATATTGTAGAGAAAAACACCGCCTACTATAGCGCATTGATAGCGAGGTCACGTGATGTTACTTTTCTCAACGCTGTTTAGCATAACCCACTTTTCAGGATGCGATAAATTGTCTTACGTTTGTTTCATAGAGATTGTGGGCACTGTGTTTTCATTTTATTTGAATTACATTCCTGAAACTAAAATATGTAAGTTTAAATGCACAAATATCTCCACTACGGTCTCGATTACGATTCAATGGATGCTTTTGAGCCGCTCAGCGCCCTCTACAGCATAGTTTCTGATTAATATGATAAAGTCTTGAGCGTTTTCCCTGCAATAAATGCCGAAACCCACATGATCTTTTCAAAATGCCTATCCAGAGAAAAAGCATTGTTTACTTATCAGTGATTGAGTCAATAATAGAAACAGAAACTTTTGGTCAAAATCACAATGCAATTGTAAGAACAAATCAAGTCACGAAATTAAGCCATTTTCGGCTTGTTTCACATCATTTGATATTCACATAAACGTGAGAAAGGATTTCACATTGAGTAACGCAAACAGCAATTACATCGTGTAAGAAAAGATTTGATGTAAAAATCTGTTTTATTGAAAGTCTGCTAGAATATAAGGATTTTATTTTGACATTTCACATGTCAAAACTCGTAGGAATTCCACGTAGGCGTGGACATTTGTGACGTGACACGTTGTCGTAATTCCTTTTCAAAATGGCGCCCCCCATTCCGCATTTGGCAGGTGAGTTGCTGCTCTAAAGTGTTTTCGTGTTCAGTTTTTAGAAACTATTAAGATATGATACAATCATGTCGTGAAAGAAGAAACATGTGATGTTTATTTTATTTATTATTTTCTGCATGTGTGGACCATTCATAAGTTTATCATGCGCCAAATGATCCGTTACACCCAATTCAAATCATTTAAAAAGTGAACATGCCCACACGTGTAAAAATATGGAATATGTCAACCTTACCATGAAAAATAAAGTTTTTACAAATGGTTTTTACAATACTGATAGTTCAGATGTCAGTATTTGCTGGTTTAAATACTCATGTGAGTATCTAAGTTTTTAAAGCATTTGTTTATGTTTAAATCATGGTTTTAATAGTCAGATAAAGTGCTGTTTTTATAATTGTCACATTCATAACAGTTCATATTCCTCATAAATGAACACATGAAAATTGAAAAAATATTATTTTATATTTTTGAAGAGTCATCTCTTCTTCATTTGTTGGGTATTATTGCTTCTGATTTGTGTATTTTAATTCACAGAAATCCTATCAGAAACCCATGTTCTTTTTTACACATCTATAACATGTACATTTCAATTTTTGTTTAAATAATTAACTCATGCATAGACTGATATTGTATAATGTTTGGACTTGACTATGTATAAATATAAACAGTTGAATCAATTTAATGGTAATAAATACATTGTGTGAAAATCTCTCTGGATCTCTCTTTCACCCCTAACCTCCTCAAGGCATTTTTTAAACAAGGGTTTGTCAAGTTTATCTCTTCAGTACACGTTTTAACAAACCTATTTATTGTAAACAGTCAGAGGGTCTGATGGCACGTCAGTGCTGTGTGGACCTCCAAGCTGTCAGGAAAGCTCTGCATTCAAGAAGTGAGTTATACTGTATAAAGAAGGATTCGAACCTAAAGTTTTGTGATCTATATTACACTGTTTTATTACTAACTGTTTTATTTGCCATAGGGATGAGCTGCAGGGCAAACACATGGTCTTCAGCAGTGATGGCTCTCTGTTTGGGTGGTGCAATGGCTCACAGTATGTATGATGGGTGTGTTATGTTGTTAACTGTGTTCAGGATTAACTCTAGAGTAAATATATATGTGCACTGTGTGTATTTGACAGGGTCAGTGTGGTTAAAGTTCCATCAGGAGAATTGGTGAAGTCTTTCGATCTACCCAAAACTGCTGCGCTGCAGTTCTCACCTCTGAATACCATTTTGGCCACCTGGCAGCATTATACCAGTAAGAACATTAAATACACATGAATACACAGATTCCAAGAAGAAATTAGTATCTGCTGATGCTGAAATCTTGTAAAACTGAGTTTTACATGATTAGGCAAGTCTAGATATTTGCTGTAATCCAGTGTAGTTATTTGAATCAGGGCAAATTATTTACATTTGTCATGGACATTCCAGACCATTCTGTTGTTTTGTTTGTCAGAAACGCAGGATAATCCTCAGGGAGATGCAAATCTGCAGCTCTGGGATCTGCACACGGGTTCTCTTGTCAAAGCATTCTATCAGAAGAAGATTACAGGATGGTGAGAAACTCTTTAATTACTATAAAAGTCATGATCAAATGCATATTTTTCTCCCTGTAACTGCTGCTCAGTATTAAACCTGTTGTTGTCTGTTTGTTTATATTTATAGGTGTCCAAGCTGGGCAGATGATGAAACAGTTGCAGCTAGAAATGTCAATAATGAACTTCACTTCTTTGAAAACAATAAATTTGGTAACACTGTTTTATACATCATTTCAAAATATAATAAAGTTGCTGTGTATTTTATTTTCATGTTTGAATATCTCCTATACCTGTTTAAGAGACAAGTACAACTTACCTATTTGTATACTGAGATCCCTAAAAAGTGTACAGAAATAACATGCTCTACTTTTAATTTACCTTGTGCATAAGGTGGGAAGCAACATATTTAGTGTAAAGTATTATGTACTTCAAGGTGTGGCATTATAACACTTACTGAGTGAAGCTGAACGTTGTTTGAGATGTTTGTTTGAAGTGTAAATGTAATTTTGTGTTTTGTTTTGTAGAAACGATCGCTAACAAACTTCACCTTCAGAAAGTGTCAGAGTTTGCTTTGTCTTCTGGGTGTCAGCCAAGCAAGGTTGCCGTCTATGTTCCTGGAAGCAAAGGTTCTCCCTCTTTTGTACGACTCTATCAGTATCCCAATTTTGGTGGTCCAACTTCAGCTCTGGCCAACAAAAGCTTTTTTAAAGCAGATAAAGTCACCATGCTGTGGAACAATAAAGGTACATTATCACTGTCCTATTAAACATGATTTATGTTTTAGGTTTATATTGTCTGTGAATTTCTTGTACACATATTTTTCATCCTCTTGTAAAGCCACTGCAGTTCTTGTGACGGCCAGCACAGATGTTGATAAAACAGGAGCATCTTATTATGGAGAACAGACGTTGCATTATGTCGCTACAAATGGAGAAAGTGCAGTAGTGCAACTGCGTGAGTACTCGCTTCATTGACTTTTTCAGTGATTTATAACTGTGACTGTGTGTTGAAATTCAATTTTTTTTATTTGTAATAATTGCTAAAGCTAAATAATAAATCTATAATGTTTGTGATATGCACAGCATTTGAATACAGAACTGAAAAGGATTTAGTAGTTTCTATGAACCATATGATGACTTTTGTGTTTTGTCTTGCACAGCAAAGAACGGACCCATATATGATGTGTGTTGGAGCCCAAACTCTACAGAGTTTTGTGTGGTTTATGGTTTTATGCCTGCCAAAGCCACTGTCTTCAACAACAAGTGTGAGTCTGTGTTTGACTTTGGCACGGGTCCTCGTAACGGCGCCTTCTACAGCCCTCAGGGACATATCCTGGTTCTCGCAGGCTTTGGGAACCTGAGAGGCCAGATGGAGGTTTGGGACATGAAGAAATACAAGCAGGTGTCTAAACCCCAGGCTGAGGATACCACACATTTCTCCTGGTGTCCTGACGGTGAGCATATAGTGACGGCGACCTGCTCTCCCAGACTCAGGGTCAGCAACGGTTACAAGATCTGGCACTACACCGGCACTGTGTTGTACAAGCACGAGACACCGTCCAATAAGGAGCTTTGGGAAGTTTTATGGCAACCCTTCCCCACCGGAACATTCCCAGAGAAAACTGTGAAATATCAAGCGTTGCCAAGTGAGCTCGGTACTACTGAAGCCAAACCTGCTCAGGCGTATCGACCACCTGCTCTCCGTAACAAACCGCCGACCGCCAGCTCCAAACTGGTGAGCTTATGTTGCTATTCTGTGATTGTAAATATTCCATAAACAGAGATCATGATATCAGTTGTCTCTTTAAGCATGAAGAGGAACCAGCACAGAACATGAAGCCTGGAGCTGCCGGAGAGAAGCAAATGTCTAAAGCCGCTTTGAAAAACCAGAAAAGACGTGAAGCAAAGAAAGCAGCCAAACAGGCATGGGACTGACTTGAGATTTTTTTTCTTGTGTAGTGTATACACTCAATAAAATAAAAACCACAGAAGCAATAGATATCGATCATGTAATCATTAAGGAAACATAAGCCATATTGTTTTATGACAAATAAGTTTTTAATCCCCTAAAACAGGAAAACAAATCTGATGAAGCTCCGCCTCCAGCAGAAGTCTCCGCCCCTTCTGCTCCCGTGACATCTAGCCAGGGAGACCCTGAAACTGACAAAAAGATCAAGAACTTGAAAAAGGTGTAGTTTTGGGAACATGTTGACAACACAATAATATCAGCGTTTTGGTTTTTGCTTTGACTGTGACCTTATTTTATGTTTTTCTGTCAGAAACTCAAAGCCATTGATGAACTGAAAGAACAACAAACATCTGGAAAAGTGCTGCAGAAAAATCAGGTACCATAGTAGAGCTTCAAATCAGCAATGTTTCAAAAATGATGGCTTTTCTATAATTTTTTTATTATTTTCCGTTCATCATACAAAGTGATCAATATCGTAGCAGATGTTATATGTATATTTAAGCGCACATTAGTACTTGCATGTTGTTGTTTTGAGAAAGGTGTGCTAGATAATTCTTTTTGCATTATGGATGTGACTGTTCAGTCAAAACTTGAAATATAAGTTCTCAAAGAATGTATTTATTCCAATATATTGAATCATCTGTTTATATTTGACTAAAGCCATGTTGATGGAGTCCAGACATCAGAAGAATATCAGTCTATAGATGTATTTTCTATTTAAGATGAGGCAAATATACATGTGATTTCTGTAAATTAAAACGCACAAACCAGAAGCAATAATACCCAACAAATGGAAGAAGGGAATATTATTATTTTCATTTGTTCATTTACGAGGAATATGGACTGTTATGAATGTAACAATATTAACATCAAAGCTATCAGTTTGATAAAATATTTTTTCATGGTAAAGTTGACATTTGCATGGAATTGCAAGAGATCTTAAATAATGAATTGTCTTACTTTTAATTGTATTTTTACAGCTTGAAAAGATTCAGAAGGAGGCCCAGCTGTTGCAAGAGCTTGAAGACCTTGAATTGGGACTCTAAACAAACTTGATCAGCTTTTCACATCATACTTTGTCCAGCTGTCATTAATATGTATGAAGAGGCAATGGTTATGTTTTTCATAAAGTGCTTATGACCATAAAATAAAAGTCTGTCCTGACTCTTTTATATGCCTGAAATAATGACATAACGATATTCTTCAAAGCAATGCCGTACAGCCCAATAGAACACCAATGTTACACAAAAAATAAAGACGATGTTGAAATTCAATCTGTGCGTAACTTTTATTTTGTCAGCCGGTGACCCGGAAGCAGTCGTTCATCCCCCTGTGAAAGTAAAGCAGTCGCTTATTTCAAGCACAAACGCAACTGCTCTTTCAGCTAAAATTATTCAGTTATAAACGCACCAGGACGAGCTACAATCAGCAGATATATCAGGTTTGATAAAGACAGATTTTATTCGACTAAATGTTGAATTTGTTGAGGGTTTAAATATTTGTTTATATTTTATATTTTGATGAGCCGGTTTATGTGTTCACAGGACGTACATGTGTGTGTTTACATTAAATTCAGTGTTAAGTTAAGTTTAAACGCTGTCTCATCTGACCTCAGGTGGTTTTAGATATTTTACACGATTAAATGAGTTTATTTCTTGTGTGATTCAGCCATTTTAGCACTTACAAAGGCGATGCGTTTGTCTAAATGTTATTTAAGGTTTCGTTCTGTTTAGAAAAATCCGTTTTTTGTTGTGAAATAAAACTCTTGCTATAACTGTTTTATGTTCTTTGAAGAGTCATCTCTTCTTCATTTGTTGTGTATTATTGCTTCTGGTTTGTGTATTTTAATTCACAGAAATCCTACAAAATATGTTGCCTTTTAAAAACCTGTGTTCTTTTTATCACATGTATGTTTCCATTGTTTTAAATAGATAACTTGTGTAATGATATTTTCTGATGTCTGGACTCTATTAACAGGCTTTAGTAAAAAAAAAATTCTGTGAGATTTTATATTTCAAGATTTAACTGAAAATGTCACATCCATAACACTGGAATTGCAATTTTTTCTCTTATTATTTTGCGTTTAGAAAAAAAAACGTTTAAAAGCATTAAACTTACAACCTTGCAATGACCAGTTACACTAACTGAATGTGTCATGTGCTGTTGTTACACAGCATGTTTCTCTGATGATGAGTACCATAATTATGGATTCCTCCATAATTATGTTTCTTTTTTATTTTTAAAGATCTGGACAGCCAAAGAAAGACAGACTTTTGATTTGTAAGTAGACCCCATGTTCAAGTCGAGCTCAAGTTCAATATAAATAAACTCTTGATTCTGTGATTGTTAAGGTGTTCTTCTGTTTTTTCTGTTTTAGACTCTGGTATACTTGAATGGACACATTTCCCAAAGGTATACAGGTACAGTTTGTTACTGCTCTTCAGTCAAATATTGATTGATTGGAAAGAAAAGAAAAGCAGCTGTTTGCTTCAAATTATGTTTGTTTGTGATTTGTCCAGTAAGACCAATTTAACCTGTCAAGAGTTTCCATCATGCCTGTAAAAAAGAAAAGAAAGTCATCTGGTTCTGAAGATCCTAATATCAGAAAGTGTAAAATCACCAGGTGAAACTTTTTTTACTGTGTTTCTTTCTGTTTGTGTTATGTGAAGAAATGTACAATGATGGAGAGTGTGTTATAAAGAATACTAACTATCCCAAATGTACCAGCAACATGTGTCTCGTGTCTCAAATGTCCAGTTACTGCAGGACACAAACTCCAGGACGGCCGCTGATTCCAGAAGATCAGTTTTCTAGCAAAAAATGTCTCGCCTGGTTTTATGAATATGCAGGTATTTGAAACTAAAACACGTCTTGTATCATATACTTTGTCACACTTTAGTCCTGAGCTATGTGAATCAAGTGCAATATCTCATTAGGCTTGAAATACTCATTTTTCCTGATGGTTTAAAATGTGTACAGGGTCAGATGAAATCGTTGGTCCAGAGAGCATGGAGAAGTTTTGTGAGGACATTGGTGTTGAGCCAGAAAATGTTAGCATGATTAATATTACTTCATATCGAGTATATCCAGTCCTGTAATCCTGTTATGACCATTACCAATAAAATAACTAATACTATGCATTTGTGACTTTTCAGATTGTAATGTTAGTTTTAGCCTGGAAACTTGAAGCTACAAATATGGGTTTTTTCACAAAAGAAGAATGGCTAAAAGGAATGACATCACTACAGTAAGAATGCCATTCTCACTCATGACACACTGTGATTCAATCTTTTATTATATTAACATGTTTAACTTGTGTTTCTCTGCAGATGTGACTGTACAGAGAGATTACAAAGTAAACTGGATTATATGCGTTCTCAGCTGAATGACCCTGTTATATTTAAGAGCATTTACAGATATGCCTTTGACTTTGCCAGGGTAAGAGATAGTTTGTCTCATATCTTATAAAAAGAACAAAATAACTTAATTAAAAATATGAACCTAAAATGTTTTGAAACTATTTGGACATAGTAAAAGTTATTTTATTTTTTGTGTAAATTAAGTGTTATTTACTGTCATGTATATTTTTTCTGTGATTTCTAAATTCTTTCAGTCATTCTTTCTGTACATATTGATGTTTTTCAACATCCTATTTTCATGTGTAGGATAAGGATCAGCGTAGTCTTGATATGGATACAGCAAAATCCATGTTGGCGCTGCTGCTCGGGAGGACGTGGCCTCTGTTTCCCGTGTTCCTTCAGTTTCTGGAGGTTTGTCTTGTTTTCTTTCTTTCTTTGTAGAGTTTTACCTTTTAAAACTATAATCATGTTCAGTACTGCTATGGCTTACAGAAGTGTCTTTCTTTATTTTTTCACCTTTAGCAATCCAAGTATAAAGTCATGAACAAGGACCAGTGGTACAACGTCTTAGAATTCAGCCGTACAGTTAACGCAGACCTCAGCAACTATGACGAAGATGGAGCTTGTAAGTCTTATGGTTTTCTTTTCTTTCTTTTTATTATCTTAATCTGCTGATTGACTTTAGCCGTTTCTACCTCTTGCAGGGCCTGTGATGCTGGATGAATTTGTGGAATGGCATAAAGCCAGAATTGCTTCATAGCACAACTGGGCCAAGAACTGTAGATCCATGGATGAGTTTGAAGCACATCAGAGTTTTTGTTTTTTGCGATGTGCCCCAGACGTCAAACCTCTTGGACTGCTGACCTCAACATATCCAACGCTGAAAACAGACACAGAGACTCTGACAGTGTTAAAAAGGCATAATGAAATCACAAAGCAAATAAAAGGGAAATATTTTTCATATTGCAACCGTTATATTGCCAGTGTTGTATTTTTTTTCTGAGAAGAGATGGTCTGTTTGTAATTTTTCTTTGAGTTTTACTTTGTTTATAGTGTTTTGAAAAGCAAATAAATAAAGCAGTATGTAAATGGATTGTTTTTCTGGACAGTGATGGCTTAGCATGCTGCACTTCTGCAATAATACCAGTAATATCTATAGTTAAATAAAAAATTTCTGTACATAATCTAATTTTAATCTAAAATACAGGCTACAGAACTCAGTTTTCTAAAGTAATTATTTCCCCAATATACGCACAAAACTTACTACTGGTAAATGAACAGGCAGGATAACTTTATGAAATCATTTATAATGTTTTTTTTAAAGATCAGTGCTGATACAAATAACTATAGCTATAAGGGTTTGATATAGAATTTAATCATAACAAACAGTATGTACACAATTTTAAACGTGAATAGATTTTAAAACAGGATTGGCTATTGGGGCATCTCTTTAATTACTATGTTCATAATTCTCCATGTTCATACAGTCTTTTCTCTAAGTACATACATTTTTAACCTGTTGTTAATGTATTGGTTTCACTGAATGTAGCTGACTGGCTGTCAGTAGATTCTTTGACTGTGTTGAAGTCTGTAGATTCTGCCTGTTTCATAATGGCATTTAGTCGAGTCAGTGACTTTGTTCTCGCTCTCGGTCTGACCTCATCTTCACCTTCAACCCCAGACTCTTTTATGTGACTGTATTGATTCCCTTCCTCGTCGTAGTTGTAGACTTTAATGACACGAGTCTTTTTCTTTGGATGTGGACTAAGTACAGTTTTGAATTCTTGACTTTGTTCTTCAGGTTGGTTTGTTCTGCCCTTCTCGCCATCCGCAGTTTCATTTCCTGTAGCATTTACATCACCATCTTTCTCACTTTCCTGATCAACCAGATCTTCCTTCACTTGATTTTCCACTATATCCACAAAGTCTTCTCCAGTATCTTGTTTTTTATGAAAAAACACTGTTGCAAAGTGAACTGCTTGTGTATTATTTGCGGTGGGTTCATTATTGGGTTGGCCTTTTGTACAAGGCAAGCGGGCCCATGTCATTTGTACACACTTTATCATGTAGGATCGACCAAACGCCCCAAGTGTAAAGGCCACAAGAAAGGTCACGATAACTGATGATGTCACAGCTGCCACAAAATGACTGTCAGACACAGTGTTGTCATCTGTGTTCCTCAGCCGTTCATTGACGTTAGGATTTAAACCTACAACATTAACTCTGTACGGCAAGATTATTCTGCCAGTTTTATCCTGACGGACACAGAAATAGAGACCGTCATGGCTGGTGGTCACCTTTGAAATCCTCAAACTGCCGTTACATGTTTCCACAGGATCTTTGCTGTGAAGGTTGCAGCCTTCAAACAATCCAAAAGGCGTTTGCCACCAGAGCGTCACCTCTGCAACACGCAGCATTGACCACATTTAATGAACACAGTCAATATTTGTATGTATAAACAGGTATAAACACAAACCAACTTACCTTCATCATCATCTGTGCACTGTAGCTCCAGAGTTTGTCCTGGATAACTGTGCACTGAATCTATAGTTCTGACATGTAGATGATTTGCTGTAGTTTTGTATATATGACTACTGCTGTACAGCACTTTCCAGAAGAAAATCACACCCAACAGAGAACTGATTCTTAACTTCATGATATCTAGAATAAAATCAGATGATGTAATTGTCATAAAAGCAGACAAAATATTTATTTTGCCATCTGAAGTATAAAATGCAACACAAACAGATGCACAGTGATTTAAATCAATCGGTCAGATACTCACAAAATAAAGCCTGAAGTGTGTTCTGTTGTGTCTAAAACAGGAGTAAAGTACAATCCTCACATGACAGCTCTTTAATTTCATCCTGTGTTGTATGTTTAAAGATTAACATTTTTCTCATCTATACTAGACATGATGTCATGTGACTGTCAGCTTCCTCTGGCATTTAAAGTCAAAACTTGCCATTGCACCACATTTATGGAGATTAAGTTAAACTATAAATCAGGCAGATAGATTTCCATTTTCCTACTTAATGCAACATATTTCAGATAGTGTATAAATGAATGAGAGGTTTAACATTAATATGCGCCTTTCATATACATTTTATACCACATGCAATTATATTAATAATATTTCTTGATGAATCAATAGTTGTTATAACATCTGTTTTGATATAAATAATATTATTAATATGGTATTATTAATTTTTACCAGGTGACGTCACGGATCAGATGACCCACGAGTTGGTCCAATCACCGCAGAGCAGAAAAACGAAAGTTAACCAATAATAGCCAATATAACCAATGTTAATAATAATAATGAGCCTAATATTTGTCTCAAAAGAAATATTTGTGACAAGTAAGAATATATATATTTTAATTATTTCTACCTCTAGTCCAGTAATCTCCAGTAATCGCACTGGACTACGATTGGTCCTCCAAACAAACGCTGAGAAAAACAACGTATTAATAAAACAAAGATATGAGGAAAACAGCCAGCAAGGAGTTAAAATAAAATATTAATATATTACATATATTAATTTTAATTAAAATAAATTATATAGTTTTTGTCCACTTCTATGCCAACTAACACCATTTTATGTTTTATTTTAAAGGTCCTGTTGTTTTCGCCACAAGATGGCAGTCTTGACCCCACGTGATTTACAACATGTTTATAATGTACCTTTTTGTATTTATTCTTTTTATTTATAAGTCAAACCTATTTAAAGTATAGAGTTATAATGAAACGTTATCTTGTAACAGAGAGTGTTTTTCAGAAAAATGTGTTAATGTAGATAAGTGTGAACCTGTTTGAGCTAGCAGAATCGTGTGTGTGTGTGTGTGTGTGTGTGTGTGTGTGTGTGTGAGAGAGTGTGTGTGTGTGTGTGTGTGTGTGTGTGTGTGAGAGAGAGTGTGTGTGTGTGTGTGTGTGTGTGTGTGTGTGTGTGTGTGTGTGAGAGAGAGAGTGTGTGTGTGTGTGTGTGTGTGTGTGTGAGTGTGTGTGTGTGAGTGTGTGTGTGTGTGTGTGTGTGTGAGAGAGAGATAGCCCCTCCCTAAAGCCAAAGACACTGACTGAACGAGAGAAGGAAACAGAGAGACACACATTCAGTGGCATTTGCTTTAGTCTCTGGAGGATTAAAGACTGTAATCATGCATATGCGCATATGAATCAGTGAATTCTAGGAGCATCTGTTTCTCATCTGCGCGTTCACAGACTGAAGCAGCTTCTCAAACAGGAAGAGTTTTGCAGGTAAATCCACTCCTGCCATTGAAAACATCAAGATACGATACTTTTAGTGCTGCTTATGTGGCCAAACAATTTAACAATTGTGTTTTCACTTGTTTTAAAGGCATTAAGTGTTTTTTATGTAATGTGTTATGACGTGTGAGTGTGTTTGTTTTGTGTGTGTGTGCGCGTGCAACATCAAACATGTTTGGCGGGAGGGAGGAGTTACATTGTAACTGTAAAACTTTTTAAGCTGCAAATTGCAACATCTGTCGGGTTTTGCATTGAAATATCAGGGGATTTGTGACTTCCAGACCTGAAAAACTCAGTAAAGTACAGTAAACTTTTCAAACATCTCTTTAAAAGGAACACAAACATGAGCATGTCTGTATTGGTGAGGGAGTGTGGGGGAACCCTTGATGCATCGTAACATTTTGTTGTGTTTCCTGTACAGAAAACAGTGTTACATTTCTAAACATACTAAACTCATTGTAATTCTAGAATAAAGAAATACAGCACAATGTGATGTATCTACACCTGTTGTTACTCTACACCTGTGTGAACCTGAACTGACATAATCACATTCACATTAGTCACTGCAAATCAAAAGGAAGTGAAAAGTCAAATGAATATAATTATGTTATAAACATTTACATTTAGGCATTTAGCTGACGCTTTTATCCGAAGCGACTTACAAATATTAGCTCTATTACTTCTTTGTCAATGCCTGTTGCTTTGTTATTTAGTAATGTGATGCAATGACATTCAGACACTGTTAGTGTGACTGTAATGTGCAAGTACTTGTTGTCGCTGTTCCTGTTCAGGACACACCCTGTTTAAAACACAATGCCATCACTGACTCATTCCCTTCTCAATCCATAATGGAGATCCATGTATTGTGAACAATGTATTTTTGTTAAAAACCCAGAATCTATTGTGGCTTTCTGCTTGGAGTGAAAGTGTACAGTGTCAGTGTGGGTCAGACTTGGACGGGTTTAATGTCTCTAAGTACATTACTCTGAGATCTCTATTGATTTTCTTCTGTATAACAGACTTCTAACAGTGTGTGTGACGCCTTAATTGCTGTGAGTGAGCTTTTGTACTGCAGCATGACCTCTGAAGCTCCAGTATCAATGATAAACACCAAAGCAAAAAACACATGCCATATTACAGATAAATCCTATATTATATGTTCAGTAGCCATGACCATTTCAAGTAGGATCTTCAAGTAGAACCAAAGACTTGTAAATATGCATGTACAGTCATTTTGACAGTTCTGCTTTGAGTGTTTAATGCTGACACGTGTGGTTTTCCATGTATTTCTTTCAAAGAAATAGTTCATCCAAAAATCAAGACAACATCTCTCAAACTATATAAACAGTTCATACAAAAAGAATTAGGCATGTGGTAAACCACTGCAGTGTGGTAAATGAATCCCACTTTGCAGGTCAATAACTCGCAGATCATTTGTGCATTATGTTTTCTGCTGTCTGTGTTTCATTTCAGACTGCAGTATGTTCTCTTCTGTTCAGCCCTATGAAGGGCAGCAGTTTGCAGCGTTGAGGAAACAGTGTCAGCAGAACAGAAGTCTGTTTGAAGACCCAGTCTTTCCCGCTGTGGATCAGTCCCTCTTCTACGCAGGAAACCGCATTGGAAAAGTCACCTGGAAGAGACCAAAGGTAATGAATAAACTGTCATGTGCAGATGTCAACAAAAAGCATTTGTCGATTTTTAGTGAAATATTATTTCTCACAGAATGTATTTATTACAAATATATTGAATCATCTGTTTATATTTTACTAAAGCCCTGTTGATAGAATCTATGTTTTATTTTATGTGTTCATTTATGAGGAAAATGAACTGTTATGAATTCTGAAAACTCACTTTACCTGACTGTGAAAAATCACTTTTTAAACATGAACAAATGCTTGAAAAAAAAAGAGAGACATCACACGAGTATTTTAACATTGACATCTGACATCTATCAGTATGATGAAAACCTTTTAGAAAAACTTTATTGTTTTAGGGTAAGGTTGACATTTGCACACACATTGGTTTGTTAAATCAATGCTTGCACCATTAATACATCATTTATCTTTACATGATAATCAGTGCTCTTACACAACTATTAATACAGTTCAGTTAATAACAGCCTGGACGTTATCACTCTTCATATCTGAGCTCTGTGTTTGTAGTAGGATGTGATTTTATGTTTGTATAGATGAAGATCTTGTGTAACCGCACACCACATGTAACTTACATTGTTTATATTTAAAACAATCATCTCCACATATAGTCACCTGCTGTATGTTGTCTGTTTGCTAATATAAACGTAACATTGTAACAGTTATTCAGAAATGTGGTTTGTGTATGGAAATTATTTCCTGTAGCTGTCATAACTGGAGACTTTGTGTTTGATTCATGAATCATGAGCTTCCTCGGCATGTCAGTAGATCTTAATTGTTTTCTCCAAAAGGTCCTTAAACTAAACGTGTCTTTCATACTGTAGATCAACACAGAAAGCTTAGATAGGCTTAAAACCGCTTTTTATTTATAATACATAGTATAAATATGAACCATTACAAAAATATATTAAATGTAATTTTATCATTTATTTTTATGATTTACTATTAAGGAAAGCTGTCCTTCCACATAAGTGGAAGTTTGGGGATTATGCAGTCACTACAAAATGTTAAATCAAAATGATTTATTTTTTAATAATTAATATTTGATATATCTTACATTTTAGCATTACATCTCTGAACATTCTGGGCGTTCTCTCCACCAGCATCATTATGGGATGTTTGTAAACAATATTTGGTACATGTCATGATTGTCATCAATTATTAATATTTATATTTATATTAATATTATAAAACTTTAATACCAGCCTGGACATTATCACTCTTTGTATCTGAGCTCTGTAAGAATACTTATTTTTTGCTCGTTTAAGTATATCTTTGAGGTTCTTGTGTTGGTGCTTAAATGATAAATAATAAACCTGATTTTTAATGGTTCTATCATATGCCGCAGCTCATCACCACGTTGCAGTTGCAGCGTTTGTAGAGAACGTATTATATTAATGCAAATCTGTTTTGTGCAGGTGTTCTGGGCGGTTTCCATAGACATATAATAGCTCCTTTTATCTCGCTCTGTGGCATTTGTTTTGGTTTGTTGTGTTAATAAGTTTAATTTTTAGGGTTTGGTGTCTGTGTAAACAAAAACTTGCTTGACAAACAGCACTAAAAGATCCCACAGATCAGTGTATTTACAGTTTGCTTCATACATTTATGACACACCTTCAATGTCCCTTAAAAACCATCATGAATGAGAGTTCAGGCTCTGTTCAGGCATGTGAGCGTAATGAAGTTTAACAAGTGCAATGCTTCAGTTAAAACAACTTCTGTGTCGAGAACGTCATGATTTATGCTGTTATTCGATGCAGATGTGTGCTTTGTAAGATCAGACAGTGTCTCATGAGAGTCACATGAAGTATCTCTCAACTCCGTTGTTTTCTTTAGTGTATTTTTTACACAGCTCAATGTTCATTTTAGTAGGATATCTTCAATCTTCTCAGCATTCCTTCTCGGCTGATGTCACCAGGGCAGTACCGGCTATTAGTTAATGTTAACCAATAGATAACCAGCTATTTAGATATTGTTTTATACTACGTTTATAAAATCTTGGCATTAGTTACTACACTGGCCTCAGGATGAATAATATGTTGTCAACTTACCATTAAAAAAGTTTTATCAAAGGTTTTTATTATGCTGATAGTTTAGATGTCAATATTTGATGGGCTAAATATCCATGTGATGTTTTAAAAACATTTGGTTATGTTTAAAGTGTGGTTTTTCATAGTCAGGTAAAGTTTTCAGAATTGGTCCATATTCTTCATAAATAATAATAAAATAATAAATATTTGTTGTTCTTTGTAGAGTCATCTCTTCTTCATTCGTTGGGTATTATTGCTATTTCAATTCATAGAAATCCTATGAATGTTGACTCTCACAAACATGTGTTCTTTTTAGTCATATTCATAACATGTAGATTTACATTTTTACTTTGTGTATAGACTGATATTTTTCTGATGTCTGAGCTTTAGTAAAATATAAACAGATGATTCAATATATTGGTAATAAATAAATTCTGTGATCATTTATTTATATTTAATTTTATCTGAAAATGTCACGCATAACATTAAGCATGTTAACCAAGAACAGCTAGTCGTAGCACATATATATATATATATATATCTGCTTAAATGTGTTTGTTTGATGAGGCACAGAATCACGTGAATGTTCTTGTGTTTCTGTGGACACAGGAGCTGTGTAATGATCCACATTTGTTTGTGAATGGGATCAGTGCTCATGATCTGAATCAGGGTCAGTTGGGGAACTGCTGGTTTGTGGCAGCGTGTTCCAGTCTCGCCTCCAGAGAAGCACTATGGCAGAAAGTAAGTTTATGTTTGTGTACACTTATCAATGTATACTAATCGTAGTTTCTTTCATTTATTTTAAGCCTTAGATCTCTCCTCTGTTTCTTTCTCTTTTAGCATGTGTTTCTCTAACATCTAAATCTCTGTGTTTAAGTTATCGGTGCCCTCCCTCCTTATCAATTGTTTGGTTAATGAATATGTTCAATGTCTATGAAAGTAAATATTACCAGCAGTGCGATTGAACACACCAGGAGTTACCAGGATACCAGGATTAGTCAGAATGACTGGGAGGGACTAGATCATCAGTTTATTGAACATTTACCTGTCAAGAGAAGAAGCAATTACTCACTTTTGAAAATCAATGATATCTATGCACAGTGTCGGATAGGACAGTCAAAACTTTCAAAAACTTTTATTGCCAGGGGAAAATCGTATCATAAAAACCGTAAAAGATATCTTGTCAAAATCCCTTAACCGTGAAACTTATTTTACTGGACTGTAATGCTTTTACTCCTTTAATGAACTTGTTTTTCATTGTGTTGATAGTGTTGGAAACTCATTTAGTTTTATTCCTAATAATTTAACCTGTTCTCTCACCATGAACATAGACAATATGAATTAAATAGAAAACTTAAATATATTACT
Source organism: Beaufortia kweichowensis (assembly GCA_019155185.1). NCBI lineage: Eukaryota > Metazoa > Chordata > Actinopteri > Cypriniformes > Gastromyzontidae > Beaufortia > Beaufortia kweichowensis. The sequence goes on from CM032802.1 coordinate 1,091,932, forward strand.
CAGACCATTTTTGTGTCTGTAAAAATATGTAATATCTAAAATGTTTGTTGTAATTCTTTCTTTAGTTACAGTAGGGATTCCTCACGTGTAGTGATTGTGATCTGATCTCATTAATCTGTGTTTGCTGTAATCATTACAGTTAAGAGTCGTGGGATGTGCTTAGTGAACAAATGAATGACATTAGGATGTGTTGTTGTTGTTGTTCAGAGAGACTGAGATTGCGTTGCTCTAATTGGAGGCTTGGGGTTTCATCATGACTGTCATTTGTCCACACACTACACACATCAGTCTTGTGGTGTTTTATTACATTTAATTTTATGTTTAATTTTGCAGAAGTTAAATAAATTTGCACAGCTGTTTTTGTTCACTCGTTGTACGTCATGAAAAGCCTCTGGAGACGATCTGTCTGTCGCAGTACATTCAGTAGCGACCGTAGCACATGCATCGCCGCTCTCTGTGCGTCGTGCACAACGCTTCAGCTCTCATGTGTATGTACCTTGTCTCTCTCCACTAGACAGGTTGTTTCCTCTTGAGGTCTAATTAGTGTCCTGTCTTCCTGCGCTTCCCCTAGAGACCCCACACACACACAAACACTTGTGTACTGTTCCAAAACCTTCCGATCTGTCGTACAAAGCATTTTAAGATGTGTGATATTTGCCTGAAGCCAGAGAGTTTGATCGCCATCAGTATCGATCCAATCATGTGCTTTTGTCTCAATTGACCTTTTAGTCAGATGCTTTCATTGTGTTCACATTAAACAAAACACACAAATACATTCATGGAGTGATTGACAGAAAGTTTTTATTTGACTGTAAAAGTGTCAAATATTTCATCATAAAGACATTACTGGAAAAGTTTGTCTGGTGCTATTGTAAACTAATATCTGATTACGATTTAATTTTACTACAAAAACACAAAGTAGTGAAATAAACATTGCAATAAAGTTTTCATTGGTCGGTGAAAGGAACGAGATGTGACTGACCATTACAGAGAGAATCTACAGTTTTCCGTTGCATCCGTTCATCACTCACTTTTGTTAAAGACCAAAGAGCAGGTGATCTTATCTTTTTCAGCTCCCTCCTTATAGGCAAACAAGAAGTACATCACCTTCCTTACTTTGGCCATCTCGGCTATCCTCTCTCCAAACTCCTGGATGTCCGCCTCCAGACATTTGATGGGCGAATCCTCCGGATCTCCAGCGTTCCTCCAGAACTGACCGATGGGCTCCAGCAGCTGTCTGGTCATCAGGTTGGTGAGGTCAGGCGTCCAGAGCTGAGAGATGCCCGTGACCGTAAAGCGACCGGTTCCCTGCAAGGTGACGTTCCAGTGGGAGAAGGTCAACTCCTGCTCTGTAAAATCCAGACGGTAGACGGCTTCGTGAGGCAGGAGTAATCTCTCCCCGTCCTGTCTCTTCTGACCCTTCTGCTGCAGCGATTGAACCCGCAGACGCATCACCTCCGTCAGCTGGAGGTCCTCGGTGAAGGTCAGCTCCATTTCTGATCCCATGACTGGACGGTCTTCTTCTCTCGCTGGGAAACGGATGCGAGTCGTGTGATCGTGGCTTGCGTCTCTCGACAGATTCCAGCAACTGAATAAACTCTCCTCTCGAGCTTCTCTTTCTGTGCCAACATCACCCGCCTCTCCAGCCCCATGGGGCAGAAAACCTCATTTAGTCGGGGACTTTATTGATTCTTCCACACATGTTTTGAGCCTCTGGATGAGTTTGGAGAGAAGGGGGAGGAGAAAACCTTTGGGAGATTTGTTTGCTTGTTGCAGCTCTAGGCAACAGATGCAAACTGATGTAAAAAGTGGCAACTTTAACATTTCCCTGTAGACTTGATTAGTTTAAGTTTGCATTTTTTATTTATGATGCTAAGTATTTCTTTAAAGTAAAAAGTTCCTGATGTAATTGGAGGCACATGAAGTTTGTAGAAAGCATATTGTCTACGTAGACATTATGAAAATCTGGGTTTTTTTGTGCATTTAAACATGCATATAAAGAAATGTTTGTATTTATAAAAAATTAAACAATGAAATGATAATCTGGTTTTCTTGATTGAAGATAACATGGATAACACATGGATAAAACAAAAGTTCATGACAGCTGTGCATGTGGTTTTAAAAGCAAAAGTAAAGAAAAATTTGTAAATTCATATAGATTTTTAAATAAACTGACTTGATAACAAAATGGACCAGACCGTATGCTGATGTCAATAAGCGTTTTTTCTGTGTGTTTATAGGTCATCCCGGATTGGAAGGACCAGGAATGGGATCAGAAAGCAGAGAACTATGCAGGAATTTTTCATTTTCGGTTTTGGCGTTTTGGAGATTGGGTGGATGTTGTTATCGACGACCGGCTGCCGACAGCAAACGGTCAGCTCATCTACTGTCACTCCAATGACAGCAATGAGTTCTGGAGTGCTCTGGTGGAGAAAGCGTATGCCAAGCAAGTACCACAACCAGCTCAGACACCCCATATGATCTTCTGTTATATTGCTCATAAGGTCTTGTCAAGGCTTCAAACGTAGATGAACAGACCCTGTTCAATACGTTGTGATTGACCTGGATCCTCATCTCTCAGGTTATGCGGCTGTTACGAGGCTCTGGATGGTGGAAACACGGCCGACGCTCTGGTAGATTTCACTGGAGGCGTGTCAGAGCCCATGGATCTGCTGGAGGGAAAGTTCAGTCATGAAGAAGAGGCTCGTAACCAGCTGTTTGAGCGCGTTCTCAAGGTTCACAACAGAGGCGGTCTGATCAGCTGCTCCATCAGAGTAAGTCTGAGATCACGTGTGTGTTCATGGCTAAATCTGAGAAGTGAATCAAAGAAAATTAATAATGTTTTTTTTTTAGGCGACCACTCAGGCAGACATGGAAGCCCGTTTAGACTGCGGTCTGGTCAAAGGTCACGCATATGCCGTAACGGATGTGAGGAAAGTGCGTCTGGGCACCGGTCTGCTGGCGTTCTTTAAATCAGAGAAGCTCTCCATGATCCGCATGAGGAACCCGTGGGGTCAGAGAGAGTGGAACGGAGCGTGGAGCGACAGGTTTGAAAACGTCTGGATGATGTTACTGTGCTTTATCAGTTTCTACATGGATGTGCAGAAAGTCATATCTGTGTTAGCTCAAGTTATTTATTGCATTTTGCGCTGGAGTTTTGCCCAGAGCTCCTCCGTCATTTAAAAATAGTTTGTGATTTGAGAACACCAAAAACACTCCAAGTCATCGTGTAAACGTTTTTCTTTACAATTGCATCTGCAGGTTGTTAACATTCATCCTGTGTGTGCTGAGCGGTTAGAAGGAAATGTTGTGGATGGATAGATATTGTTACAAGTTACTTTGTCTTTTCCACACCCATATGCCAAACAACAGAAAAACTAAAGGGAAACTAACAAAACCGGAAATGTTAAATCTGATTGGACACAATAGACTCTTTGTTTCTAACCAAATATTCTCCTTGTGTTTAAATTCTTTGTGTGTTTCTGAGCTCATACTGCCCCCATCAGGATGAACTGTGATGTCGTGTTTCACTTTAAAGGAAAGTTTCGGGTTCAGTGAGACTCAATGGACATTATCTGTGACAGACATGTTGTTGAATTACCGCAGAAGATGATATAGTTTATAAGTTATAGTCATAAGCTGGTGTGATTTAAACATTTACATTATCTGTGCAAAGAAACTTTCCACACAAGAAGAGCAAGAGGAAACCAAACCAGAAGTTTATCTATCTATAATAGCCATCTCATCCCTAAAAGCATAATTCACACTCGACACGGACGTGTTATAACTAAATTCAAGCTTCATATTTCTGTATTGGCACAGCCATTTTAAGTGCATTACTGTAATGTGTAACTTACTTTAACTTGTTATGAAACCCATTAAAATATGAAAAAGAGTTGTAAATAGATTAATGTCCATTTCTTGTTTCTCCTCATCTGCAGCTCTGAGGAATGGAAGCGAGTGAGTAAGAGCGAGCGAGAGAAGATGGGAGTGACCGTGGAAGATGATGGGGAATTTTGGTGAATTATCTAAAGCCTTTGAGATTATCTAAAGCCTTTGAGAGAGACATCACATAAGCATATAAACCACTAAATATTAATATACAAATGCAGAGTGTTTATCCTGTGTGTGTTTAGGTGATTAGGTGTATTTCTGTCATTCATCTCTTATGTCTCTCCTTGCAGGATGAATTTTGAAGATTTCTGTAAGTACTTCACAGACCTGATACTGTGCCGCTTGATCAATACGTCATACCTGAGCATCCACAAGACCTGGGAGGAGGAAGTGATGCGTGGCTCCTGGTCTCGTCATGATGATCCTTTAAGAAACAGAACTGGAGGCTGTATCAATCACAAAGCCACCTTCCTCCAGAACCCACAGGTGTGACGGACGCTCAGACGTGTGTGTGTTGTGAACGGGTGTACTGAAGTTTGTGTTACTCTGTTTGCAGTATGTGTTTGATGTGACAAAGGCAGAGGACGAGGTTTTGATCTGCTTACAGCAGCAGGACAGAAGAGCTCGACCCAAAGAGGGGAAAGGAGAAAATCTGGCCATCGGTTTTGATATCCAAAGAGTATGTAAACGCATACAAGCACACGCTAAAGTACTATTTTAATGGACAGTGTAAAATATGAATGAATTTTTACTATGACATGGAAAGAGCGTACTGTAAAATGCAAATGTCAGTGGCTTTCAAGCTGTAAATGCAAAATAATAATGAATTTGAAGTTGCATCAATCAAACAATAAATGAATGTAGTAGGACATCTTTGCGTCTTCTCTGAAAGGTTGAACTCAACAGGAAGTACCGTATGCATGCCATTCAGAAGACGGTGGGCAGCTCCATCTACATTAACTCTCGCAGCGTGTTTGTGCGTAAAGACCTGAAGGAGGGACGTTATGTCGTCATTCCCACGACCTTTGACCCCGGTCTGCAGGGAGACTTCCTGTTGCGCATCTTCACAGACGTACCTGCGGCCTGCAAGTAATACAATGTTCATTTCTGTCTTAAGAATATAAATGTTTAGATGGAGATGAAGCATGTGTGTGTGTTGTTTTTAGAGAGCTTATATTAGATGAACCAGCTCGCACGTGTTGGACGGGATGTTGCGGTTATCCGAAGCTGATCACGCAGGTGCACGTTCACAGGGCGGATGGACTGAAGGCTCAGGACTCAGATGGATGTAAGCTGCTGTCTATTCTCTGTCTGTCCGCTTGCAAATACTCTTAATAAGAGATGAGTATCAGCCAATAATCACATTCTGTGACTCGATCGATACTCGCTAATGTGGCTCATGAACCGATGACAATTTGATAATATAAAACATGTGAATCTTTATAGGGATTGTTTTGATTTCTGAAGCCATATTTTGGAAGCTTATTTTGGACAGAAACAGACTGAAAGAGGGTTTATAAGAAGAATAAATCTTTATAAAATCAGTCATGGGGTTCTATAAACAGTGGTTCTGTGACATAATTTTCTTTCTTTTGTGTTCATGTCACATGACAGCAGAAACAGATAAAAGGTTTTGCTTTTCTGAACTGAAAACATGTTGATTAAAATATTCTCGTCATAGATAATATATAATCGTTGTCTATATAAACTGCATTTCAATATGTTTTGAATAAATGGTTTAGACAGGTAGTTTTAATAGTAAAGGTGTGAATTTTCTGGTTTCAGCATCTGACCCGTACGTCATCATCAGCTGTGAGGGAGAGAAGGTTCGTTCTCCGGTACATAAAGACACTCAAAGCCCAGACTTTGACGTGAAGGCTGTTTTCTACAGGAAAAAAGCCAAAGAGCCCATCTTCATTCGCGTGAGTGTTTTTTGCAAACTGATCAACGGATACTGTCGTGTTTTCTGCCTGACGCTTACCTTGTTGTGTCAATCATCAGATCTACAACCATAACATCCTGAAGGATTCATTTATGGGTCAGGTGGTGTTAACCGGTGATCTGTCTGACCTGCAGCCGCTTCACACGGTTCATCTGCGAGATAAAGGAAATCGTCAGAGTAACGATCTGCCGGGTTTGATTTCAGTAAGCCTTAATACCAGTGATGTGCTGACAAACATCTGACCTCATATGTGGGCCGGCCGGTCATATTATGGTGACCTCAGCGGTTGGTTGAGCATTTCTTCACCTGTGGTAAATCATAAAGTATGCACTTGATGTTCTGTCTCTGTCTGTGAAGCCTAGATAATGCCAACTGTCTTTTGGGAATGTTTCTGTCTGCCAAATAGGAACGCATTATTTACTTGTTTACAAGATCTCTTCAGCTGGTGTTATTTCCTTTGTTGTTGTATTTGTCTTAAAAAAAATACGTTTTTATTATTATATCAATATGTCATATGCATCTATATCAGTATATGTCTACATATATCTAATGCTTATATCAATATTAGTTCTATGAAGTTTTATGTATGCAATCATGATATCTTCAATTTTTCAAGGTACGTTTACATGTTTATATATGGAGGGCATTCTTTTTTCATACTTTTTCTTTCAAATATTTGGCATAATCTTGACCTCTTTTTGTAATCTACCTGAGCTGAGCATTTCTAAGTTATACACTTGCCAAATAACCTCCAGTATGTTTTCAGCGTTTACACATCTGTCAGGCTCTTGGGATTTGACTGGTTTTTCTGAGTCATGCAGTGTTTAATTCAGGGTTTACATCTGTGTATTAGAAACCAGAATTCAGTCATGTTTGACATCAATGTGAAGTTGCATCAGTGCATTAGATTGTCACATGGCTCATCATACAGTGTAATGACTGTTGGTGGCCAGCAGGTGTCAGTATGTTTTAAGAGTACGAGGTCACACAAGACTTCACATGTATTTGAACATTAAATAATGAATTAAATAATATGCAATTAACACTAGTCAAAACTAATACTACACGTCTTTTTACATTTATTGTTGTCTTATTTTAAAAGTTAAAATTGCATTAATATAAATTGCAAAAATCACAGATATTTCAGAATCTGTGACTGGGTTGTCTTATCTGAAAAGAAGAAATGTTTTTAGATGAATAAAATGATTTGAAGACCTAACTGGTGAAATAAACAGCATTATATGGGGTTAAAGTCACACTCACAGATCAGTGAAGTTTATTCTGTCATTTCACAGCCACAATGAATTAATTGACTGTTTACAGTTTAAAGCCAAATGTTTACAGTAAATTACAGAAAGTGCCTTATCAGAACGGATGAAATAGCCAAAGAAATCATCATCCTGATGCACTTTCCAGCATTCACACGTGACTTGTACAGCATGATTGAGTTTCTCAGGTATTGCAATGATGACGCATGATTTCACATAAATATCATTCATCTGCCTGTATTCCTGTACCACTGCAAAACACATTAAAATACATTAAAAATGCAACAAAATGTTTCTTCATTTTATTTTTTTTACTTTTTTTTTTAGCAAAATTGGCTTTAAATGGTCATTTCTAGTGCTTGAAAGTGATTAAATGTGCATAACAGAAACTTAAAGTAATATTTAATTTGCTGAAAGTCAATCTGTGTGAGGTTGTTTTAGCACACAGTAGACATGAAACTGTCATCTCCGGGTTGCATAGCTGTAAAATAATCAAATGTCATGAAGCCCTGACCTTTTCATTAGACGTCACATGACTGTTCATTTGCATTTATTGTGTCTGTGTGTGTTGCACGCTTTTGTGTATCACACACAGTTTATGGCTGTATTGTTTTAGTGTGTGGTGTTTATGTGTGTGTGTGTGTGTGTGTTACCTCCCTTCACCCCCCGGTGGAGGATCAGTGTTGGTGAATGAGAGGAGTGTGTCACACACATCACGGAGGCATTTCATCCTCTTCCTCACCTGTGTGGACGTCTCACCTGAAACCCACAGAAGAGTTTTAACTGCATTCTGGTGAGTAAATGGTGTATGTCATTTTCTGTAGACCATTTTAAAGTCATAAATTGTTTTTATAATACAGATAATTGCTTATAGTATCTTATATCTTTTCTAATAAGAGATTATTAGATTAATAAAATAATCCCATTTATAATGGGATTTGTAATATCTATTAAACGTTATGTATTATTTTATTTCTACTATACTATGTTCTGCAGTTTTATTTCTATTGTACTTTTTCTTTCTTTATTCTTTTAGTGCTGTGCATTATTATACTACTGTTTATTCATCTGAAACCAAACAAACCTATTTTGTTGTTCATTTATTTATGGTTTTACAGAAGTGATTGGTGGTGAGTGTTTCTTACGTAACACCACAGTGATGATCTGTTGTTGGTCCTCTAGACTGTTATCATAAAGTACAGACTATATGTTGATATATTGACATTTAATGGTGAAATATAAAGAAAACAGCATCATAAGACCTGATATAATATCTTTTATAAACAGCTTTAGATCAGATGATTCATGACACAGTGAAATGTGAGTGTTTTATGGTAAAGTGTCTGATTTTTGCTGAATTTCACGGACGAGATACAGCTGATGAGGTTTGCAGTTTTTCCCTTACGTTTCAGCATTTTGTTTGTCCTTTAACTCTGCAGATTTAACCCTTCAGGTTTATTTTGTTTGCCATTAAATGACAATTTACAGAGCAATACAAATATATTACTGATCAAAAGCATCAGTGACTTTTTTATTGATTTGAAGGGTATGATTTAAACCATTCTGTTGTTACAATCCTGTAATACTGCTTTTACATTTGTGTTTTATGAGTTCAGTAGAGAAGTGCAGTGTTTGTATTTCGGGACAGATAAATCTACAGCTCGACTCTGGATTACTGCCTGTATCTGTATCTTAAAATATCCAGACGGCTCTTTACAGGTATTTTAGGACTTAGGAGTCCATTTGAATCCTGTCCTGTCATTGGCCAGATTGGCACCCTGTGGATTTTGGGCTGAGAAGTTTGTAATTCAGTCTAATCCTTCTATGTCAGTGGTACATGCTTTTTAAATGAGAAGAAATGTGCCCCGTCTTGTCTTGTTTTTCTCTGGTATTGCAGTTCTCTGTGTGATCAGACCGTGTTGTCTTTATTCTCAGACGGGAGAAGGCTTAATGACAGAGTAAAATATTCATGAGCGTGTACATGCTGCACTATTGAACACATTTAGCCTGTTCACCTCAGCGTGTCCACACCAGATTAACCAGCTAGACTTACAGCAACTACACAAGACCTCCTAAAAATACACATCTATAACTGCATCTATAGAAACATTTCTTACGGTTAGGGTTTGACATACTGACTCAAAGTGTTCAAAAGAGTTGATGTTTGTCAGGGGTCAGACAGAGGAAATGTGAAGCAGCTCATTTACTGCTGAATTATTTAACATGGGAATGTGTTATTCACTAACAATAATTTTACTCTTTTAATAGCACATTACATTGTTGTACTCCTCATCATACGTTTTGTTTTTTGTTTCTTTGGTTTGATTGATAAAAATTTTTTATCAATCATAAACAAATGTTAGCATGACAGAAACCTGATGTGAGAGTTATTCAAGTAAACATAAGTATGTGTGTAAGAAGGATAAAGTTTTCTGTATTGTAATGCCCAGAATCACTGTTAATATTCTGATGAGGAAATAAATACATCAAATTTATGCATTTCATTATACTGTCCGTCACTATATTGTGTAACTGTTGTGTGTTTTTCACAGGGTCTTGTGCAGGTACATCTGATGTCCAGCAGTAAACACCAACAGCAGAGCGATGGTCATTCTACAGCAGGTACACACACACAATCATGTGATTATATCGGTTTAATATAAATATATGTGTATGATGTTTCATTTTGTGTGATTTTATTAGTGTAGTGTTCATTTACTGTTGCGTGTGACTCTATGGGACGTCTTCTATTTGAAACACGACAAACATAAACACTTCAGTCCAGAACTAAAGCTGTGGGAGTAAAGAGAGACAAATGCTGTTAACTCATTATCTCTAATCTGATCCGAGTTTCCTTCATTCACTATAACACACACACACACACACACACATACAGTACAATACAAAACTCATTTGCATGGTTCTTTTACAGGTTTTTTCAGTGTTTCTTATTCAGTTTGTGGTTGTTTAATAGTGCTCATCTGATATTAACGGTTTGCATTGTTGCTTTTGTGATCCATGACTGATGGTGCATGTGTTGTTTAGTGAATATTGCATCAAGGTTCTTGTATTTTGTATATACAATGAAGCTCGTGTGACAACCAGCCCCATAGGATGTTTATCTCTGCCAAAATAATACAGATCTGTAACCGTTGAACCCAGTTTGCATTTGGTGCTTTAGTGAGGCGGTGTTTTCTGTTCTGTGGGCTCTATGGCTTTAGTGTGTGTCATCAAACCGCATACACACAGATCTGCCTTTCTGTATCTCTAATCACAGCTGACAGTGACTCATTAAAGAACGGCTAAACGCTGGGCATTCATGAGGTGATAAATTCACATTGGTAATGGGTCTACAGGCTATCCATCCTGCTTCTGTCTGTCCTTTACCAGCTGGAGAAACAGAGCTGAAGTCTTTCTGATGATATATGTCCTGTTAAAGAACACATTGAGTTCAGCAGATGATGTGTTTGACATGAGATTTCCATGGAGATGAAGGGAAAGAAAGCACAGTGTAGGCTTTTGGAGGGAGCTCGCAGACTCAGTTACAAATATCCCACACTAATACAGGTAAGACTTTGAAGATATGAATTAGGACATCTAAATTTTTAGTTGAAAAGGCTGTTTTTTGTTCATTGTTTTATACTGTGTAACATTGTCCCCCACAAAACAATTCTCATGACTGTAATAAGTAAATTACTAGACATTACTGTCATACATTAATATCAACAAATTTATTTTTGCCAGACAAACGTTTCTTATTAATATTTTTGTTATTGTAAATATGTAAAGTACTCTTTTGTTTCTACACACTGTGTAATTACAGTCTTTGTTCATTTTTATCACAAGACTCTAATGAGCTAATTAGCATGAATTAATGAATGCATTCCAGTCTGAGGCTTTATCCAATGACATCATCTGTTTTATTCTCCGCCCACTGAAAGAGAATTATAAATGGGAGGAGTTAGTGTGATCTCACAATGACCTTTGTGAGAAAGCGCTATACAAATAAAAATGGAATTGAATTGAGTCACAAGATAACAATAACACTCGTGCTGTGAGTGAAGTCATGACAGAATAGATGGAGAAGATCTAAAAGCAATAACATTCTTTAATATTCAAACTATTTCAGAATGTGTGCAAAGCAGATGAGAATGTTTCATGCTTTAAATGCAAATGTGATCAAATTGCTTCGACTTTGCATATATTATTATCTAAATTCAGGGTTTGGCAATAACACAGTGCAGTGATGTGTAAATTTGTCAGTTTTATTGGCAGTAGATTTATGATCCGTCTCAGTTTGGTTGACCTTTATATAATTTAGCCATTTAAATGCTATTGAGATCAATCCAGAAAATGATTTAAACTGGATGGCTCGACTAGTATGATTTATCATTGGTGCTAAGACAAACATCACTGTTAATATTGATTACAGTCAGTGTTAGGGGTCTTTAGTTTTCAACTTGAATGTTGTTTATTATTATTATTATTCAGTTGACCACACAGAAAACCTTAGAATTATCACTCATATTTATTTAATAAAATGTGAAAATCTATTTCTTTTTTTAAATGTATTGATTTGACTGTAGACCAGTTGTTGTAAGTGAAACAGATAAACATGTGAGCATTCATCACCAACAGGGGGCGACATTTCATGAAGACATGAGCTCACCATCAACTTTAAGAGTTCACCCAAAAATAAACCCTCTTTCATCATTTATTCACCCTCATTCTAATCCTGTATGACTTTCTTTTCTTCTGCAGAACACAAACAAAGGTATTTTAAAGAATGTTGGTATTCAAACAACATTGACCCTCATTGACTTCCATTGTATGAACACAAAACCACTGAGACATTTTTCAAAATATCTTCTTTTGTGTTACACTGTATGAGAAAAAGTCAAATACAGATGTTGAACCACATGAGGGTGAATAAATGATGACAGAAGTTTTATTTTTGGGTGAATTATCCCTTTATGTATGAAGAGAAACTGATACTGATGAGAGGCTCAGAAGTGTTTTGTGTATTCATGAGCATTGATGTATTTTTATGTCTTCATGACACCTTCAGGAGTAACAGTAGTACTGTAGTATTGTTTATGAGGATAATGCATGTGCTGTATATAACGAACGCAAACGTCATTCGTGTTTGTGCTTAATGAATTATTTACCTGCTGTCTGTAACTCTCATCTACTGAATCATCTGACTCTTTAAAAACACAGTAATCATTTATTACTATGAAAGGAACATTTAAAGACAAATACATGGATGACAGTACAGTACATTAATATTATGTGCATGGATGAATGGATGAACATTCATGTTTACCAGTAAATAAAATCATGTTCTGTCTTCCAAGCAGCATGTTGCCTTTAGAAAATCATAACTTTTGGGACCATTAAGACATGTTTACTCAATATTTGCTTTACAAAAAGTGAAAAACTAGTGAAAATCATTGAGAAATTATAAAATATTCAGATGTAAAATAATTCTGTATTAGATTTGTGTCCTAAAGAATTCATGATAACGATATTCATGATATCTCTATAAGATCTGATTCATCTTTCATTTTCTTTATTTTTTGTTTTCTCTTTTTATGTTAAATGAATCACACTCACAATATGAGCGTTTGTAACCAAAGTGTATCTTTTTTGGCTCTTTATGATGTTACCTGAACACATTCTCTGAAATTCACCTCAAAGTATGAAAAACCAAACGTTTGTCTAATTGTTTTCCCTGTGTCTGCTTTTACCCTTCATTTCTTTGATTGTCTGTGAGAAGTTTTTCTAAAGTGAGACAGAGCAGAAGAGAGAGGTTTAACAGTGCATTTGCTGAATTATTCACATGCTCGCCGTTGCTAGGATTGTATCAGTGATGCCTTCCCAGACGTGACAGCTGTGGCCAAACGGTGTTGGGTTCCTTTACCTGGATTGATTTGCCTTTGAGGATGTTTAGTTAATTAAAAAGCTCCATATTATCAGGGGATCCTCATCCACACCTACATACACATCATCCCCTGACCAATCCTATTCTGGCAGAGAAACCTTCAACTACCTGAAGAAGAGAGATATCATGAGGACAGTAAACTTAAACTAGACATGTTAAGTGCAAGTAAAGAGAACAGCAATAAAAACACTAGACTGAGTATTTTTCACATATATCTCCTGTATGATAAAACACTGTTTTAGGCCTCAGGTTTAGTTTCCTTTATGGAAAAAATGCTTCAGTGAAAACGGCTCTGACCGGATGTGTTTGTGAGTTTGAAGACGTGAAGCAGACAGCCTGGAATCCTTCATACGATTATTGTTCTCCATCTGGTGACCCTGAGGGAAACGTCCCGGGTGTCTGGTCTCATTCACTGAACACACACCTGTGTCTGGATGTGTGTGTTTCTGAGGAGCGTCAGCGTCTCGCAGGCTCTGCAGTTTTGCTGTTTGTATGGATTTAAGTTCTTGAGATCTCTTGAGGATGTACAAGCGTCGGGATTATGTTGAACTCTATGAGAAAGATCAAGCGAAGTGGGCCTTACTGCGAAATGTCAACACTGTGGTCAAACCTACTACTTTGTTGCCGGTATGACATGCACGTGTGATATTCAGATGTTTAAGGATCTGTCTTCTACAGCTTTACTTTTAATTTGTTTTAAAAATGATCTCTGGACGACTGAAGTGACTTGGTGGTATTTATTCTTGAAATTTCATGCATCTTTCCATTCACTTTTATTCAGTTATACACAGTGTCTCGTTCATTCTAATGTTCATGTTATTGAAATTGTGATGTACAGAACGGTTCATTCCTTTTTAAAGATTGTGTAGATTTGTGAAATTCGATTGTATCTCTAGTTTTACAGATGATCATGATACACATGGGCTGAAATGTTTTTTGGATCATGATGTTATCAAACTTGTACATTATGAACATTTTATTGTTTGATGGTCTTTCAGGGCGATTATGTTTGGCTGGATCAGAAGACCGGACGGGAATTTGAGGTCCCGATTGGAGCCGTGGTAAAGCTGTGTGATTCTGGTCAGATCCAAGTCCTGGATGATGAAGGAAATGTGAGTTATTGATTATCATTATATTGATCATTCTTGATAATTCTTCAATTTTACAGTAGATTTTTATTCATTTTAACACGTGTGAGAGTTTAGTTTTTATTCTATCTGAATTTTCTTTCTTAGGAACACTGGATTTCTCCCCAGAACGCCACCAACATCAAACCAATGCACCCGACCTCCATCCATGGTGTGGAGGACATGATTCGTCTGGGTGATCTGAATGAAGCTGGAATCCTCCGAAACCTTCTCATCCGCTACAGAGAACATCTCATCTATGTGAGTCGCTCTCTGTTATATTTACAGTTACAAAATGTATTAAAAGGTCACATATACTGTATAATCAAAAGTTGACAGAAATGTTTCTCATGATCTTAAAAATCTTTTAATCTGTATATTTTAATGTTTGAAATGACTTTTGTAGACAAAATTATAATCGTGCCAACATATTAATCTCTTTAACTCGAAAACTACATTTTAAAATAAAATGAAATAATACATAAAAAGCAGTCAAGACAGGTTGAGACCTCAAGAAGCTGAATGATAAGATGATCAAATATAACATAGTGTTCATTTATTTTGTCACAACATAATTTATACAGTTACAATTGTTTTATTTTATGAGTTTACTACTATTCTAAAATGTGGGAAAAAATCTAAACACCAGTCAGTAAATGCTTCCAAACCTTTGACTTGTACTGTACATAATATTAATTTTGATATAATAATTTGCTGTCATAAAAAGAAAAGTTTTTGTTTGTAGCAGAATTGTTTGTATATCTGATTTATCTACCATAGTTTTTCCTCTTTATTATTCTGTGCTTATATTCTCTTGGCTTTGTGTTTCTTCGACGTAAAGACTAACTGTGGGGGTCGGGTAAGTGTTCAGACATCATCTCATGCGCATGACCGCTCGCTGTTCATTGCCTCATACTGAACGACTGTGTTTTCATTACGGTGCTTCATTTCAACATGGCTGTCAGGTCTGCGCTTACGACACCGATACATCACCAGTGTAATGACAAGACGCTCGTGCACTCGCTGTCCATTCAGTGTCATCTTCTGTAGATGTGTCTTCACATAACACGCCTGCTTTGTCTGTAGCTGTTACGTGTCTGCATGTTCTTCACATGTTGTGTTAATGTTACTCACAAGCATCATGTCACTAAAACACAACAACTATAAAGTATGTTTTTAAGGTTTTCAGTCCATATTTAGAAGTTGCAAAACCATGTATTGTTTATGCTTTTACATACAGTATAAAAGTTGACAAGTACTTAAAGTGTTATAGTCTCTTTCGCTTTTTTGACTAATATTGAAGACTCGTCTTGTACCCTTAAACAAATAAAGAGTAAATTGACTTTAGTGTCTTAAAGAGTTTGTTCTGTCTGAACATTTAGAGATAGATCTCAAAGATGATCCTCCATTGATCAGTCTGTTTCCACTATATTTCTGTATCTTCTGTAGACATTTACAGGATCAATCTTAGTATCGGTGAACCCATATCAGCTGCTGCCCATCTATACAGCAGATCAGATTCGCCTTTACACCAACAAGAAGATCGGAGAGATGCCTCCACACATCTTTGCCATCGCAGATAACTGTTACTTCAACATGCAACGCAATAACAAAGATCAGTGCTGTATTATAAGGTACGGATACTTCATACGCCTTCGTGAGCAAACCTCAGTTTCATTAAAATGTTATGATGTCCATCTATATGTTTTTCTACGGTGGGCTGTCCTACTGTTTAATAATAAGGGCTTCTATTTAAAGTGTAATATCAAAATATTTTCTTGTACTTTGAATTAGATCTTTGAATTCTTTACTGTGAATTAGGTGTATTTTAACTCATTTTAACGTAATTTAAGAGTTAGTAAAGCCAAGTTGATTGTATTTAAATATTTTTTAAAAATAAATAATTTTAACAGTATATCTCTCTTCTTAAAAGCGCTAGTATTTTGGACACGTCAAAACTCCTTCTGTCTTATTTGTACCATGTTGACTAAAAGCACGTTTGCTAAATGAAGAAGATATTCAAAGATTAGTCTATATTTGTGTATTTTTCCATTAGTGGTGAGTCTGGAGCTGGAAAAACAGAAAGCACCAAACTGATCCTACAGTTTTTAGCGGCCATCAGCGGTCAACACTCCTGGATTGAGCAACAGGTACTGGAGGCAAACCCAATCCTAGAAGGTAAGACGCATCTCTAACGAGTCTGGTTCAATATCAGTAACGCATAGATCAGGATAATCAGTGATGTGTTTTACCCAACAGCCTTTGGGAATGCCAAGACCATCCGAAACGATAACTCCAGCCGCTTTGGGAAGTACATCGACATCCACTTTAACAAAAGAGGAGCTATAGAGGGTGCAAAGATCGAACAATACCTTCTCGAGAAATCCAGAGTCTGTCGACAGGTACAAGCACATTTTAATCTGCTGTGTTTAGTCAAACTGCAGTTATGATAATCATCTCTGGTTTTCTAATCTCTTTATAGGCCCGTGATGAAAGGAACTATCACGTATTCTACTGTATGTTGAAGGGTATGACTCCAGAGCAGAAGAAAAAACTGGGTTTGGGTAAAGCCACGGATTACACTTATCTTACTATAGTAAGTGATGATCATACTTTACATTAATCAAAGTAAATCCAACGTCAGCTTTTCACACGGTGTAATTCTGATCTCAGGGAAACTGCACGGTTTGTGACGGTCGTGATGATCAGAAGGAATACTCAAACATCAGATCGGCCATGAAGGTTCTCATGTTCACGGATAAAGAGAACTGGGAGATCTCAAAGCTTCTCGCTGCTATTCTGCACATGGGGAACCTGAACTATGAAGGTGAGTTAAACATGATTCATGTACGTCTATATTTATTTATTTTTGTTATTGTCTTCTAATATTGTAGTATACAGCTGATTTAGATATGTAAAATGGTAATGCGTCTCATTTACAGCTCGGACGTATGATAATTTAGATGCCTGTGAGGTGGTCCGCTGCTCAGATCTGACCACCGCGGCTGTTTTATTAGAGGTATGATGTTAAATCATGTTTCTTTATTGCTGGATTGTGACTCAGAAGTGGTTTGTAGGTCTGTTGACAACAGGATCAAAACGATGATACATGCAAATCATATATTGTAAATATATGAAATATATATAAGTGAAATATATTTAAATATATAAAGGTTTTTGAGCTTGTAAATGTAGTAGTATGTAAGTGCATCTGCAGTATCTGTGCAGCGCCCTCTTGTGACTGAAATGAAAAATTAAATTTAGCCCCATAATAATAGTTTATTTTAGTAATTCCATAGTGAATTGATAAACTGTATTGAAGACTGTAGTATACTTATATTACTATTGGTAATATATGAAAGGTAAGGTTCCTAGTAACTTAAAATTTAACTAGAATTTACTATAGTAATTATTATGATGTGGAAAGATATGTCTTAAAAATTGGTTGTTTTTGCTTATTAAATTGCTCACTTTTAACTTTTAAAATGATTTTAACTTGTCTTGTGGCCCAAAATGATAAAAACTGATTTAAAGCGTAGCATATACTATAAATATAAATGATGATACCTTTAAATACATTTATTATGTGATGAAACATTTGACACCTGACAGCTCCATATTTTGTGTTTCTGATCAACTTTAATATGAATCGTACTGTATGATGATTGTGTGATTTTATCAGGTGGACTTTAAGGACCTGATGAATTGTCTGACCAGTCGAACTATAATAACTCGTGGAGAGACCGTGTCCACTCCTCTCAGTATAGAACAAGCTCTGGATGTGCGAGATGCTTTTGTAAAGGTAAACCAGTCTCTCATTTCATCTCTGCTTCATGTCCAGTGTGACAGTAAAATCTGATCGTATGTGTGCGTCTGTTGTAGGGAATATATGGACGCTTGTTTGTGTGGATTGTTGAGAAAATCAACGCAGCCATTTATAAACCTCCATCACTGGAGCTGAAAGCAGTGAGAAGATCCATCGGCCTGCTGGATATATTCGGCTTTGAGAACTTCACTGTTAACAGGTAATATTCTAATAAACATCTCATACTGCCGACACCTTCAGCTAGATAATCATGATTTTTCGTGTATGATAGTTTAACACGGATATTAAGTAAATTCATCTTTTTAGGATTTCATAAAGTCAATCTGTGTATGTACTGTATGTGTATTATCAGAGAAATGACTTAAATTCTGATTTGGTAGTTAGTAAAAATATACATGTGTGTTGTATTTTATTCATAATGTATTTTATACATTTACATTTACATTTAGGCATTTAGCTGACGCTTTCATCCAAAGCGACTTACAAATATTAGGAGACAACTTATCGATACATGTATTTACTAACCTCTCCTAATTCTTGTATCTGCATTCATTTCATCTTTTATTTTTTATTACTGTTGTTTAATCTTATGTCGTATAGTCGACACAAGTAGATAATAGTCTCCATCTCAAGGTTTTTAATAACGTCATGAGACAGTGTTGTGCTTGGTATAAATTAGATATATTCAGTAGTCAGATGTGTTCTTTCTCAAGCGTGTATGTAATATCGTGACCTTCGTGATGTTTCTCTCCTCCAGCTTCGAGCAGCTGTGTATCAACTTTGCCAATGAGAATCTGCAGCAGTTTTTCGTCCGTCATGTTTTTAAACTGGAGCAGGAGGAATATAACCTGGAGAACATTAACTGGCAGCACATCGAGTTCACAGACAATCAGGACGCTTTAGACATGATCGCCATAAAGCCCATGAACATCATCTCGCTTATAGACGAGGAGAGCAAGTTTCCCAAGGTATGATTTATACTGTATATTTACAGTGAGGTTATTTATAAATCATGTGTTAATGTTGTATTTCTTCTGTAGGGTACAGACACAACCATGCTCAACAAACTCAACTCTCAACACAAACTCAACACTAACTATATTCCTCCCAAAAACACATATGAAACACAGTTTGGCATTCAACACTTTGCTGGTGTGGTGTACTACGAGACAAGAGGTTAATATACTTTACTGGTAGATTTTATAGGTTTAAATTGATGGAGAAGTTCCATCAGAGAAGTGTTGCTGTGTGTAAAGGAATGAATGTCTTCACGCAGGGTTTCTGGAGAAGAATCGAGACACTCTTCATGGTGACATCATTCAGCTCGTGCACTCGTCCAAAAACAAGTTCATCAAGCAGATCTTTCAGGCTGATGTTGCTATGGTAACGCCTCCAGCTCATCTCATCCTCATTAAAGATGCTTAGAATCCCTGATATCACAGTGGATGTCCTCTTTCTTTCTCTGTGTCTGTGAAATGTTTTTCACAGTTTTTATGTGGTTATGTGCCTGGTGGCAGTCTTGGCACACCAGGTTCATGTCATAAGGTAAAAAAGTGTTTTTTTTCATCTGGCACAACATGTTTTGTGTCTGTAATAGAACGTCTCATTGTGTTTATTAACAAACTGTAGAACGACAGTAATGATCATCATGATGCTGCTTACAGAAGTGTTTTAGTTTATGATGCTGACAGCTGATTTCTGACTTCTTTCCTTACAAAAAAGAAGTTTATTCATGACATGTATTATATTAGCATACTTCTTTTAAACTAAAAATAAGAAATTATACTTTGTTTTCTTTAAGAAGTAAACTTTCACAAAGCTTACTTTTTATGCTTCTTATACTTCTCAAAAATATACTTTATGTACTTCTCAGTTGTTCAGTAGGTTTGCACACAAACTTTACAATTGTTATACTTATAAAAAAAGTGTAAAAAAGTGGAACAGTGTCGTTCCAAGTAGTACAGATATAGTTCACTAGTGTACTAGTACTAGTACTTACTACATAAAATATACTGTACTGAAGAATATACTTGAACTATTCTTCTTTTTTGTAATGCAGTAGAGCTTTTATGCTAACTTAAGACTTAAAATATTGCTGTTTTTAAACATTAAGGCAGGTAGAATTATGGGTAATTTATGTTTTGAATCAGTGCTAATACACTAATATCTTCAGTACTGAATGTAGAGGTTTGGTTAGTAATTTAGTAGTTGAAATAATATTGGTTTATGGCACGACCTAGTTTAGTTGTGGTGTTGATCTGTATTATTCTGTGTAGTGATAAAGAAATAACACGACCTCTGTCTGTCTGGACGATTCGAATGAGGAAAACTGAGATAATGAAAAAGTGAAAGAGACACTTTAAATAATCTTGTGTGTGTGTGTGTGTGTGTGTGTGTGTTTCCTGATGTCAGGGGGCGGAGACCAGAAAACGCTCCCCGACCCTCAGCAGTCAGTTTAAGCGTTCTCTGGAACTGTTGATGCGCACGTTGAGCGTCTGTCAGCCATTTTTCGTCCGCTGCATCAAACCCAATGAGTTCAAGAAGCCCATGGTGAGTTAAACCAGTGTAAAGATACAGTAATTGTGTTATTTTAAGTCTTCTGCATTTTGTTTTTATCTGACCGTATCTTCATCTTCCTCCAGCTCTTTGACCGTGAGCTGTGTGTGAGACAGCTCCGCTATTCTGGAATGATGGAAACCATCCGGATTCGCCGGGCCGGATATCCCATCCGTTATACTTTCGTTGAGTTTGTGGACAGATACCGTGTGTTGATGCCTGGAGTAAAACCTGCTTACAAACAGGTGAAGAAGATCTTAAAATTCACTCTTTCCTAAAGTTCTGCCCTACTTTCTTTTACCATGATGTCATTTTTGAGTTCTTAAATTATATTTTTGTTGAGTTTAAGTATAATGTAAGTTGAATTAGACTGAATGTATACATTATTCTTTGTGATTTATGGTGGATGGTTTGATTTTTCAGGAGGACCTGAGAGGAACCTGCCAGCGGATTGCTGAAGCCGTTCTGGGTCGAGATGATGACTGGCAGATGGGAAAGACCAAGATATTCCTAAAGGTGTTGATCTCATGTTCATCTTTAAAACTGATAACATAAACTCTTATTATTATTATTATTCTCATTATATCTTATTATTATTATTAGGCAAGAGATCATTTCTGATACATCTACTTAAAGCATGTGATTCTTTGCTTATGTCATGGAAATATCAGGTCATTGTTGTTAAACTCTGTTAGGGGATTGTGTGCCGTCTGGTTTGTTTTTCTGTGGCCGGAAACGCTCGCCTCAGCCAGAGGTCAGAGGTCAGGAACTAGCTTGTCCATCGCTTATCTGCCAGTGTGAGTTTTCCAGGCGGTTGCTCTTTATCATGCCGTCCAGTTCTGTGAAACAGGAAAATCTCACTCAGCAGGAAGGAAGAGACGACCTTGTCATGACATGCTAACAGGACAGAGAGAAACGAGAGATAAAAATCTATACGAGGCGTGTTAATAATCTGCTGGAATGTTTCGATAAGTGATGTAAACATCGCTGTATAAGTCTATAGTACCGGTAACAGATAATTAAAGAGTTCCTCAATGAGTCGAGTGTTATGTAAGCAGTACAAAGGCTGTGGGTTCAATTCCTAGAGAATATTCGTACTGATATAAAAATGTATAGCTGGAGGTCAATTTGAATAAAAAATATAAATATTGTGTTAAAAGATGTTGAAGGTTATGAAACCGTTTAGGCAAAAATGGTTTATCTATGGCATCACCTTTTATTTGAAGAGTATAGCACAGCTTCTCATATCCTGTTGTGTTTTATTGTGATGTTGAATGTCTCTATGTCTTTGGTAGGATCATCACGATATGCTTTTGGAAATTGAGAGAGATAAAGCCATAACTGATAAGGTGATTCTCATTCAGAAAGTGGTGCGAGGTTTTAAAGACAGGTAAGATTTGCTATAGATATTTAGTTTGTGTTGATCAAAAGCATTTCAAACGTTTATTTGATTGCCTAATGCACATGCTGATTTCTAAAGCATTATATTGAATAAGAAAATATCTACTGTTATCTTTCCACAGATCCAATTTCTTGAAAATGAAGAAGTCTGCCATGCTGATCCAGAAGACATGGAGGGGTTATTACTGTCGGAAGAATTATGGAGCGGTTCGTCTCGCCTGTTTTTATGGAAATATAAATCAGCTCTGTGCACTTTGATGACTTTTGTCTTCTGTCCCACAGATGCGAGCTGGATTCTCACGTCTGCAGGCCTTGTATCGATCTCGTAAACTCTACCACACGTACCATGTAGCTCGACAGAGAGTCACGCTGTTCCAGGGCCGCTGTCGAGGTTATCTGGTGCGACGGGCTTTCAGACACAGACTCTGGGCCGTCATCACCATCCAGGCTTATACGAGGGGCATGATCGCCCGCAGACTTTACAAGAGACTCAAAGGAGAGGTGAGGAGAGCTCAACATTTCTCTCAGACTACAAAATAAAAATGCTTAACCGTGTGATTCATCTCAAACCTCTCATCATTTACCGCTCCTTCTGTGCGTCTCAGTACCGACGGCGTTTAGAGGCGGAGAAGATGCGTCTGGCCGAGGAACAGAGGCTCAGAAACCAGATGAGCGCCAAGAAAGCCAAAGAGGAGGCTGAGAGAAAACATCAGGAGCGTCTGGCTCAACTGGCTCGAGAAGATGCCGAGCGAGAGAGGAAAGAGAGAGAGGAGGCGAGGAAAAAGAAAGAAATGTTGGATCAGATGGAGAAAGCTCGACACGAGCCCGTCAATGACTCCGATATGGTGGACAAGATGTTTGGCTTTCTGGGTACCACAAACTCCTTTCCTGGTCAGGAGGGTCAAGCACCAGCCGGATTTGAGGTAAGGATTTACTTTTATACATGTCACTTGTTTTTGATATTCATTTACTTTTGTTAGATAT
Source organism: Beaufortia kweichowensis (assembly GCA_019155185.1). Taxonomy (NCBI): domain Eukaryota; kingdom Metazoa; phylum Chordata; class Actinopteri; order Cypriniformes; family Gastromyzontidae; genus Beaufortia; species Beaufortia kweichowensis. The sequence continues at coordinate 1,114,874 of CM032802.1, forward strand.
AGAAGTAACCGACTGATGTCTTAAGTGTGTAAATGCATCTTCCTCAGGATCTGGAGAGAACACACAGAGAGTTAGAAGAGGAAGATCTGGATGAAGCTCTTCCTCTGCCTGAGGAGGATGAAGAAGATCTGTCAGAGTACAAGTTTGCCAAGTTCTCCGCCACATATTTTCAGGGCACGACCACACACACTTACGTAAGACGACCGCTCAAACAGCCTCTGCTGTTTCATGAGGATGAAGGAGATCAACTGGTATGTGATCTTTGCACTTTTAAGGTTTTATATTTGCAATGTGCATTAGTGATGAGAAGGCTGTAGACTGCAAAACTGAGGCTTTTTCTTGCCAGAATCCCAGAATGCACTGCATACTTTTTCAAATGAATTGTCCAAATCTGAAGGAATAACATTTGTTTCGTATTCAATGCTGAAATGTATACTGAGCCATTTGTGGATTAAGTTTTGGTTCATCTCATCCTCCAGGCTGCTCTGGCCGTATGGATCACTATCCTCAGGTTCATGGGTGACCTACCAGAACCTAAATATCACACGGCCATCAGCGACGGCAGCGAGAAGATCCCCGTCATGACCAAGATCTATGAGACGCTCGGCAAGAAAACGTACAAGAGAGAACTGCAGGCTCTGCAGGGAGATGGAGAGGTGAGAGAGAGAGAAAATAAATATGAGTGAGATAGAGATGATGCTCAATTGAACGCAAAACTGTCAGATTTATGAGGTGTTCACAATGTCTTCACCTCTTCCAGAACACTCACAGTGACAGTCATAAGAAGAGCAGCGTGCGGCACAAACTCGTGTCACTCACCCTTAAGAAGAAGTCAAAGATTACAGAGGAGGTAAGTGATGCTGTTACTATGACAACAGTCACGCTTACATACAGTATGGCCACATTTCAGAAGCTCTTTTATCTCTTCTTGTTTAGAGTCACTGAGCAAAACAGACCTTTAAATATTATTATTACACCCTCAGGAATAGATAGGACATAATCAGTTCTAGGTTTTAACCTGTAGGTAGCTAATGAGATCAATCTGACAAAAACATGTCCAGGTCAAAAAACAAAACATTAAATTCAGCATAAAAAGAAGCTCATTATGACAACAATGTTCTTAAAAGGTTTCTTGAGGGAAAAAAGGTGTGCCGTTTAACAGACAGGAACGCATGAGGTCTGTTATGAGGATGTGTGTGTACTGTAGTAGACAGAGATGAATCCGTCCTTCTTTTACACAAGGTGACAAAGCGTCTGAATGATGGTGAATATACAGTACATGGGAACAGCATGCTGGAGGATCGACCCACATCCAATCTGGAGAAGCTTCATTTTATTATTGGCAACGGCATCCTCCGTCCAGGCCTGAGGTCAGATCTGAGACACCTAAAGCATCATTCATTCTCACCATTCAGGTGGACTGACTCATTATCTTTTGTCTTGTTGTTGTTTCTGTCAGAGATGAGATCTACTGTCAGATTTGTAAGCAGCTGACTCAGAATCCATCTAAAAGCAGTCACGCTCGAGGCTGGATCCTCATGTCTCTCTGTGTGGGCTGTTTCGCACCCTCCGAGAAGTTTGTGAAAGTGAGAAATAGATCTTATGACTGTTGTCTTATTCAGCACATTAAGACATTCAACAAATTGTAATCAATTAGACTTATTCAAAATAATATTTCTCTTCTTAGTACCTGAGGAACTTCATCAGTGAAGGTCCACCTGGTTATGCTCCGTATTGTGAAGAGAGACTGAGGAGAACGTTTGTCAACGGTACCCGGACACAGCCTCCATCCTGGCTGGAGCTTCAGGTAGCAAGGGTCCAGTTCAGTGTCCAGTCAGTCCATATAATGTCTGCACTATATTACAAACCTTCTCTTCATAATCTAATCCAAGGCCACTAAATCAAAGAAGCCCATAATGCTTCCGGTGACATTCATGGACGGAACCACAAAGACGCTGCTGACCGACTCGGCCACCACGGCCACGGAGCTGTGCAGCGCTCTGGCGGACAAGATCAACCTTCACGATCGCTTCGGTTTCTCTCTCTATATCGCTCTGTTTGACAAGGTGTGTGTGATTTTTCATCTCTCAGATAAAATGAATCATGTATATTGTATATCAGTCATGCATTGTGAATGTTCATGACAGGTGTCGTCTCTGGGCAGCGGCAGTGATCACGTGATGGACGCTGTTTCTCAGTGTGAGCAGTATGCTAAAGAACAGGGCGCTCAGGAGCGAAACGCCCCCTGGAGGCTCTTCTTCAGAAAAGAAATCTTCACACCCTGGCACGACCCTGCTGAAGATGCTGTGGCTACAAACCTCATCTACCAGCAGATCGTGCGAGGCGTGAAGTTTGGCGAGTATCGCTGTGATAGAGTAAGATATTGACAACTTTTATTACCTAACACACCATTCAAAACTTATAGTCATTTTACCTATTCTTTAGTTTTTCTTTTTGTTTTATTATCTTATTTATAAACTTATTAAAACTAACACAAATGCAACTTTGAAAATTAGGTTGAGATTAAAGAAAAATAAATCTGAAGGTTATATTTGATCAACTTCAGTGTTTCGCTTGTCTAGAATATGCAGAAATGTTTTAATTTTATTTTTATTTTGCTTTTTAAACTTTTTAAACGTTTACATCTACTGTGAACTCTTACTGGCTGATTTATAGGCATTTTTCAGTCCAAATCAAAACATGTTTTTATTTTAAATTTGCTATAAAAACCTTCAGAACAAGATTTTTAAGATCATGTGAAATATATTAATGAAGTGACTCTAAACTTTAAATAACTTTTATTATAAATGACTTTTATTTGCCCAAAAGTTCTAAAGAGGGATTATTTTTCCCCCCTTGTGTGTATTTGTTTTCCACGTCTTTATTTTCTTCTTTGCACATTGTTCTTCCTCCCTGTCTGGCCTGGAACAGGAGGATCTAGCGGAGCTGGCGTCTCAGCAGTACTATGTGGACTACGGCTCTGAGATCCTTATGGAACGTTTGTTGAGTCTCATTCCATCCTACATCCCAGACAGAGAGATCAGCTCGGCCAAAACTGTGGAAAGATGGGCTCAATTCATCATGGCTGCTCATAAAAAGGTGCAAAAAAACAAGAGAGACAGTCTGGTTACATAGTATGCTACACTTTTATCATATAAATACTGTGTCATGCATTTAAGACTCCAGTGTTGATAAATGTCATTGTTTGTGTTTGTCGTGTAGGGCATTTACACCCAGAAGAGAGTAGATCCTCAGAAAGTCAAAGAGGAGGTGGTGGATTTTGCTCGTTATAAATGGCCTTTGTTATTCTCACGATTCTATGAGGCTTTTAAATTTTCAGGTATTTGAGTTTATTGTTCTCTGTGTCGAAAAACATTTATCATAACTATGACTGATGACTAATTCAGAATTCTGCCCTAGATGTAAAACAGAGGTTGGTACATTGTTACATATGTTTTGGACATGTTCTGAACTTGATACCTATTGGAGAAATATAATACAAACTATTGACAAAATTATTAATGTTAAGCTTCCATCTGATCCGAGATTTATGTTACTGGGGGATGAATCAGTTCTTCAACTGGATCAAAGGAAGAATTTACGTTTAGTTAAGATGGCTTTGATAGCAGCAAAGAAATGTATAGCTATACAATGGAAATCAGTAGAACCACCAAGTCATATTGTGTGGCTTAGAGAACTTTCATCCTATGTTCCTGTTGAAAAAATAATGTTTAATCTTAAAAAAAAAGTCATCAATGTTTGAAAAGATTTGGGGCAAATTTATTGTATACATGAATAATTTGGATGTTACATTGACTGAAAATGCTGATGTGATAATGTAACCCTTCTTTACTCTAATCTCTTTTACTTATTATTGTCATCGCTACTTATTTGTATTTATTTATTTATTTATTTTTTTTTTCATTTATTTATTTTTTTCCCCCTCTTATTTTGCACAGCAGCTCAATGACTTGTAATAATGTCCATTTAAGTGTTCTGTATGAGGGTCCGGGGTGGAAGGGTGGTTAGAAAAGAATGTTTACTTGTATATTGAATTGACTTGAAATTGTTGTAATGAAAATAATAAATATAATGATAAAAAAAAACTTTGACTGATGACTTTGGTTATTAATGTATTGTCTGTCTGTAGGTCCTAGTCTACCCAAGAATGACGTGATAGTGGCCGTGAACTGGACGGGTGTTTACTTTGTGGATGAACAAGAGCAGGTTCTTCTGGAACTTTCCTTCCCAGAGATCACAGCTGTTTCCAGCAGCAAGTAAGGCTTTTATGTGAGTTTTTAGATATGGTGTGAGTTTTGCAGATGAAGCTGGAGATGTTTTTTGTCTTGTTCTGTCAGAGGAGGAAAGCTTCAGGCTCAGAGTTTTACTTTGGCCACCATCAAAGCTGATGAGTACACCTTCACCTCCAACAACGCTGAAGACATACGGGACCTGGTGGTCACCTTCCTGGAGGGTCTCAGAAAGAGATCGAAGTTTGTTGTGGCCGTACAGGACAATCCCAGTCCAGGTTAGACAAAAGAGAATAGGATGTTAATGGACTGAATGTTGGTGCTGGAAAAACTTTCAAAAAGAAAAGAAAACGTAATTTTAGTAAGTTATAAAGTGAAGTTATAAGATTGTAAAGCATCTCTTCTTTCATTTTGGTTGCGATTAGCCAACAGCAGTGACTCGACGTTCCTGAGCTTTCTGAAGGGTGATCTGATTCTGCTGGACCAGGACACGGGCGAGCAGGTCATGACCTCAGGCTGGGCTCACGGAACCAATGACAGAAGCAAACAGAGAGGAGATTTCCCTGCTGACTGTGTCTATGTGTTGCCTACGGTCATCAGACCTTCACCTGATATTGTGGTATTCATTCACAAGATCTGCTTCATATAATATTCATCATTTTATTATTTCATGATTGAGTCTGGTTTTCTCTCTCTCTCTCGCTTGTCTTCAGGCTTTGGTTACCATGACACCAGACCAACGTCAGGAGTCGGTCCGGATTTCACACGTGCCCATGATGGAGAGTACAGAGAGGATAAAGCCATACACACTGGAGGAGTATTCTTATGACTACTTCAGGTGATTATATCCTCCAAAAACAACACAAATGAAAAGAATGGTTGTTTACTTTTGATGTTACACTGATGACAATAAATCACATTTCTTCTCAAATTCTTTTTCTCGTAAAGCAACTAGACATATTTTTGTGTCTTTTCTCTGTTCTCAGTTACTCTTTTCATTAGACTTTTAAGTGGCAGTATTAATGTTTTTTCATCATTGTTATACTTAAATCATTATATATATAAATATTAATATTAATTATTTTGTAATTATTATATTTAGTATTATTACTTGAGTCACTCTGTCTCTTTATAATTTATTTATAAGCAAAATTAATGTACCACGATGATATACATTATTTGGGAACCCTGAGAAATGATTATACTGTATACCATGTGAATACTAAATAAACATGTTAAAAACATAAAATATAACAACTTTAAAAATAATTTATAGCTACTTCACAATTTAAACAATAAATAGTTTTAGTATAGTAACGAGAATTTGAGATGTTTTTTTGTAAAAACTGTAAATGAAGACAAGACACATAATATCTCACTGACCTTTGACCCCATTCTCTCATTCAGACCGCCTCCCAAACACACACTGAGTCGAGTGATGATCACAAAGAACCGAGGGAAGGACAAACTGTGGAGCTGTACACGAGAGCCCATCAAACAGGCTCTGCTGAAGAAATGTGTGAGCCATGAAGAGCTTTCACAGGACGCCTGTATGACGTTCATTGATATCCTTACAATCACTCTCATCTCACAACATTACACTATACACCTTCTTCAGTTTTAAAGTGAAAACATCCTTGACACATTCTGCACCTGTGATGAAATATATGGGCGATTATCCGTCCAAGCGGACGCGTTCTGTGAATGAGCTGACGGATCAAATCTTTGAAGGTCCGCTGAAGGCAGAACCCCTGAAAGACGAGATCTACTGTCAGATCATTAAACAGCTGACGGACAACCATATCAAGTGAGTTTACACACAATGGAAAGGTGCTTTTGGTGAAGTCACTGTTTAAAGCTGTAGTGATTCTGTTTGTGTGTTTTCAGGTACAGTGAGGAGAAGGGCTGGGAGCTGCTCTGGTTGTGTACTGGTCTCTTTCCTCCCAGTAACGTCTTATTACCACATGTCCAGAGATTCCTGCAGTCTAAAAAACATCATCCACTGACTTCAGACTGCATGCAAAGACTACACAAAGCTTTACGGTAAATACTGTACACAACTGCATGTACTCTACTGTATTCTACTGTACTCTACTGTACACACACACACTCATCTACAACTGTCTTAGCAAAACAAATTATAAATATGTGTGACTTTACGCTTTGGCAATAATTTTTATATTAGTTTAAGTGCAACAATGTATCACATGTTGAAAGCTAAATGTGTCAACTTTATAAATACATGAATCCATCAATATTCAGTTCAATATTCAAGACTTCAATTGTCTTCTGGCACAAATAAATATTATTTCTTTTTAAAAAAGGACTTGAGAAATGATAAATTACAAAAAGTTAATCGCTTCAGTGTTTTATCACTTTTTAAGTTGATCATTTTGCTTTTCTGTCCTGTGTTTTTCTCTCAATGCTTCATTCTGAGCTGCTTTCAGTCATTAAGACTCAAGAATCGTGATGTTAGAGCTCTTAGACAGAGTATAATTGACTCATTGTTTGTGTGTCAGGAACGGTTCCCGTAAATATCCTCCTCACCTGGTTGAAGTAGAAGCTATTCAACACAAGACCACACAGATCTTTCATAAAGTTTATTTCCCTGATGACACAGATGAGGTGAGACGCTGTGTCATGATATACTGGCCTTTAAATGACATGTTTAGAAATAAAAAACTATTAAATTACACATCTTCCCTCTGTCATAATGTTAAAGTCAAAGTATAGTGATGTAAATAAAGGAAGGTTTGATCTCTGAAATAAAAAAACCTGAAGTATACTTAATAGTAAACTGTAGTAAAATTCCTGGATACTAGAGTGTTTTTAACTCTTACCATAGTAAGGGTATCATTAGACACAATTGGCAAAAATGACAGTGATGTGATGTGATGCAAGTTTATATTTACAGACGTGTTGTGAATGTTTCAGGCGTTTGAGGTGGAGTCCAGCACTAAAGCCAAAGATTTCTGTCTGAACATCTCCAGCAGACTGCTCCTGAAATCACCAGAAGGATTTAGTCTGTTTGTCAAGATCTCGGATAAGGTGACCAGAATATATCATTTCATTCAGCTGCAAATAAATAGAGATTTTCATCTGTCACTTTTGTGCAGTGACTGTTCCAGCTAAACAGAGAACGTTCTCCAAACTTTGGCTAAGTTCTCTCAAAGTTATCAAATAACATTCTGGAAAACATAAAAAAGGGCTTAACATTTTATGTCATTTCTAAATGTTTTAAAAATGTTATAATGTTTAAAAACATTCAGAAATAATATGAATATTAGCAAAAGAAGGTGTTTTTGTGATTTCAGTAGATGTTTTGTTCTCTGTGGGTTTGTGTTGTAGGTGATCAGTGTACCTGAGGGGGATTTCTTCTTTGATTTTGTCCGTCATCTGACTGACTGGATAAAGAAAGCCAGACCAGCTAAAGATGGTGAATTCTTCTGTATATTTACTGTTTTAACATGCTCAGTCACAGCAATCTCATGATCACTAATTAAATATACCATACTGTAGTATTACAAAGCTTTTGGACACAGTATATATCATGGTTTTGCCACTGCTTTGGAGTATCATGTAAATACTATAGTACATAAATATGGTCATTATTTCATACCATGGTATTGAAGTTTGATACCTTTACCACAGTAAAGCCACAGGACATTCTAATGAAAGTGTTTTCCTCTAATGTTCAGGTATAGTTCCTTCATTGACCTACCAGGTGTTTTTCATGAAGAAGTTATGGACGACCACAGTGCCAGGAAAAGACTCTTTTGCCGACTCCATCTTTCATTATTATCAGGTAAATGATAAAATTATACTGTAGTATCACATACAGGCCTTCTACAGTAAAATGATCTGAATGTGTGTGACTTAAGACATCATTTGAAAAACAAACACCTTATACTGTATAATATGGAAGCCCTGAACCATAATGTAAAAAAAATTCATAAAAAAAGAAGCCTAAGTCCTAAAGATTTTCTTCTCCTTTCCCATCTTCCAAAAATATTTTTCATCTTAAAAAATTTTTTTCCTCTTAAATTTTTTTCCTCTTTAAAATTTTATATTTTTTTACATTTTTTATCTTCAAATAAAAAAATTACATAAAAAAAAAAATACATTTTACTCCTTAAAAAAATCTCTTCAAAAACTTTTTTCCATCAAAGAAAAAATTTATCTTCCAAAAAAATTCCTCTTTACAAAAATTCCTCTTCAAATTTTTTTTCATCCTTTAAAAAAAGGTATATCTTTTTTTCTTAAAAAAACTATTTACCTCTTAAAAAAATCATCTTGAAAGTTTTTTTCATCTTGAAAAAAATTTCCTCTTTAAAAAAAACCCTCTTGAAACATTGTTTTTCATCATAATGTTTTTCCATCTTCCAAAAAAGATTGAATCTTTAAAAAAAATTTAGTCCTTCAAATATTTTCCCTTTTAATTTTTTTTATCTTCACATTTTTTGGCTTTAAAAAAACTGTTTACCTCTTTAAAAAAATCATCTTGAAATTTTTTGTCTTCAAAAAACATTTTTCATCCTAAAAAAATGTTCCTCTTAACATTTTTTTTCCCATCTTCAAAAATATATATTTTTTCATCTTCACATTTTTTTCAATTTTTAAAGAAAAATTTAATCTTTTAAAAAATGTTCCTCTTAACATTTTTTTTTCCATCTTCCAAAAATTTTTCCTCTTTACAAAAATTCCTCTTAAAAAATTGGATATCTTTTTTTTTCTTAAAAATAAAACTATTTACCTCTTTAAAAAATCATCTTGAAAGTTTTTTTCATCTTGAAAAAAATTTTCCTCTTAAAAAAAATTCCTCTTGAAGCATTGTTTTTCATCTTAAATTTCTTTCATCTTCCAAAAACTTCCAAAAAAGTTTTTTTTCATCCTTTAAAAAAAAGTGTATCTTTTTTTCAGTAGATGTTTTGTTCTCTGTTGTGTTGTAGGTGATCAGTGTACCTGAGGGGGGTTTCTTTTGTGTATCTTTTTTTTCTTAAAAAAAACTATTTACCTCTTTAAAAAAATGATCTAATGAACGGATAAGCGGAGGAAAATGGATGGATGGATGGAAAAAATGATCTTGAAATTGTTTTCCAACTTCAAAAAAAAATTTCTTTTTCAAAAAAAAGTTCCTCTTAAAAATATTTTTTTCCATCTTCAAAAAAATTTTCTTTAAATCTTTAAAATATCTTTTACATTTTTTACCTTAATTTTTTTTCCTTTTCATAAAATTAAACTTTAAATTAAACTTAAAATTTACCTTTAAAATTTTTTATCTTCACATTTTTTGTCTTCAAAAAAATTTTTCATCCTAAAAAAAATGTTCCTCTTAAATTTTTTTCCATCTTCAAAAATATATATTTTTTCATCTTCAATTTTGTTTTGTCTTAAAAAACTACTTTAAAAAATTGTCTTCAAAAAAAGTTTTTCAATTTTCAATTTTTTTTCAATTTTTAAAGAAAAATTTAATCTTTTATAAAATGTTCCTCTTAACATTTTTTTCCATCTTCCTAAAAAATTTTCCTCTTTACAAAAATTCCTCTTAAAAATTTTTTTCATCCTTTAAAAAAAAATGTGTATCTTTTTTTTCTTAAAAAAACTATTTACCTCTTTTAAAAAATGATCTTGAAATTGTTTTCCAATTTAAAAAATTGTTCATCTTCAAAAAAAAGTTCCTCTTAAAAATATTTTTCCATCTTCAAAAAAATCTTTTTTTTTTTTTCTTTTCATTAAATTGTCTTTCACCTTCACATTTTTATTGTCTTCAAAAAACTGCTTGCTAGCTAAAAACTAACATGTAGTGCCACTAGGAGTCATTATCAGTATGAATCTTGTTTCTGCAATGCTTTTTCTCTTTATATATCGTGTAATAAATTATTATTTCCTTAATATTACTTATGTTTAGTATGGCATTTGTTGTCATGTTTAACATCTGCATTTATGCAATACAATACAACCCTATTGTAATGTGTTCCCAAACTTTATATTTATTTCTTAATAAACATGTTCTGTGTGTAGGAACTGCCTAAGTATCTCCGTGGATATCACAAGTGCTCGAGAGAAGAGGTTTTCCAGCTGGGCGCTCTGATCTACAGAGTCAAATATGAAGATGACAAATCTCACTTTCCCAGCATTCCCAAGATGCTGAAGGAGCTCATTCCTCAGGATCTGATCCGCCAGATCTCTCCAGACGACTGGAAGAGGGTTTGTTTTTGTTCACAGTTATCTTTAAACTCTAAAAATTTGTCGATTTTATTTGTACTGACACAGGATTATAATACTTTTGCAGTCGATTGTGGCGTACTTCAACAGACATGCTGGTAAATCCAGAGAAGAAGCCAAGCTGATGTTTCTAAAGATCATTTTTAAATGGCCCACGTTTGGTTCGGCTTTCTTTGAAGTGAAGGTTTGGCACTGCTATATGACTAAATGTTATACATATACAACAGTGTTTCTTAAAGACGCAAAATCAAATCTTTATTCATTTCTCTTAATTCAGCAAACCACCGAGCCAAACTTCCCTGAGATTCTCCTGATAGCCATCAACAAATATGGAGTCAGTCTGATCGACCCTAAAAACAAGGTCTGAGTCTGTGTCTGAGCTCTTTTATTATGTGTTTATTATGTGTTTGTATTGATCATCATGTAATGATTTGTGTGTCCACAGGATATTTTAACCACGTATCCCTTTACAAAAATATCCAACTGGAGCAGTGGAAACACATACTTTCACATCACTATTGGAAACCTGGTTCAGGGCAGCAAACTTCTGTGCGAGACATCACTGGTGAGATTTTATCTATAATTTTATTTATACTATACTCATGTTTATTTAGCTATGCTATGATATGGTTTATTGTCCCTTACAGAAGACACATAATAATTTTTTACAGACAACGTTGTAGAAACAATCCTCCTTTATATATGAAAGCGTATGAATTACTGTGTTATGCATGTCAGGCCAGTAGTTGGTGATGTCACATTTCCAGGCAACACATGAAATGTTTTACATTTTTTATCTATAACCTTTGTCATGTATACTTCCCCTTTATTTCTCATTTCTTCATCACAGGGTTACAAAATGGATGACTTATTGACGTCTTACATTAGCCAGATGTTGACCACCATGAGTAAACAGCGTAATTCTCGAGGTCACAGCAAGTGAACGTTTGATTGGCACGAGGCTGTGGAGCTGGTGCGTCTCCTGCGGCCTATTGGCCGGCCCTGCAGTTGGGGGCGGGTCTTTGCTGCGCAGCTGTGGAGAATGAGCCGCACACCTTCAGCCAGCTCTCAGGGCTCGACATACCCCGACGATGACTCTTCATCTGCCTCCAGTGAGGATGACTACCTCTGATCAGCTCTGACTTTGTGTCTTTTGTCAAATGATTTGTATCGTATGTGATGATGCACAATTTAGGTACCTTTACTTCATTTCTATCAGCATTTTGTGTTCAAACACTTGCACTGTGAACATGCATGAGTCTTTTCAACATCTTTTAATGAAGGCAAACATAGGGCTTTTAGTTTGTTCAGTTTATGAACTTTTTTTTGTTACACTGCAAGCCTTAATTCGTTTTGAGAAATTAGTAACTTTGTTTTTTACAGGCTTTATTAAAGAACACATTAACCATGTTTCAAACATCTCTGTTATCACAATCAAAGTTTGTCTTTGAGTTTATACAGACAGTTTTATTTTAGATGATGTTAGAAAATTAAGCACATGAAGGGTGTTTGAAGAATGGAAAAGACGTTGTAATCGTATACACAGCCTTATTTTACTTTAAAACTGTTAAAACTTCAGAAATCTGTTGGGAAAAAAATATGTTTAATAAAAACATGGCGGATGTTTGTGGAAAGTTTAAATAGAAATGTTTGGCATATATAAATGTGAACATTGTTCATATTATTTTTTACTGTAATGATCAATATCTTAATTTATGGCCTTTATATGCACCAAGATGTCAGTAAATTTGCAACTAACCTGAAGTACAGATGTTCATTTAGCAGCTGTTTTGTCACTCCTTTATGTAAAGGCATCTTATAAAATAAAGTTTTATATCAAAATGTTGTAGTAAGACTTTTTGAGAAGAAATGTTTTATAAAAGATTTGAAGCCAATTTTTTTGAAGGTTTGAGATATTTCTTTACTTTCACAAGTCGCTTTGGATAAACACGTGCTAAATAAAAAATGTAACGTTTCAACAACATTAAATCTTCTGCAGGTCAAACGTTTATAAAGAGACAACAGAAAAATTCTTTATCAGAGTTCTGTTTAAGATCAGTTTACAATCATATATACAGACATGTGTTACATTAAGACAGATTAAATAGAAATTATACTAGTCATTGCATTTAATACAGGCAAAAAGGTTTTATCGTTCATGGAAAGCTCATATGTCTGGAGATTAAACGCGTGTGAAATCCAGCAGTCACAAACCCAAATGTTCATTAATGCTGTTTTATACTCCACTGGCACATTATCATTTAAAGGTCACTAGCAAATACCTTTTAAAGCTGATTATATGTTTTTAGCAGAGCATGTATGTACTGTATGTGCTTTCATAAATCCTCACACTAACAATTAAAATTGACAGATTGTCTGATTTTTATTGTCTTGATGTTTGACTTTTCACATCATGCAACCTGACATCTTAAAAGAAGTTGAAAATGCCTTTGCAATGAGTATTTTCTTGGTTTCTGTCATGCAGCACAGTTTGTGTGTCTGGATGTTAAATAGGCAAACCGAGTCATTCACGTGATGAAAATAACTTCACAGAAGCATGAGAAACAGAATGACCTTTCATCTCTCTCCACCCACTTAGAGGATAATTCATAAAATACATTTCATATGTCACTAACATAAAAGTGTAATGGCACTACCATGGTAGTACTACAGTATTCTATGAAGAAGAAGTATCTAAATACCACAGTATATGATTATGGCAGACATGATCATGTACCATGATATATATAAATCAAAGGACTGAGTACTTTTACTAAGGGATTTATTTTTACATAATTATAATAAATAATTTTAGGACTAAGATGTTGGCATGTGACATTTATGTGTTTTGCACATTTCTATAACCATCCCAATTTGTTTTTTTAATTTTCAGATAAAATCATATTAATGTAAAATATATTTTCTAAATTGTATTGCTACTGCATGGTAGTAAATAATTACATTTACAAGAAAAATACTGTATCACAGTAAAATAAGAATCGCCATTGCAAATAATTGATTAAAGATTACAATGAAACAAAAAACAACATTTGAACATGTAATGAGAATTTATTGAGGAAATGTACTAACGATTAAAAAAATGTCACCATGTCAAAAATGTCCTTAAAAACAGATTTGATTTCTTTATACCAAATTTACCTTTGAAATACATTTTAAACTTAACTCGATCCATTTAGAATTCAGATCCAAAATATGGATGAATTTTCTCAAAAACTTGGACGTTTTTCTTTTGAGGTTTTGGTGACAACTATGAAAATCATCTTTTTCATTTTGTCATTTTGTTTTCATCTTTTTACCATTTTGAAGCTTCGGCTCCACACAGCTTCTGTGTCAGTCTGAAGCTTACGTGGAAATGGACACAATGATGATGGGCGTGCTGACAGACATCTGTCTCACATGGGCGGCTCTTCAGTGATGGTGGGCAGGTTTGGTGTGACCGGTGAGTTGTGAGCTTCTCCTCGAACGCTCATGCTGGAGATGGACCAGACATCACTGAGCTCTGCCGTATGGAGAGAAACATCATATGGTCTCGCTCGTTCACAGGGCAGTAATGAGAGAGGTCAGGGGTCAGATGGGTACAGGGAAGTCATGCACAGGGGGAACATGCAGTGAAAGATCAGGGTCCAGAGAGAGTGATGGGCCGTCAAAGAACAGAGGATTCCAGCGAATGCCTTGAACCTTAGAGGTTTCTACAGCACAAAGTCACATTCAAAGATGACTACTAAAAATACTTTTCTACTAAAAAACTAATGTTATGATCAGAAAATGTGACACTGTTAACAAGATTGTTCCAATGCACATGAAATATTGAAACATTAATGCTCAAAAGAGATTAATGCTTTAAATTGGCAAACTTTCCAAATCATGCATAGTGAACATGTGCATACTGCACTCATGTTGTCAACTACAGAACCCCTGAACCACAGTGTAAAAAAAACATGGTGAAGAAAAAAAAATCCTAAAGATTTCCTTCTCTTTTCCTCGTCAAATATTTTTCCATTATTTTTTTTTTCATCTTCAAAAAAAATTATTTTCATTTTCAAAAATAAATTCTTCTTACAAAAAAATTTTCATCACATTTTTTCAATTTCCAAACATTCTTTCTTCAAAAAAGTCTTTTTTCATCATTAAAATTTTTCATCTTTAAAATAGTTTTTTCCCTTTTAAATTTTTTTTTACAAGAGTCCAGGACAATAATTAATGAAATAATGATGTATTAAACGACACATAAAGAGAAAAAGAATTTGAATTTTTTATTATTATTTGAATTTGAAAAATTAAAAGATGAAAAAAATCTTTTGAAGATGAGAACTTTTAAAATGATTTTTTTTAAAGATTAAAAAAATATATTGAAGAGGAAAAATGTTTTGAAAGATGAAAAAAAAATTAGATGAAAAAATTTAGATGAAAAAAAAAATTAAGATGAAAAAAACTTTTTAAAGATGAAGAAAATTAAAGAGGAAAAACTTTGAAAATATCTTGAAGGGGAAAAATTGTTTTGAAGATGAAAACCATTTTTGAAAATAATGAATTTGAAAATAAATTTGGTGAGGGAAAAAAATTTTTTGACGAGAAAACTATTTTTTTAAAAAAAATAAAAACATTTGTTAAAAAGAAAAAAACATGTTTGATAAAGAGGAAAATTTTTTGAAGACGAAAAAAATGTGAAGATGAAAAATATTTTGGCTGAGGGAAAAATGTTTTGAAGAGAATTTTGTTTTATGATGAAAACGTTTTTAAAGAAAAAATTAAAGCAAAAAATGTTTTTAAGATTAAAACAATTTTTTTTAAGACAATAATTTTTTTGAAAAAAAAAAAAATGAAAACATTTGTTAAAAAGAAAAAAACATGTTTGATAAAGAGGGAAAAAATGAAAGATGAAAAAATATTTTTTGAAGATGGGAAAAAAACTTTTAAAATGAAAACATTTTTAAAGATTAAAAAAAATCTTTTGAAGAGTAAAAATTTTTTGAAAGATGAAAAAAAAATTAAGAAGATAAAAAATTGAAGATGAAAAAGTTTTTGAGGAGGTAAAAAATTTTTGAAGACGAAAAAAAATGTAAGAGGAAGAAAATTTTGGGCAGATGAAAAAAAAATTTTTGAAGAGAATTTTTTTTTTGGGAGAGATGAAAACACTTGTTGAAGAGGAAAAAGCATGTTTTATAAAGAGAGGAAAAAACTTTGAAGATAAAAAAATATCTTGAAGAGGAAAAATTGTTTTGAAAGATGAAAACCATTTTTGAAGAAATTTGGTTTTTAAGATGACAAAATAATTTGAAGAGAAATTTTTATTTAAAGATGAAAAATTTTTAAAGATGAAAAAAATGTTTTTGATGAGGGAAAAAAATTTTGGTGAGGGAAACATTTTCTTAATAATTTTTTTAAGAGAAAACAATAATAAGAAAGAAAACATTTTGTTAAAAAGAAAAACAATTTTTTGAGAGGAAAATAGAAGAAAATATTTATATTTATAATTATTTTTTATGTTACAGTTCAGGGCTTCTGTAGTCAACGTAATGAAAGTATTATGAAAACGTGCAGTTGTTAACAGCTCATGCAAGCACAAACCCAAGCAATGAACAAAACTTACCCGTTCTGAACTTGCTGTATGGTCCGTTCTCATTCACTTGTCTACTGCCAGAACAGAATGGTAAACCTCTCTCACGCCACCTGAAGCAGAAAGGATGACAGGTGATTTTATTTGATCATGAATCAGATAAGTCCAATAAATTTCACATATAACCATGTAACCTGTGAGTATTTATATATTTAAGAAAATGTCTAAGATCTAAGGATCTTTGGCATAGTAGATTCAGTGGGGACACACTTATTCCTTTTGAGATGGACAGTATGGGGGTCACAGGATTTAAAATATTTACTGGGAGTATTTAAAATTCCCATAATTTCAATGTTTTGGCTTTTAACATGAAAATGTTAATGTCTTAAGGACATGAGCCAGTGCAATCCACAATATTGACAAAATTCCCATTTAAAAGATAATTTCTTAGTATTAGTATAGTATACCCTTGTATTTCAGATGATTTAAAAATAATAATAAAATTGTCAACACATTACACAAAGCTGCACATTTTCAAGGCAAACTTTATGTGTGGTCGGTCGAGTCAAAACTCACCAGTGGAAGATAAAAACAGCCGTGATGAGGAAAGCAGAGATGACATCTGTCAGGCTCCACATTAAACTGTAGTCTTCTGGAGTCTGTGTGTGAGGAGAGATTTTTCTTATATACAATAACGCAAAAATAATCCCACAGCTGAATGTCGGTCAGCTCACCATGAGGAACAGAGGTCTCTGCAGTTTCTTCAGGATGTGAAGTGAATTGGTAGTTACAGAATGAGCACCTGCACACCAGGCCAATGAATAAAGCCACGGCTGGCTGATCACGTATAGATTAGTGCTGATGTTCACTGAAGAGTATTTTCTGAAATGAGAAACGTACGTGTGGGCTTCAGTCTGTACCATTATGAAGACGGTAAGAGATGTGTTACTGTATGTACCTGATCCGTTCCTGTGACATGTAACTGTAATGAAGATTGAGTCGGACTATATGTTCCTCCTGTAGCTCCTCTATAGAACCGTGATCTCCAGACGTCTGCTGTAAATCTGGATCGAGAACTTGTACCAGACTCCTCTGATCACCTGGCAACCACAACACCTGTGAAAAAAACACACATTACACATGCCGGTCATCTATTCATCTTTCACACAAACTATCATAAACCGTAATAGACAATAGTTTATCCCATTTCATCAAATGACCCACCTGGCTGGAGTTAATGAACGACTCGTTGTGTATCACCTCCAGGGTGCGAGTGATCCACGTGTCCCTGTACGGGTGACCGGTGGGTGGACGTCTGAGGTCAAAGATTACCAGCCTCCTGTGCTGAGCAGCTAGATCCAGAAACTCTTTTAGGGTGGGTACAGTCTGGTTCTGGACCTGAACCTTCTCATCTACATTGAGAGAAGATGCCGTACCGAAAGGGTCCCTCTAGGAGGAGAGAGAGGAAATAAAAAATTAAGAAAGTATTTTATTTGCATTTGATGAATGATTTCAAAAGCTAAATGAAGACAAAGAAGATATATTTTATTTAAACCCAACAAGCCTGACTATGACAGAAATGCATTATGCTCTTTGGGTTAGTTTTGATTGGCTGATTTTGTTATGCAGATCTGGCAACCCCGCCCACTGAGCTCAAAGGTAGTACATGCATTTCCTGTAATAAACTCCTCATTAAACCTCCCTCGGTTGATCTTTAAACAGGGTGAGGTTTAAGTTCTGGCCTCAGACGTGTGTCTTTTAGGGTGGAATGGAACCGTGACGCATGCTACCTCCTGACAAAGACTAAATCCAGCACGAATCCTCTAATCTCTATTGAGTCCAGCGGGGATTTAAGGGAGATTTCTGAGGTTAATTAGGAGGTTTGTACAGTATGATGTGGTTTTATAAGCCATGATGAATTTCAGATCTACAAAAATAAAAAAAGAAATTTGGTCTGTCATCTAATTAAATTAATTACATTTATGTATGGATTATTAAATAATGTTAAATAATGTTTTTACAGTAGCAGTTGATTGATGGACAGAAAGTGAAAAATCTTGGCTCATTACCTTTAGAAACCAAGCTCCAGCGTTGAGTATCTCCAGCTCGGTCCAGGTGAACATTGATGCTGGAGCGTCCGTTCGGTTTGGAAACACATCGTGAACGTTGGTGGTTCTCTTCAGGCTGGTGTCGTGCATTAGGAACGGTATACCATCATAACTGCAAACAGATAGAAATCATCTGTGAATATGACGTTTCTGTATGTGCAGTGTCATGATTTTACCAGGGAAAGAAGTGTAAAATACATGAAGAAAGATCATTTTTATTTATAAATCATATTTATAAATTGCTCATTCTTTATCACTAAACAGTAGAAAAGAACGAGTGTCCAAACTTTTGACTACTGTTGAATTTTGTGGACCAAAATCCAAACAAACTTCCTGTAAAACTCTACAAAACAGAAAACAAAATGTGTTTTTATGAACATTTGACTCAAAAATGGTTCTTCTATGGTAATGAATTCTAATATTATAGTTTCAGGGTTTTGCTGTTCATGTGGGTGTCATGCGTGTGTCAGATTGATCAGATAATACAATTGTCAGCATTCAGTCATCAAACCTGCGTAATATAAGCTGTAAATATACTCTCCGTCCATGTTCCCTATAGAGTGTCCTGGGGTTTGTTCAGAGAGCACTAACAAGATTAACATCCTCTAATCACCTTAACTGAACACAATCACATGACTCATCCAGCAGATGTTAGTATCTCATCTTTATTTTTAGAGATCATGTCCAGAAGAAAAGCTCTTGTGAATGAGCGGCTCATTGAAGGTCTGCAGTGAATCACAGAAACAAGCTCGTGTCTCATCAATGATAACAAGTGAAAGTGCTCTGAGTTTTGTGAGCTACCTTGCTGACTCACTTTCTCATCATTTATTCACCATCATGTCATTAAAAGCCTGTATATGACTCTTTGTTCAGTGAAAGACAAAATAATATATTTTGAGAAATGGTTTGTGTTCAGTGAGGGTCAATGTTGTTTGATTATCAACATTATCCATAATATCTTCTTTTGTGTTCTGCAGAAGAAAGAAAGTCATACAGGTTTGACACGACATGAAGGTGAATAAATGATTTTTGGGAAACTATCATTTCTAAAACCAATGTATGTGGGCGACCACATGAAGTTGGTTCACATATAATCTTGAAATATTTTTAAAGATTTGATTTGTGAAAGCACAAATACAGTAACACACTGTTAAAGTCTCTCACCTGATTGTGACATCAGTCTCTAATCCCTCTCCGCCTGCCTCTACGGCTCTCGTAAAGGACAGCTGTGTGTTTTCTGGTGCTAGCTGTTTAAAAAGAAAAGATTGTTCATATCAATGAGGTCAAACCATAAAGTTCAACAACCCACAGAAATCCCCAGGGTGCTGTTTAGATACGACACAGAAACAGGATGATGAAATAACATACCATGGGCGCTCCTCTGTGGCCGATGAGGATGGGCGCTGGTCCCAGTGTTCCTTTAGCTTTAATACACGGAGAATACATGCCCAACGGCACCAGATACAGCGTGAAGAGAACAGCCAAATACAGACTCAGGATAGCCACCTGCCTCACTGAAACACAAGAACCCATCTCTATATCAACATATAATTAACTCAAGAAAGGTCAAACAAACCCAGATGGTAAAAAAATGGTAAACAGTTAACCTTAGAGAGAGAGAGAGAGAGAGAGAGAGAGAGAGAGAGAGAGAGAGAGAGAGAGAGAGAGAGAGAGAGAGAGAGAGAGAGAGAGAGAGAGAGAGAGAGAGAGGAGATCACAGAGAGAGAGAGAGAGAGAGAGAGAGAGAGAGAGAGAGAGAGAGAGAGAGAGAGAGAGAGAGAGAGAGAGAGAGAGAGAGAGAGAGAGACAATGGAACGGTCTGTGGATGGAGGTGATCATCACATTCAGCTGGTGTGAGCTCAGCTGCATCTGTCTTATTTGTCATGACCTTATTAAAGAGTCCCAGGCATGACTCAGCTGATGATCAGTGACATTCAACACACCGAGCATTACCCGCTGAAAGAGAGCTTGTTAAAAACAGCTGTTAGCTGACGTGCTAATTCATAACATGGATTCGACAGTGATACCACCAAAATGTTTCACTAACTTAAGAACTAAAAAACAAGCTATTTATACTTGTCCTAAACCATTGAAAACACCCGGACATCGACTTTGACCCCAATAACTAAAGCATTGCAAAAGAAAAGAGATTCGTAAGAGATTCACATTCATCTTCAGCACCCAAAAGCATCACATACCTCTCTTGTTCATGCGAAAGAAATGTAAGGCTATTGGCCAGGACAGAAGTGTCATCACTGAAACTCCGCCCACATGAAGAAAGGGCGCTGTGACCTGCAAAACAAAAATTGTATTGTATTGAGTTTTAAAAGACACATTAATGACATCATGCAGGGCGAAGGAAATGTCCCACCTGAAACGAGAGCAGCAGCGTGGTCCATTCTTTACTCCATAAATCAGACAGTACAGCTGTAGCACTGATGGAGAAACTGAGCGTCACCAAAATACCAATCTGTGTTAACACCAAAAACAAAGATTTCATTATAGATCAAACACTATCTGTGAATCATATTAAGCTTGTAAAATTCATATGAATAATGTAATAAAAACTGTCAGCATTTATAAACGATTGTGAGATTCTGTCTCACTTCACCTTGTGACTCCAGTGGAGGTAAAGTCTCTGACCTTCAGACAGAAGACAAACAGCCAGGACCTGTAAAACATCCAGGCCAAACATCAATAACTTCACTGTCAGCACAAGCTGATGTAGACGTGTTTTGTTGATGTTCTCACCAGCAGCAGGGCGATGTAAGTGAAGAGCACAGCCGCTACCACCAATAACACCACCGACCACGGGAACCAGAAACCCAAATTCACAAAGTTAAACCTGCAACAACCAATCACTTAAACGATCATATACGGTATAACACGGTATACAGATTAACACAAAAAGTATGTGTTTACATAAATAAACAATACACTGTATGGATGTAATTTAATTAGATAACAAAATATCAAATTAAGCTACAGCACTACTCAGAAATTAATTTTTAACTTTAAACTATTTCTAACTAATATTTTTATTCAGGTGTGCTTTTATAAAATTAAAAATTAAAAAGTATACTTTAAGTTTATTTTAAATTAGTTGTGTGTACTTTAAATATACCTAAAAGTACTAAAGAAACTTTATAAACTAACAGGTGAGTCAATAGTCCCAAGCAGTAATAGTAGTTTTATTTCAAATGAGTACAAATAGTTTAATATTTAATACTAGTTAAAATAGTACACTTCCAAGTATACTAGATCTAGTATCTACTAAATAAATTATACTTAAAAATTAAACAGGTCACAAAAAAAAAATCGACAAATCTTGTCTTTATTTTTATCAATAAAATATTTGTTTAAATATTTATATCCTGACTACCTTTTTATACTAAATGTTTTTTTTTATATATAAGGCCACTTACTTTTATATTTGGTTATGCAATGACATTTCTAATAATAAGTGTGTACAGCTGCTTCATACATTTATAATCCGTCAGTAGTGAGAAACTCACCAGTCAAAATCATTATAATCATTCTGTGCTTCACTCCAGAAATACAGCAACACAAGTGTCAGGAAAAACGTCACAATGATGAGAGTGAAACTACCACATTCCAGCTGTAACAAAACCCACATACAGAGCCATCAGTATCTTTGATCACACACAGTCACACGTCATATCAGGCTTTGAAATGTAACTTTGCATTTCAGCTTGTTTATTTGGAGCGGTATACTGTAAGACCTGTGTCACACGTCACTAAGTGATTTTCAAAGAGTCACTTTTAAATCTCTGGACTTACTCCTGTGTTTATGAATCTTACAGAATATTTGCTTTCTGACTGTGAAAAACAGCTTGTTTTACAGAAACAGCCCATTAACAGATGAGAAGCAGAATCAATGTCTTAAAGAAAACTAATTAACCCTGACTGTAAGAAGTGCCTTGATAAACACTTTCTACCGAACCGGCTGGTTTTAACTTATACACAGTATGCAGATAATCTGCTATAGAAGTTCAAATATCTAAACTAAGAGAAAAATATGCTGATGGAAATACTTAAAATATGTTGTGTGCCTTCTTCACATATCTTGATATCTTAATATATAAACATCATAGACAAATTTGCATCTCAAATAAAAAACTTTTGCGAAAGGTTGCAAATGATTTTACGTAAGTAAAAGTAAGTAAAATGATGGATATAAAAGGGCAAATATACATCATACTATTAATTCTAGTTTCTGAATTTGAGATATGATAATCCCACAATGCAATGTACTGGCTATACCTTCTATTTAAACTGAAAAAATCTCTTGACTCATTTTTTAATTGAGTCATTTTGAGTAAATTGAGTGAATTATTTAAAATATGAATGCTAAACATTATTAATCATTACATGAAACTCTGTTGTCATCATTTCATCTTCCTCACCCTCATGTCATCACAAACCTGCATGATTTCCTTTAAATAAACAATAACAGAGCACATAATTGTTTTAAGAGATTAAGGAAGGATTCATTGCACATTATTGTTAATAACTAAATTAAATGAGGAATGTATGACACGTGTTCTGACCCGGCTGCAGCAGCATTCTCCCGGCTGAGCTCTGGCTCTCTGATAACGTCTCCACTGGCAGCCGTACAGACCGGCCAGACACGAGACGAACGGCTGGTGCTCATATCTCTGCAGCAACTGCCGCCGGACCACCTTTAACTTCCCCAGCTTCAGTCTGGACAGGCTCACCGGAGAGCGGCCCATACATCAGCCGTTACCCTGCATGAAGCAGCCCGGAGCGGAGAGACGAGAGGAACGACCGCAGATGCCCTGAAGAAATCACACAAACATAATACTGTAAGAACAAAAGCTAAAAGAACTTATCTGTCTATGTATTTATATTAAATATATCTCATCATTGGCCCAAACTGGGTCGTTCTAAGAGGTGTATATTTTGACCCCATCACTGACAACAGACACACATCAAGAGAGACACTAAACCGGTTAGCAGATTTCAAAGTGACAGATCAGAGTAAAAACAGAGAGATATTATCCAGAAACAACACGGTTCTCAGATCCATCAGGATAAAGAGACGCTGATAAACTCCAGCATCAGAGGACATAGAGATCAAAACAAACATCTTGCTAATGCTCAGATCATCTTAGCCATCCCATATCATCTTTTGTCTAAGGGATCTTGTGTTATAAGCATGTTAAGTGTTTCACACCTATCATCAATAATCATGGCACAAAAACTTCTCAACATGTTTTGTAAAGAACTTCTTACTGTACTGTCTGTTTTGAACAAAATGTTTTATGTACAGCAGCTATGATACAATACAATAAATTGTAAAGTTGAGTTAAAAGCTTTTGAAACCATTTCTGCTCTTTATTCCTAAAGACATTCGCTGGCAAATGCTGTATATCTGTTGTTTTCCGCAGGGATGTCACAGACGTACGAAACACTTGGGCACTTCAGCCAACTGTCTGTAACATCAAGAAAGCATCCAAAGCAGTCGAGGACAGACATCCTTCAGATCTTTGTCTTGAGTTGTAGTTGATTTAGTGGACAGCTCTAATGGGAATACCTGGACAAAAGCCCCGCCCACTCCGACTGTTGTCATGGTGATGCCCTTGACAGCAGTGCAGTCTTAAATGAAAGCATCTCATCAGACATACATAAACTCTGACAATATTCTGATCTGAATCTAAACTGACTGGAAACATCTCTTTACAGACACATTGTGTTTACTTCTATAATATGATACACAAGTGATAGATAACATGATAAAGTGCTGTGCTTCTCTTTATTTAACTGGGATTCATCAACTATGGATTCAGTAAAGCATGAACTGCATATCAGACAGTTAGATCACATAATCATCAACTAAAAATCACATTTAGTATAAACCAAACACGCCACACCCTGACTCATATCAGCTTATCTAATCTCACCAAGAACAATATTATAACACATCATTTGTCATTTGTCATAGGCCACACCCACAAACCGGCTCACATATTAAGACATCAAATCTGTAAATGACCTGCATCAACAATAACAAGACACAGATTTCTTATATTTACTATTTATTATTTTTAATTTTTACATTTTTATTTAAATTCTTTAAGAATTATTAAGTATATGTGTTACATCAACTACAAAAAAGTGTGCTAGTAGTACTTTTTTTATTTATCTTTTTTTATGCATTTGGCTGGCTGGTTTTATCCAAAGCAACATACAGTACATTAAATCTACTGTAGTAATATACTACTTTTAAAATAAAAAATACTAAAAATAAAAAAGTATAATTTCTGTCTACTTTTTATGTACTTTTGTTGTAAACTAGTACTCTAGTACTGTTGTGTTGTATTTACTGTTATGTAAGTACACTTTTATAAACTACAAAGTATTAACTTTAACTTTTACTCTTTTTAAAACAAAAGTGCTTTTAAATGTGTTAAAAAAATCCATAGAAGATTTTGGATCCCCAGAGAATCTTTCTATCAAGCACCATTCCTTTTTTAGCTTTTTACAGTCTTCATAAAACTTAATAAACAATATTACTTAATAAAGAAGTATTATGCCTTTTTGTAAGGTAACTGCAATCCAGTTTTCTTCAGGTTGACAGCTGAAGTCACACTAGAAACATCAGAAGTATACGCAGATCCCTGATTCATTCAACAAAAAAAACGATTGATCATTTCACAGTAAATATATCATGCCCTTTGACCAAGAAATATGTTACCGTGGAACTGTAAAGAAAGGCAGTAAAACACACCGTATCCCTTCATTATCTAACATGTGAAGAAACTGTTACAGTAAAAGTGTCATAATGCTATAAAACACAATACAGCTGATGTCACAATATGAGTTTGTCTTTAGATGGACTGAAAAACACCACAGCAGTCCTTCAGTTTATCCACTAGTAAAATAATAAAGCATCACACATTTGCTAATGTCTCAAGGCTAATGGATGGTAATGACATTTGTATTGGTTTAATGTGTAAAGTCTTTAATATTTTATGATTGAGTAAAAGCATCTAAACAGGGTGAGAAACACAAACACGAGCCAGCGATGAGGTCCAGAGGCACCACGCTTTGTTTAAACATAAATAAACAATGAACACACAAATAATGATGGGCGTCCCGCTGCAGAACTATTGTGCTTTCATTCCCCATCTGAATCATCACATACGCTCCATCACTCTCTGTTTGAATTCACTCCAATAAAACGCTTTATTGAAGAAAAGAAAATACTGGAGAAAATAAACTGATGAATATTCATAGAGATACAGAGATATGGTCCAGGTCCCACTTTAGAAGTATATTTTTCACCTGTTTAACTATCTGACACATCTCTCTTCAACAAGTGGCTTAATTAGATGGATTATTTTAATGAGAGGGATTTAACCTGATCTCTCTCTATCACACAGACATAAACACGTCTGTAAGAAGGAACTGACCTGATCTATCTGAAACAGACAATCCTCTTACAGTTTGTTGTGCTGAACCTCCTCCAATAAAAGATTCACATGGTCAATATATTCATGAACAACTGATCAGAATATCAGACAATAAAATCTAAATAGCCCTAAAAGCTCAAGAATCTACACGCTATCATGGCAAAAGTGATGACACCCTAAATGATTATTGTATTCATGTACTATGGTATTTACAAGGTACTTTAAGGTTCTTAAAAGAATACCATGGTACACTTTCATGATACAAAAAACATGGTATTGACATGGTACACAATACAATATGTACACCAAAAACATGGCAATATGTCTAAACCATGGTGGTAATTCTTGGTAATTTTCAAATCATCATTTCAGATTTCCCATCAGAACTTTGTGGTTTTACTGCATTCAGAGAATTGAGAGAAGTGTAACTGATCTATTCATTCATTGCTTTGACAATGTAACAGCAGATGATAACTGACACTCCACAATAACAGCCGTGAGACTGTGTTCAAACCCATAACATCAAGCTTTATCATACATCAGCAAACCATGAAATGAAGCAGAAATGTGTCATCTTACCCACTCTTCAGATGCAGAAATAATCCAGAAAACAGCAGAGCGATCAGTGGATTTACTCTCTGTGTTTGTGTGAAGAACAGCAGGTGCTAAAGACTTGTTGCTCTCTCACCACAGCAACACAACAGATTAACTCCACCCACTGACACACACACACACCAGATTAACTCCACCCACTGACACACACACACACACACACACACACACCAGACTAACTCCACCCACTGACACACACACACACACACACACACACACACACACACCAGACTAACTCCACCCACTGACACACACACACACACACCAGACTAACTCCACCCACTAACATACACACACACACCAGACTAACTCCACCCACTAACATACACACACACACACACACCAGACTAACTCCACCCACTAACATACACACACACACACACACCAGACTAACTCCACCCACTAACATACACACACACACACACACACACCAGACTAACTCCACCCACACACACACACACCAGACTAACTCCACCCACTAACATACACACACACACACACCAGACTAACTCCACCCACTAACATACACACACACACACACCAGACTAACTCCACCCACTGGCACACACACACACACACACACACACCAGACTAACTCCACCCACTGACACACAGTCACTTTGGATAAAAGCGTCAGCTAAATGCCTAAATGTAAATGTAACTCCACCCACTGACACACACACACGCACACACACACCAAACTAACTCCACCCACTGACTGTATTGTTATACACAGTTGAGACTTTTTATCACCCAAAACCACATACCAATTTTGTTAGAAATATTCCTCAAGCTAAAGTAAATCCATAAAACATACACCAGAGCTTCAGTTACACTGTCAGGACCCTAAATGTACATTTAAGCATCACATTTGTTTTCTGTTCTCCAAAAGGTCAATCCTAAATGAGTTTACCTTATTCTCAAAGCAAACTGTATCAGCCTGATGAGTCATTTCTAACTCATCTGTGTCTGTGTGCACCTTCAGTTCTGAAACAATATTTGATCAGTTCAGATCCAAAGGCTTGAATTTAAAACGTGGTATGTGACGTATATCAGTTTTGACGCACAGATTTATGTGAAACTCATATTTGATCTCTAGTCAGAATGACCGCACTGTGTTTCACAGACACGTTCTTAACCCAATAGCTTACAATACACATTCTAATCTTCTCTTTGTCCATTATGGATTCATGGATCATCATTCAGGAGTTTCTCTACAGATCAGTGAATAAACACAAATCAGGGTTTTCACACGTTTATCTGGTTAGATCATCACATCAAACACGAGAAGCACTTTCATGAGACAGCAGTAATCTGTACAGAAATGAATAACTCTCGTCATCTCAATAAGAATAGAGAAACCTTGAAAACTAAAAGAGCACATGCTGTTCAGTGGCGTATTTCTCCTGGATGAAAAGCCTCCTACGCACAGTGCAGCACTTCATCTGCTCACTTCTGTAATATATAATAAAGTTGGTTGTGGAAAGCTTCTGTTCTGTCCTTCAATATCAAATCTCACCTATTGAAAACTCAAGCAGACTCAGCACCAAAACAAAACATGCATATTTAAAGACACTCATAGACATTGCAAATGAATTAATAAACAACATTATTAATAACATGTCGAGAAGCTGTTCATAATGGCTATATTGTGATCAAATATGCACGTATAAGACGCTCACTGTATTTGTCAAAGCAAACATTGCACAAGCAGAATTCGTGTTAGTTTAATCCAGCATGTGTTTATTAATATGTAAAGGCTCACCGGACTGATGTTGCAGTGGCTCAGGTTGAGTGAAATCTCCGCATTGAGTTGATGATCAGTGAGTGCACGTGCACGTGCAGCATCAGCATCAGCACCAGCACCACTCTGGCAGTCATGTATGAAGACGCGCGCGATGTTCCTGACGCGCAGACGCTTTTCATTCCGCAGTGTCGCGATCACCCGACGCGTCTGCGCTCGCGTTGCGCACTGCTGCTGATGCAGAGACTCAGGGATATCGATCACTGTCATGTAATTCATCTCTTACAGCGAGAGAAAATCATTTAATTATGACTTTATAATATTATCTAATTCATATATTCCTCCTCATTGTCTTCCTTACAACTGCTACAGTATTTTCCCAGGGTTCGGTGTATTAGAAACATACTGACTATGACCTCACTTATTTATGAACATTATCACATTTAATCTGTTATTTGTCTATGTGGATATAAACACACTTTAGGATAAACACCGTAATCTTACATTATAACATAGAATATTACAGTCCCGACTACTACAGCCAATAGACAACTACAGGAAATATGTTGAAGAACACCAGTGTCCCACATAGTGAATATAAATGTTCCTGCTAAATCTATAAATGTACAATATAACAGCAAATAAACATACGTTCATGTAAATTATAAGATGCAATGGCTGTTAATTGCATTGTAACCAGGTGGGTTAGAAACTGAATCAGATGCCAGATGTGTTGACCTGCAAACTGGAAAAGTTACCTCGATCAAAATGATGCCGTATCACCATGAAACCCTTTGCAGGTCACTGAAACCCCTGTGACTCTTGGGTTCTCTGAAACAACAGAAGCAATCTGTATATGACATCATTTAGGAGTACTAGACTTATTCTTGAGATTATATCTAATATAATATAATATGGTAAGTATATATAATATTCACTATGGCAAGGTTCACAAACATTAAAGTATCTAGAAATTTTAAAAGCTTACTAAATTCTAAAGTTTACTACAGTATTTTTAATGTAGAGTGTCTCTCAAGGGTTAAAACTTTAAGAATTGTTGGGAAGAACTCAAATGTGCAAAACTTAATTTAATTTAGGAACTTATGAACAATTACTAAACATACAATTAGTGATACATCATGCTATAATGAGAACCAAGAGGATGTTAACTGTTAAACGGTATTTTTTGTGTAAATGCAGAAGATATTTTGCAGGTATTTCCTCATCATCTGTATTCTGGCGTCTCGTTACAGAGCTGTGTGTGGCTGTGGATGATTTCTAACTCGGTAAATGTCAACATAGCAGGATCTCCGGTACCTTTAAAATAACTGTGGAGAGCAGATATAGGGGACATCACAGTTACTCTTTTATATAAACACACACGATGATGAGGACATGAGCTTTACTGTGTTTTTACCTGACAGGTGATAAAACACCTTGCAGAGCATCACAGCCTGATTTCCCACCAGAGCTTCTGTAAAGCACATCATTTACTCCAGGAGAAATTAGTAAATGTGCTGTAAATTACTTTAAATATAGTTTTTTTACATCAATTACATCAAAGGCGTCTGCAAAATAAATCTCTGCCAAACAAGCAAACAATCTGCTGCGTTGCATTTGCATTAGCAGAGCTGTTTACATTCAGATTGGTCCGGTCCTCACAACCTTTCGAAATCCATCTCACAGACTAAAGAAAGAAGCTTAGACATGTAAGAACATTACTAATCAGATTATTGCGTACAGAAAATCTTTTCATCGAGTGTTTGGTACAATTGCTCCTCTGGATAAATGCTACAGAACAATCGCCATCATTGTTGCTTCATCTATTGGTCTGTTTTCAGTTTTGTAATGTTGTTTTCACAGGTCTGTCAGGTTTACTGAATACATAACAGTTACAAGATCGTCTCTTAGAAAGGCTATAAAAGGAAAAATCTTATATAAATGGCAAACTGCTCCTCTCACACAATCATGGTTGCAAAAATACTATGAACATCTTCATAACATAACGCTCTTATGTTGTTCTGAACACACATGTGACCCTGCCTGTGAAAAGTAATTTTTGTGATTTACTGTTTTCTACATAATGTAAAGAACATTCTGTGAAAAATAACCTTGATATCTTTAATATTTACTGTGTAATGACATGTCAAAGATTGAAACTTTGATGCTCGTTTTCTCACGATTTGACTTCAGCCTGGTTTTCACAGACAGGGTCACGTATGACTTCATTTACACCATTTCATAAGTTACTGTCTAAAACAGCGAGTGTTTAATAACAGCAGCAATGTTTTCATCTGTGAAGCATGTAACCGAGTGTTGTAAATGACTGAAATGAGAATAAAATAAAATAAACCAAAGTTATTCTGATCCCATCTTTACCCTGCACATTAAAACACAAACATGTTCAGGATTTCATATGGCTTAATGCACACAAAGAAGTCAACTTTTCACACTTTGACTAATTCTGAAGTTTATTTGTCCCGTTTTAATTAAGAATTTTGATCATCAAAAGGCCTTATAAACAGTTTATGGCTCACATGGATCGATTATGATTGCTTACAGGAAATGTTTTCTTCTCCACAAATCCCTTTCAAAAAATCTGAATGATAACAGATTGTATCATGGACGCTTGTGCCATCTTTAAAAATCATTGTACTATCCGTGTCACACTTGGCCAAGGTTACATTAATGCAACGTCAAAAAAAATTCAAAAAATGTGCAAAAATATCTTAATGCGAAGAAGGGTTTTATATTGTATTTTTAATCTGTGGCGAGGCCACGGGACAGTAAAAACATCAGTCTTTTCATGCACAGGCATCCTTCATTGAACCTTCATCAACTGTATCATTAATAGTCTTTTATAAATCATTATTTCTCAATATCAATAATAATGTGCACCGCTCTGTACCGACTTATTCTCCAGTTTGTGGCTTTTTTTTTAATACAGACGTACCACACGATCTCGACTAATCTATAACCCAACACGAACACACATTCACTCTCCCTCACACACAAACATACACAAAACATCTTAAAAAAAGAAAAATTGGTAAAAATCTGGTAATTGTAAAATTACCCAAAAAGGTCCACTTTCAATAGCGGTGTGGATAACATCATTTTCATGAACACAAAAACAAACGAAACCCAAAAAAATAAACGAACAGAGATCCAGAGAAAGTCAGCGAGTGGACCGCCCCGCAGTAAAATAAAGAAGCGAATCCCCCATAATCCTTTGGGCCTGACACACTGTGACCCATGAGTTCTTTATTTCCAGTGATGTCATCATTCGGGTCCTTTTGGTGACCTCAGCGGTGACCGCAGACAACCTCTGACCCTAACAGTAGAAGTAGAGGGTGAGAGTTGGGTAACACCTCACCACAGGAACCCCTGAGCGGGGCGAGAGAGAGAGAGATACAGATGATG
Source organism: Beaufortia kweichowensis (assembly GCA_019155185.1). NCBI lineage: Eukaryota > Metazoa > Chordata > Actinopteri > Cypriniformes > Gastromyzontidae > Beaufortia > Beaufortia kweichowensis. Next base: position 1,146,271 of record CM032802.1, read on the forward strand.
GGACGCTTGGGGGTTTGGGACAGAGGACAGGTGGGATCGGGGTCCTCCTCGGAGGACTAGCGGTTGTTCTTGGCCGCCTCTTTAGCTGCTACAATCAACGGCGTGAGACTGGACAGAGGCTTCGCGATTTTCAGGAACTGATGCTGAGGAGACACAAACACAAAGTCACGCGTTATTACCTTAAACTAAATGTGACTTATTTACAAATTTACCTTAAAATGTTGGTTAAAACTAAGAAATAAAAAAAAAAGAATAGTGAATTGTTTCTCAGAATTTAGGGATTAATTTCAAACAGAACCACTTCTAAAACCCGCTGCTTACTTAATTTCCAGGATCTGTGTTATTTTTACCATCATGAGGGTCACCAGAGGTTTAATAAGCTTAGAAGCAGAAAGAGTTTGTTCTTACTGTATGAAATCTGTTTTCTGCACCCACTCACTGTTCAATATCTGAGATTTGCTGCAGTTTTTTTCTTCATTCACACTTGAGTAATATAACATGTTACACAACATTAATACTGATGCTTACGCTTTCAGGGCTTTTCTAGAAAGTTCTGGCAACAAACTAGCAACTTTTCTAATCATACGTGAGTGTGGGAGTCACGCAAGAGAACAATCTGTATACATATTTTCATTTTTTCGTATTGCTGTAGATTTTCTAAACCTTACAACAAGCATTTCAATGTACATATTGACACAGACACATTTGTACACAATGCAAATAAACTTGAAACCCAAAACAATAAAACTATTATATGATCATTTGAATACTGAATTTTAAAATCTATGATGTAACCCATAATTTATTATTTTACCAAAAATACATTACTTGTTTTATGACTAATTTCATAATTAAAGTTCAAGTCTTTAACATTTTACAATCTCAACATTAACCCTGTTTAAGAGACAGATATTAAACCTGTAAACAGACATACAGACCTGTAAAAGCTCTTTAGCAGAATCTCTCTTGTCCACGTCCATCTCCAGACAGCGGTTTAAGAAGTCTCTAAAGACAGATGAGAGTTTCTCGGGGTTTTGCAGCTCTGGGGTTCCATTGGTGGCAATGAGATAAAGAGCCTGGACAAAAACATGAGTCAGAAGCGAACTGCATGTCAGGATAAATATGGTTTTATTCATGTGAAATTGTGGAGTTTCTCATTTCGTTCATGGCTTTGGATAAAAGCGTTAGACGAATACAAGGAAACTGAAGTGATTTTTAGGCTGTGGTTGGTCTGCTCTTGATATATGCCACATAAATCAAACAGAAAATCAACCAGAAAACTTCATAATGAAAGTTAAATTGCTTGTAATGTCTTACCCTCAGAGGATTCTCATTGAGGTACGGCGGTTCACCCTCGATCATCTCAATAGCCATGATACCCAATGACCAGATGTCCACTTTGGGCCCGTAGGCCTTTCGGGTCACGACCTCTGGTGCCATCCAGTACGGCGTCCCGACCATAGTGCTTCTCTTACTCTGCTCAGGTGTGATCTGAGCGCAGAAGCCAAAATCAGCTGAGAGAGACGGATGGAAAAGATGTTTAAATTCAATCTTCATAGTGTCTCTCTAAATGTAATAAAACATTTAATGTAAGTAAGACTTCTAAAGACGTGTATTTAACATACAGGATTCCTGCGCCCTCTACTGGTGAAAATACATCATGACATCTCACTGATGATCATCACATTCACGCTGCATATTAAACATGATCAAAGCCAAGAATGACACATTTCATAATCATCTGTATGACAGCAGTTAGCACTTCAGGAGGTCAATTCCAGGGCAAAGTTATTTTGATGTTCCCCCAATTAATTTTTGTTAACTGAGGCAGTATTTAGGTCAATTCAAGGCTGGTATGTGACACAATTAATTACAAACCCACAACAGCTCTAATGTAGTTCTTTTCTGCATGAATGGATCTCATTTTGAGCCATTTGAAATACATTTTAGACATCAAAGTTTACAATCTTTCAAAAGAAATAATGTTGTATGTCAGGATGTGGACGCACTGAGTTTGACAGATCCGTCCATGCCCAGCAGTATGTTGTCACTCTTGATGTCTCTGTGGATGACCTGATTCGAGTGCAGGAACTCCAGGGCTTGTAGACACTGTGTGAAGACAACAAAGAGTTTATAGACAAATAAAAAAGTGAAATAATATGTAATGAGAATGATAAACATTAAATATTTGTGTGTTATGAATTTTGTATAATTAGCCTAACACCCTAAAGCAACAATGAAAGACAATGAAAATTCTCTCATTTACTTGCATCACTTCCTATTGCAATGAAAGATATTTCATAAAGTAAGAAGAAATACCCAGATAAAAATATCTATTACTTTCCGTTCATATACACAGCCTAACTTGTCTCGTGTCAAGTTGTCACGTTATCACAAACCAATAAGAATCAATAAGATTGAACGTTTTCGACATGTTGCCATATTTGAATTTTTATGGATTTGTTTTCAATTTAATTTCACTAAATAAACTCAAAATATCAATGGTTCTCACATATAGACCTAGCGTTTCACTTCAGAAAAATAAACTACATTACTATTCTGATGGATGGATGTGCTTTTTGAAGTTTTGTCAAGTTATACATGGACATAAAGTGATGATTATTTTATAAAATATATAATATACAATTATGTATTCCTCACTTTAGTTCTGTGTGACACAAACATGATTTGCTGTGCTTTCCTGACATCATTCAACACTCACCTCCCGGCAGACAGCCGCTATCTGTGCTTCATCCATAACCGTTTCTGTGACCACATCAGTCAGGGAACCTCCGGCCAGATACTCCATCACCACCCAGAGCTCATCCCCAACCAGGTAACTATGGAAACCAGAAAGCAACATCAACACACGCAGCATTGCAGAGTGATGCGGCAGCATCGCCGTGACATCAAGTTACCATGGATACAGACGCACACACATTACTCAAGGCTTTGACTCAGCATTAGGTCATGAGAGATGCTCACGGCAAGAGCTTAATTATAAAGTATTGGGACTGTTAACATAAAGATTTCTGATTCAATTCCAAATAATGCTGATGTAAAAAACAGACCACAATGCAGTTTAAACCCCTGAAAGTAGTGAGTAAGTGATTTTTCTACATCATGTTAAATAGCCGCTCTGCTAATTAAACTATTGATTTAATTCTGAGCTCAAGTACACTGTAGAAAATGCCAATGAGAGTTCTTATTTCTCAAAAAGGCACTTAAAAGTGCTATACGTCACCTCCGTGATAATGTTACCATGACAACACTTACAGAAATAGATGAATCCAAAAATGAATCATGTATTCATGCTCGTGTCATTTCATGACTTATTTTCTTCTGCTTAACACAAATGGAAGAACGTTGGTAATAAACAACATTGACTTCCACTGTATGAACACAAAACCACTAAGACATTTCTTAATCTTCTCTTGTGTTTCACAGAAGAAAGAGTCATATACAGGTTTTGAACCCCATGAGGGTGAATAAATGACAAAATATACTGTTAACTAGTCAGAGATCTCACCTGTCTAGGTAATTAACAATGTTGGGGTTCTTGTTTTCCCTCATGACCAAAATCTCATTGATGATCAACTCTTTCTTGGGCTGTTGCTGAAGGTTCATCTGTTTGATGGCCACCTATAAGAGAGAGATGAGAGAAAGATGATTTTGAGGAAATCTGGGTCCATTAGTCTTCTTTCAACCCGTCTTCACATTCATCTGAGAGTGTTCGGCTTTGAGATCAGCTGTCTGCGTGTGTAGGTAAGATCAGACTGCAGTTCAGAGGAATGTTATCAAAAGATCAATATGAAATGTCGTATGTCCTCCCGACATCCCCTGATTCACTGTTATCGATCCGTGAGAATGCCAAAGGCTCCATCTCAGAGTCGTTAATAATGATCTCTATTAACCGTAAGAGCATGTGGATGCAGGAATGTCTGACGATATTTCTCAGAATCACCTGCTGAAGCCGTGTATGAGTATTAGATTATGGAAAGCTATAAAGAAGGTTCTTGCTTCATGAATGGACACAAAAGTCAGGTTGCCAGGTATTTGCTATTTACCAGGTATTTGCTATTTACTATTTACCAGGTATTTGCTATTTACTAGGGTGTGCTGGGTGGTTGCTAAGGCATTGTGAGAAGGTTGCTTGTGATATTTGCCTTTGTGATATTTTGTTCTCTAGATGTGATTCTGGGACTCTAATAATAATAATAATAATAATAATAATAATAATAAAAATAATAATAATAATAATAATAATAATAATAATAGTTATTAGTAGTAGTAGCAGTAAATAAATAAATAAATACTATTACTAATATTATTATTCAAGGACCCTCAAACACAAAATTTAATCCACAATAAATATAACACATAATATAGAATCACAAACAAATGAATATTAATCAAACAAATGTTCATAAAGGTCTTTTGTGTTTAACACTTAGGGTTAGAGATTTAAACAAACCATCAACCCTAACTGAAAGCCTAATTATAAGTAATTGACCCAATAAATACTGGAAAACCTTATGTCATATTTGTATGTAAACATCCAATAAATCCAATAATCTTACATGCTCAATGTTACTCTAGGGAATGTTTCAGGAACATCTTCCAGATGGGAACAGTGATATCATAAGTCTCACCTCTTGTCCTGTGGCGATGTCTATCGCTGTGTACACCGTTCCCGATGCCCTGAAATAAAACATTTGGATAAAGATTTAAAGACTCTGACATATGAGAATAATGAAAAGATGTGAGAGCTGAAACTCACCCCTGGCCAATCTTCTCAAATCGTGTGTATTTCTTCTTTGGGTCACCCACACTGACTATACTACCTGAAGAGCGGAGGACACACAATACTGTCAGAAACTCAAGGCTCTTTAAAGTTTGTACAAATACGTTTTAAATTGATCACAAATATGAAGGGCCACACAGTCATCTCAGTTATCTGACTAAGATCAGATACGTGCTGTCAAGTGTCAAGAATAAAGATCACTTCCAGTCATGTTGACTAACCAGAGAGGTAAAACCAGAAAAGGCTTTTCAGAGCTTTGAAAAGAGAGATTTACAGGCAGTGATGTAACAGGAGACTGGAAAAGACAACAGGGAAGCCGTCGGAGGGAGTTTTACGACATCTCCGAGTCTTAAATTCAGACCACATAAGGAAAAGACAGAAGCATCTAGAGTTGGATGAGGTAACCTGGCAACCAGTGATGTGTGGAGGATGACAAAAAGCCTGAGGAGGTTCAGTAAACACACACTGGATGATGTAAAGCAGTGTTCTGCTCTTACCATTAGATGGCGATCTTAACACATCTGTAGCATGAGTTTATGATGAGATACAGCCATGATTAAAAATCTATAACCTTAAAAAGATGTTTTTTTATGTATTTTTTTATTTAAAAAATATATCTGTTCATTTTATGGCGAATCTTCTGATTTTACACTGCAAATTTCATATTCATAAAATGAAAAAGAGGGTATTTTTGGCTGAATTCTCTGTTTATAGACCGTCTAGCTGTATAACACAAATTCTAATAATACATTTTTTATTTTGTTGAAGTTAATTAAAAAGTAAAACCTGGACACTGAAAGCATTGTAGGACTCAATCATGTATAAACCTAAACTAAATTAAGAGCTAACGTTTGTTTAAGATCCTTCAAATGTAAAAATACATCAAACATATTTTAGACATTAGCAAAAAATTAAGCCTGTCAGAGAGATCACATGTCGAATTAACATAACACTCCTTAATAAATAAATGCATGTAAAATATTGACTTTTATTATTAATTTGAATGCATTATATGAAAACAAAAAGACTGAAGTGATATGAAAGATGAAACTACATCTATGCCAGAAATCAATTTCCAGATGTAAAACATAATTTCACAGGTCATTATAAAACCCTATTTGATCTGGCTGATGAAAAACTATTTGATTAGAAAATATTATTCAATCACAATCAAAGTATTCCAGAAAGCAGAATAAATTTATCAGCTCATTTTGACTCATGAACTTACGCAGTTTCTCCAGTATTTCCTCGTCTGTCATCTTCTTCTTGCGTGTCTTGTCAGTGGTGTGTGGGGTGGATGGTGCGGGTGGGGTGGCGGTGGTGGAGGGTGTCGGGGTGGTGCTGCCTCCGTCAGCGGCGGCGCTGGTGACGGGTGATGTGGGAGCATCTTTGGTGGAGAGCGGAGGAGGAAGAGGAGGAAGAGGTTCAATAACCGAGCGTGTGTAGATCTGCGGGGTGGAGATGTCTCGTGTTAGCAGCGGACATGTATAATAACACAAAACAACACGCCTATAAAATTGATGACTTTAGATGTCCAAAAATTGCAAATCTGATTTGAAGGCGTCATGTAATTTTTGTTCCTGCCAGTATTTCACTTTGTTTTTAGAGCAATATCCTGGAAATTATTACTTTTGGATGAACAGAAATTCTGTCCACAAAGCCAGCAGACATTTTCCATTCATTCCTTTGGTCTGTTATTGTGGCGTCATTGACATCCCGTAAAAAATACATACAAAAGCGGCCAAAATGAGCTGTAAAGTGGACCGGATTTGAAGGTTTGGCTTTGCGAGACACAACCAGCTCAACTGATTAACCAGCAGGAAACACGGTAACTGTATCAGACCACATAGAGTCAAACATAGTTATGGATGATTACTGAGGTATTCTGGGAAAGATCTGACCCGCTGGTACCCACACAGACAATAAAACACACATTCCACTGATGCTTAGTCTAAACTGACTCCAGCGAACATAATTCTCTACTCAGACCCACAAGAATCACAACATTCTTGTTCACTGATGGATCAGATTTATGTTTTAAGCATCCTGCTCTTTCTTCAAGACAAAAAAACAAAAAGCAAGAAAGTTGCCTAAGAGCGTGCAGTTAGATGTTGAGTCGCCATGGTAACACCATGACAACACCAGCAGCATCCATCCCATCGTACTGATTCAAAGTGTGTATACACACACACATGCTCTTACAATCTCGAGACGGATCTTTGTTCAGGGGTTAATATGACAATGTGGCGTCAGCAGCCAAAGATCAAATCAAAAGCTTTTTAAATTTTCCATTCAGACACACAAAAAATGTGTTAGAGGAAAGATGTTTAAAGCGTGAGTAAACAAGCAGAGAAATTTCTTATTTGTGCGCCTCAAAATAAATAATAAAAACAATAAAAGAACAAACTGCTGTTTGTGTTATCAGCAAACATATGAACCTAGTGATTTTCTCACGACTAACTTCGTGTCATTTTTGCAGTGAAACTCATTTACATTAAGACAAGACAGCATTTTTACATCACTGTTGAGTCTTTCATCATTCAGGCACCTAAAAGCCTAACAGCACCAATTCCACCATCCCATAATCAAAAACCCACATGCACACCCACAGTCCTCATATTTATTCAGTAATTACAGGTTAGCTTGAAGGCGTCTATGAAGTCACAGAGCTCATTATTTCACTGTTACCCCACAAGAGCGAAAAAAACAAAACATGCAACTGAAACCAAAATGCCATTTAAATAACAAATGATACAGTATAACGCTACAATACAACTAAATATGTTAATAAATAATAAAATAAAGTTCCAAAGCTGCAAATGTTCTGTGACAGTCAAGTCACTTGATGTTGATTTTAATAACAGTAATAATAATAACATATAGCTCAAATAAGAACGTACATTTTTTGTTTGTTACTTGTAATTATATGCTAAATATTTGGAATTATGATGTCATGCCAGTAAAAAAAAGAAATATAAGACAGCCACTCACAGATCTGGTGTGCTCTGGGCGAGGAGCGATCATGGGTGGGGGCGTGGCATCATCTTCATCATCATCTTCAGAGACGGTCTCCACTGCAGGGGTCTCAGAAACCGTCTTTGAGTTCTGCAGAGGATGAAAGAAGCCAAGCAGGAAATGAGGCTGAACCAGTGACATCACAACATGTGTGCAAAACAAACCCAAGGCTAACATGCCAACTTCACTGTATATCTGCTCTATTCCTGACAACCCTGAAGCACCTCAAATCAACCATAACCAGCCCAGCAGATAAAAGTTTAGTGGCCATTTTACTTTGAGCATTAAACCGGTCTCACACTGAGCTACAGATACTGTACATCTCAGCTGGAGAACTGGAAGCAAAAGATGCTGATTCACAGCAGAAAGAGAGAGAGAGAGAGAGAGAGAGAGAGAGAGAGAGAGAGAGAGAGAGAGAGAGAGAGAGAGAGAGAGAGAGAGAGAGAGAGAGACAGAGACAGAGAGAGAGAGAGAGAGAGAGAGAGACAGAGACAGAGAGAGAGAGAGAGAGAGAGAGAGACAGAGAGAGAGAGAGAGAGAGAGAGAGAGAGAGAGAGAGAGAGAGAGAGAGAGAGAGAGAGAGATATGAACTCATTGGCATTGCCTGAAGTGTTTGGCATTAATATTGCCCTTCTGTTTGGTGGGCAGCTCATACACGACTCTGCTGTTCTCAGCATCCCTCCTGGCTTTACCCCTCACACCCCATATTCCCATTTTACCTCCCAGTTCCTCCTCTGCCCCAGGCAAACCTCCCCCATCATGTCCTCTGTCAATCTGTCATGTATTTTTCATTGCATTTCCCCTAAATACAGTCTGGTTTCACTCACCACAGCATTTGAAGAGCTGAAGTTATCTGCACTTTTATCTGAAAATAAAGTGAAATATGAGCAAATAAAGATAAAAGTATACATACAGCATTACACTGTAACAAATTTACATAAAACAATTAACAGTATCAGCATTAAAAAAAATTATCAATTAAACTGAAAAGGAAAACATCATTATATTAAAAATAAATATATATATAAAAAATTCTATAAATAAATAAATCTCTATCAGTATGATTGACATCATGACTAACAAACACTAAAGGATAAAGCAGTAATAATGTTGTGTGTCAGACCTGTAAAACTCATGTATTTCTGACTGTTGGCCGTTTCTTTAGAGTCGTAGAATTTAAGGACATCGAGAACGGCCTGCGGATTCTTCTTTTGTTCGAGTTTGGTGATGTTTGATGTCTGGAGTAACCGTGCCCACTGTTCAGGCATTCCCTACAGAAAACACACACATACATCAATGATTCAAGTATCATAAACATTTACTGCAAATCCCTCTGTCCAGCTACAGTTTCTATCTGATTATATTCATTCACTGACTGTCATATTGCACACAGAAAGAGAGACCGTGTGTGTTATTGATGAACTGCTGCAGGTTATTTGATCATCAGTTTACGGTGTCGTTTAAACTGTGTCGAGCAGCCGGGTGACGTGACTCTGACCCATCCGCTCTTATTATCCCTCATTAAACACTGAGGAGTTTCTGAGAGACACACAGAACAATACTATTAAAAATAATGCTTCACAATTACATGAAAAGAACCATTTCTGACTATATGGTTCCTTAAAGAAACTTTCCATTTCTATGTTGTTAAAGACTATAAAAAAAGAAGAAAAGAAATGGTTCTTTTAAAAACATATAAGTGAATGTTTCTTTGGAAACCCAAAACTGGTTCTTCTATGGCATCACCTTTTGAAGCAGCTTTATTTTTACCAGTGAAACTTGTGGCTGATTTAAGGGTTAGACACATTCAACATGTTACTTTTGTATACAACAAATTACTTCTGAATTTTTATGTTGTGACAACTGATCGTGTCACAATGTGATTATTAATGAGCATCAGTAGCCATTTTTCCCTATGTGTATGTTTTTTGTCATGATCCTTTTTTCAAACAAGCGACTGTTTTTCTTTTTGACTGTTTTAACAAAATATGTTGTTTTTTAGACTCATATTTAAATTTGACAAGAATTGTTTTTTTTAAATAAAACCCCTGATATAAAAGACCTTACAGTAAAAAAAAACATTATATTTGTTATCATTATTTTTGGATATAAATGAAACGTCACAGATTATTTATTGATATAGAAATATACACTCTATACACTGTATGTAATAGAAACATATTCTCCATTATGAACATAACCATGTGGGATCTGTCCAAACTCACTGTAAATTCACCCGTGACGGCATCAAAACCAACATGGATGGTGTGCTCAAAGTCTGAGGGCAGAGAAATCTCAGGACGTTCCTTCTTCTTATTGGCTGAATGATGACAGGAGGTGGAGAGAAGAGATTTACACCAGAAGACAAAATAAACTTTCTCTAAAGTCTGATTCATATCTGTCTTGACAACATTGACGTACATTCACATAACTTCTGGCATTTCTCTACATCTAGTTCATTTCATAGATGAAAGGATATCTGAGATAAACTCAAGATCTAATGATGGACTACAGTTAAATGGCTTCATAAGTGATAGTATTACAGTGATGTGAAACAAATTGTCTCTCTTTCTCTCTCTCTCTCTCTCTCTTAAATATGAATGATGTGCTAACAGGCGGGTAATGAACAGAAAACAGGCCTCCTGAAAGATGAGCACGAGTTCAGACCCGAGTGTGTTACAAAATGAGATGGGGTGAGAATTTAACATCCCAGACTTATCCCATGACTCACTCTTATCTCCTCCTCCGGTGAGGATGGATCGAATGAAACCTTCTTTTCTCCTCTTGTCCTCCGGGTTTGGCGGCAGCGGTTTGGAGCCGTGATTGAGCGGGCCGGAGTCTTTACTGGATGAGCCAATCATGGTGCTGGTGTTCCTCATGGGCGGAGCTGGCGGCTTGTCTTCTACTTCCCCATTGTCTGACATCTTCAGCTGTGGGCGTGGCTAAGTCTGAAACAGGAGGGGCTTAAGTCAATTACCACAGTGGGTTGGTGAAATGAAAGCAAATGACCTGAAAGTAAGAGAACTTCTGTTTAAGAATCAATCTTGTGACCTCTTCAGTGTACCAGGATTGTGTAATTCTGGAAAGGCTGTTTTATTTTTGGTTTCTACTGTATATCTGCACACAATCCAACCATGACACACAGAGAACAAATACAAGCGTCAGTCAGAACACATGAACTGTGAATAACAAACCAGACCGAACAAACCAATAAACACAGACAGACAACGGTTTCCATCACCAAATATTGACTCAACATTCACTAACAATGTTTGAAAATTGACATGGCTGTGAAACGACCACTTCTGTTCACTAAATGTGCCAAAATGTCCAAATATCAGCCTCAATATTAATACGCATCACAAAACTCTACTTCACAATAAAAACAAACCAAGTCTCATCTCTTTTCCTTACCAAACTCTGCCCGGCATCCTGACACACTATTCCAGCTGTAATCTAGTAAGAGCAGAACTCCAAATCCTGTGTGTGTGTGTGTGTGTGTGTGCTGCAGTTTTAAAGAGGCCCCGCCCTCACTGTGATGATGTCACAGGTGAGCAGGAAGCACTATGGGTTTGATCTGTGACTGACCTCTTTTGTGTAATGTGATATCTGACACACACACAACAAATAGGAAATGATCATATGCATAAACACACTTCAGCTGGAGCAAACACACAACAAAAGACAGCAGGACAAACAAACACATTGTTAGACACACACACACACACACACACACAGCTGGTGTTTCAGACAGACAGGCCTGCTGTTTAAGTGAAGGGTCAGACAACACACACACACACACACACACACAGACTGTGAAAAGCACACAACACCCGTGAAGCCTCACATTTCAGACACTGCTGTTGCTTTCAGCACAAACGTGTCATCAGTCTGGTCTCTTTTATCTCACAGACACACAAACCCACAAGCCTTCGGTAAAAAAAAAAAGAGTAGACAAGAACATCTCTAAATAGACACATATATAGAAAAAATGACAAACTAAAATTGAGCTACACAATTTTTATTAGTTGTGTTTAACAGCATCACTGTTTCTTCTGCTTATAGAGTTTGAGGTTTGAAACAGTTTATCCTTATTATGACATTTAAACTTAATAAAGTTAGACTTTTATTAAAGGAAGGAGGGAAATGAGAAAATAAATATGTCTCTGGGACTTCGGGTCTGTGTAATTAAATTTAATTCAGCTCTGTTTTACACAAACACACACAGAGACACACCTTTCATTACACATTTTTGTAATACACAAACTCTTCATCATCAAAGAGCAAATTCAGAAACAAGAACAAGTTCCTGATTCCTGAAAACCACAAAGATCCAGTTAACCCTTTAATAAACAGTGTGTGGATATAATTGTAGCTTTTTAAGTTGATACTAAAATGACACAATGAGACAGGCGAGACATCTTATCTAGAAGATCTGTGATTGGTCACGGTGGTTATTCTAGGAGACCTGTAATTGGACATGTCTTGCTGACTCACAGTTTACAGAGCAGGAGTAATTCCATCTACAGGAGGATATGATGATGATGATGATCAACACAATGAATAAGACCAAACACACTCCAGAATGTCCCTGACGTGACCTCAGACGTTCTGCTTTCTTCCCTTTTGCCTTTATTTTGTAAAAGAAATACAAACACTGCTGGTTCTCTACAGGAATCTTTAAGTTGGATTCTCTGTCTGTACAAAATCTTTCCCTTTCTTGCTTATATCAGCATTAAAACGTCTGCTACCCCTGCAGTAAAGAATATGTACAAAAAATAAATATGAATATAATCATAAACACAAAAGGCATAAAATAAAAGTACAAACCTGTATGTGACAGAGAGATCTAGAGATACAGATTATATATGCAACATGTGATATAGGGTGGTGATTATATAGGACAGGAGACTTGAAAAAGACACATCATTCATCAGACTAAGAATATCACTGATCTCTCTTTCTCTCGCTCTCTCTCTCTCTCTCTTTCTCTCTCTCTCTCTCTCTCGCTCTCTCTCTCTCTGTGTGTGTGTAGCAGAGTACAGTGTGATGGAAACACAGTTATTAAAATACCCGCTGGTGTAAATTTAGGATTGTACTAACTCTTTATGTCATTGGATTGTGTGTGTGTGTGTGTACACACCTGACGCTGGTGTCTGTGGAGAAAGATCTAAAGTCTCATAAAGATTATTAGCTCAGTAAAGACATGCAGAGACACAAATGGCACACGCCGTTTTATACGATGCTAATGCTGGTATTAAGAAAATTATACTAATAAACACACATGTAAAATAATGTATAAAGTATAAATCAATGTTAGTTTCCAAAATGAAAATAAAAGCAATCTCTTACAGTTGAGGTCAAATCTTACTAGTTTATAATTCTGCTACTTCACATAACGGAGTGATTTTGGATCCCCACAAACTTGCTACTAAGTGCCTCCTAGAAGGTTTTAAAGATTCAAGGTCACAAATCTTAAGCTGTACCTTTGGCAAATCCAGAAAGCGGTTTTGACATGAATGATTTTACACATTTTAGTGTTAATTCCATCTTATTGTTTGTTGTTATTGTATGTTTCTTGTTTTATGTAGAATGGATTTCTACATATTTCACCTTATAAAAATGACTTCACCTGTGAACTACCGAAAAATGTACCGCTTGCCAAAAATGGTGTAAATCAAGGCAATCAAACCAGAACTTATTTTAACCAGACCTTCATTTATTTTGGGTGTGTAACATGCATTAGACAAACGGTGAATCACCTGAAGATGAGACCATGTGTGTGTTCTTTTTCTCTCTCAGCTTATTCTGCAGTTCTCATATAATAAAACACCGTCTCTGTTCACCTCTGGTATCTGCATTCACACACATCTCAAACACATTCCCTTTCTTCACTGAAGTTCAGCTCTCTCCGAGACCCAAAAGAACATGACAGATGTGTTTCATAACAAGACCGCTGAGACCTAAATCCATATCAGTCACTCAACTAACAACCTGTCAACACTGGAAGTGACACTTGCAGATGTCTTAATATCACATCAGTATATGAAAGGAACGTCCAAAGATGCTCTAGAACAAATTAAATGAAGAAGGACCAGCGTCAATAACAATGAGTGTGTTTACATATACAGTCCTACTCTGATTATGATTAATAAGACAATTTGCAGAAGGTCACGTAAACACGTCAAAAGTTTATTTTATTTGGGAAAGTCATTAAAGGCTTATCTGATCGACAGAGGCAGTTTTCTTCATGTTCACATGTCCAACTTAGACAATGCAGAAAGTGCCAAATTAAAAAAACGTTTGCCGGTACTACAGCATACTGCATATTGTATTACTCAGCCGACTACAGATGATGTCACTAAATGTGAGAAACCTGACAAATCTCAATATTCTATGAAAAGGTTTTCTGCATATATAACCACTTTAGTGATTTGCATTTAAACGCATGAAATGTTTTTGATAGATATCTGCTTATTCTGTGCATGTAACACACACCTTGTCCACATAAACCAAAACAAGAGTTTCTTGCCATTGAATACCTCACAGTATGGAGAAACAAACAGAACGGCATGAATAAAGAATACATTTAATCACATGTAATGAACATTTTGATAGAATTTAATAATCGATATAAAGTTCCCTGTGAAAGCAGAGACGAGTGTAATATTCTCTCTGATGAGATCTGAGTCTTTTACCAGACAGCCGTAAAAGTCTACGCCTTAATGTGCTCAATGTGCAACTATCAATTTTACAATTAAATATTTATAAGACTGTAAAAAATGTATGAAATCTCCTGAAATCACATACAGAAGAGACACTATGAGCTCAATAGTGATATACTGTCATTCCCTGAAGCCCTAGCTATAAAAAAGACAATATTCAGACCCAGGACACACAGTTTGTGTCATCCCATGAGGACACGCCCTCTCCGGGTTAAACAGGTTTAACACGCATGTGTATGTAAGAGCCCACAAGCAACATAATTACACATTCAGCTCATATGAGCAAAAAAACACGGGATGGTGTTGAAATGTGTGAGATGATCATAACCCACCGGGGTGGGGTGGTTTGGCGGGGGGTTGTGGTACACGTGTTGATGCTTTATGTACATGCTAATGAGCTCATCATAGGAAAGGGGGGGTATATTTTACCATATATTAAAAACAGTCTGCTGGATCCTTAATATGCCGAATTATTCCCATGAGACCCACAAACACTGCTCTCCAAATTCACATGTCTGAGCAAACAAAAAAATTATACAGAACAGAACAATTCAAGCACTTTTTGCTCCTGATTCTGCAGGATTACACTTTAGGATTACTTTAGTCAATTACAGAAGATTACTGTACAGCTTAAAGTACATTTATAAATTGTGGAATACAACCGAGGAGCTCCACCATACACACTGCGTTTTGTTAGTGTATGTGAGAAATTAACAAGACTATTAAAAATAGGGTGAATCATGTCAAAAAGTGTCCTAATCCCTGGAGTCGTGATGCTGAATGGGCAGAGTCCGACTACGGCAGATGGTACTGAAACAAACCCTGCCAATTTACATTCCTATACAATTTAGAGAGGAGAGAGAGAGAGAGAGAGAGAGAGAGAGAGAGAGAGAGAAGAGAGAGAGAAGAGAGAGAGAGAGAGAGAGAGAGAGAGAGAGAGAGAGACAGACAGAGAGAGAGACAGAGAGAGAGACAGAGAGAGAGAGAGAGAGAGAGAGAGAGAGAAAGAGAGAGAGAGAGAATAGAGAGAGAGAGAGAAATGTATGAGAGAGAGAGAGAGAAGTTTAGAGACAGAGAGAGAAATTACTTCTAAACAGTAAAATTTTGTACAGAAAATTACCTAAACTTTTGTAAATTGCCAACATTTACATAAATTGTGATAATTTTGCATCTTAAATCTTAATAGTTTAATGATAATAATACATACATACAGACAGCCATTAAGTCACTGCACAAAACACACACAAGCCCACAAACGTCTGCAAATCTACCCATATATTTGCATTTATATGCCCCTCAGATGCTTTCTAACCCGATCATCACATCATTACAACAAACAACACAGGAAACAGGAAGTACACACTTCAGGGGAGCCATAAAACTTCAATTTACATCCCATCATCCCTCCAGCACCAGACGTCTCCAGCACCGCTCGAAGCGGCACGGTCCTCAAACACACCGGCATAATCTATGAGACACCTCAAAGCGTGCTGTACTACATTAGATCTACATGTGTCGTTCAACTGAGGGGTGTAATCGACGAGACCCCCGCTGAACTGTTAGTTTAAGGGGCATACGGTGGCTTTCCAAATCCTCTGAGAGATGAGCGAGACAATAGCATTCATCTCTTTTGTGTCGAGCAGTCGTGGGATGGACAGGAGGGTCTCAATGGGACACTAAAGATGGGGGATTGTCAACAAATATGTGATAGAGAGTTCTGGAAGTTGACTAACAGGAATGCCCCATAAGAAACGTTAAAGACAGTGTCTGTGGTCGATCTCATCGATCCGCTTCTGGCCTGCGGTTCTGCTCGAACTTCGCCTGCATTTCTGAGTGCTTTAAGATGGACACTAAACCTGAGATCAATACACGCATTACTGTTGACTGAGGATAGCATCACTATAGGTTTAAACCATATTATCTGTCTGGATGATGAGAAGAATCAAAAGAGTTTGAGAAAAGGACAATTTCAGTGTTAATTTTCAGTCAAAACTATAAATAGTTTTATAAAAATATAAATAAAAATATAAAAAAAATATAAATCCCCACAGAATTTATACATTACCAATATATTGAATGATCTGTTTATTTGACTAAATCCTTGTTGATAGAGTCCAGACATCAGTCTGTACTAAATATCAGTCTATAAAGTTTTAAAAAATGGAAATATACATGTGTTATGAATATGACAAATTAAAATATTAAAATATAAAATACACAAACCAGGAGCAATAATACCCAACAAATGAAGAAGTGATGACTCTTTAAAGAATATCAAATAGTTATTTAATTTTAATGTTCATTCATGAGGAATATGAACTTTTATAGATGTGACAATTATAAAAACAGCGCTTTACCTGACTATGAAAAATCATAATTTAAACACAAACAAATGCCATTAAAACTATTTTTTCATGGTAAGATTGACATTTGCATTGAATTGGCCAAAAGCAACTTTCTAGTTTTATAGTCTTGAAACAATCTACAGTAACACAAGATGAACAGGAACTTACAATAAATGATCCTCCTATATCTTGTACAGTAGCTCATGTCTGAAATACAAGGATTTTGTCAGATCTTGGATCTATGGGGTTGATCTGTGTCTTGAGCTCAGAGATTACAGTCTTTTGCTAAAAATAAAACAAAAGAGACATGTCCTCAATCGTGTACAGTTACCTACACATCATGCCTTTATACCTGATGAAGACCCCTAATGCTACACATATATATATATATATATATATATATATATATATATATATATATATATATATATATATATATATATATATATAACCAACTGTGGACGTTTGCTCTAATATACACAAACTATACATCTCCCCTGAACATATATATTAACCCACAACCAGTCGCTAAGACCAAAATAAACAAATGTGTTAAGCACGAGCCTGAATGATTCAATGTAATAATAGCAAGAGAATCACTTGTAGTGTTGATTCTGAATCTCTCTCTCTCTCTCTCTCTCTCTCTCTCTCTCTCTCTCTCTCTCTCTCTCTCTCTCTCTCTCTCTCTCTCTCTCTCTCTGATGGGAGATCGAGGGTAATATCACTTTATGTTTGAACACAATATACACTTAAGTGAGCAGAACAGCGGTAAGATAAATCACAACATCTGCTGATGTAAGGAAATCATGATTATGTGTCCACACACACACCAACATACACACACTAATCTAACACACACCAACATAAACACACAGATCCACACCATAACACTGACAAACACATACAAACACTAACACACGTACACGCACGCACATCCACAATAACATCTAAACACATACACTAACTAACATACACACACTTACACACTTCAGTGATGCAGTAGTGCACACACAAATAAAACACACACGTAGATATTTCCATACACAGACAAACACTCACACATGTGACTTAAGGCCTGTTTATTAAAAGACTTTACATTTATTATCATGCTGCTGGTGTGAAATACTGCAGCTATATTTAAGCATCATCCCTGCAGTGTGCGTGTGTGTGTGTGTGTGTGTGTGTGTGTGTCCAGACTGCATTGCCCTGAAAGCAAACTAAAATTCCCTGTTTTCCCTCAACTAGCTGTAATCTCAAATGACATCACAAGCAAAACATTCCCTGTCCCACCCTTACATTTCTTTGGAATTACAAAACAACTACATTTTATTTTTACATTTTCTAAAAAAAAATAGTGTGATTTTAGCAAGTGCTGCAAGTAGATGAACGGTCCTCTTATAAAATCTCTATGATATTCTGACCAGTCAAGCTCACCTCAGTCAGTCACATGATGTGACGTGCAATTCATGTCTGCAGCACAAATGGTAAAGAAGTATCTAAACTACTATCCCACAGCATGAGAAACTGTAAACATGCCAACAGTCACCTCTGTTCACCTCTTCACATGTGGGTGTGGGTTTGGAGATAAAGCTTAGAAGGAGTAAATGAGAACAATACACTGTCTGTGAAGGAATAGACCTCTATTATTCATCAAAGCAGCACAACCCCACCCCATCTCTTTTCTTTAATACAAGACATGAGTATCAGGTGTAACGCTGATCTCAGAGAAACAAAATGAAGGAGGAAAATGACTTTCTGTGTGCATGTATGGGATGAGCGCATGTGTTGGGTTTTTGCCAGTTAGTTTCTCTTTAGGACCGACTGTAATAATCTGGTATGGATCAGAGGGCGGAACGACACCAAATGCTGATGAAAAGCAGGTTGTTTTACATGATGTCCTGTGCATCAAAACCGCAAGTTATCTATTTTAAAAAATGGAAATGTACATGCGTTGTGGATGTGACAAAAATGAACATGTTTTTAATTTCTGTGAATTAAAATGCAAAAACCAGAAGCAATAATACCCAACAAATGAAGAAGAGATGATTCTTCAATGAACATCAAACTGTTTTTTTATCTTAATGTGTTCATTGATGAGGAATATGAACGGTTATGAATGTGACAATTCTGAAAACAGCACTTTATCTGACTATGAAAATGATGAAAACCTTTGATAAAAATTTTTTGGCACCACCATGGTTTTAATCCAAATAACACAATGTGTGAAATTAAACTCAAATGTAGTAATGAAGAGCACAGAGGTAGATAAAGACCATCTCGGTCAGACAGACTATCCCACAATGCAGTGCGTGTCCATCACACTTAACTAGATCAGCATGAGGATATATGTGTGATGGAATGCTGGATATCCAGGTGACTGACAAAGACATTTTCCACCAATCCTACTTTGAGTACACCACGTCAACCCCAAAATATTTCCAATCCCACATGCCCATCTGATGCTCCTGGTTTTAATGGTCAGCCAGTCAGTGCCAAACAACTGTCTGTTGGCTTCTAAGAGTCTATGAAGGAATTATTTACCTTATCCTAATGTCAATCTAAACCCATATGGTTCTCTTTATTCTACAAAATACAAAAGCAGATATTTTGCAGAATTTCTGACCTGCTTCCATACAATAAAAGCATGTCTGTGGAAAATATTCCACAAACGCCGCCTATCTGACCTGTGCACGATATTTCAAGTTATTCAGTTTTCAAATCTCATTCATTCTGTTCAATACTAACTAAGTGTGAACATTTTGATCTTCTCACAACTGATGGATGGAGGTCGCACAGGTTTAGAATAACACAAGGGTGTAACATTACAGCTAAACTAAACACTGAATTTAACTTTCTATGACAAGTAACAAAACATACAATCTACAGCATGATACTCAACAGATGAGCAATTTTAAGACCAGCAATAATCTGACTACAGTAAAACTACAATCTCAGACTGAAGGGAGATAATAATATCAACAAGATTATTATGACTGAGGTGAACAAGGTGTGGCCCGTGAAACATAACCAGAGAGAGAGAGAGAGAGAGAGAGAGAGAGAGAGAGAGAGAGAGAGAGAGAGAGAGAGAGAGAGAGAGAGAGAGAGAGAGAGAGAGAGAGAGAGACGGAGACGGAGAGAGAGAGAGAGGAGAGAGACGGAGACGGAGAGAGAGCGGAGACGGAGAGAGAGACGGAGACGGAGAGAGAGAGAGACGGAGACGGAGAGAGAGAGAGAGAGAGAGAGAGAGAGAGAGAGAGAGAGAGAGAGAGATCTGAGAGAGAGAGAGACGAGAGAGAGAGAGAGAGAGAGAGAGAGAGAGAGAGAGAGAGAGAGAGAGAGAGAGAGAGAGAGAGAGAGAGAGAGAGAGAGAGAGAGAGAGAGAGAGAGAGAGAGAGAGAGAGAGAGAGAGAGAGATTCACATTCGTCATGTGAAAAGCAGGGAATCCATGACGCAGCTGTCTCCATCCACCAGCTGTCCAGCTCCTCCCACATGAAGCACAATACTCAGAGGTGTCCATCACCATGACAACCTGCTGAATAATGCAAAGCCGCACGGGATGCTGGGAGTGAAACCCTCCAGCGGCCAAACACAGATATATCATACTTTTCTCTTTAAAGTTGAGGTGAGAAGCTCTTGTTTCCTGCTCAGCTCAGCATGGCTTTTTCTTGAGACATCTCAGGTTAACAACAACAAGGAAGTCTTCAGGATAAAATCCTTATTAATAATTACAGCTGTAAGAAGCATCTCAAGTCTAAATTCCCAGCAGTTTATACAAAACACAGATTCCTTGCATCACACACATGCCTGTTATTGTTTTGAAAGAAGGAAGTGAGGTGTCTTTGGCTTGTTTTGACCCCAATAATATCATAAATTAAGCTTTCAGGTCATGTATGCGGAAGAGATAAAATGTTTTATGATGTTACTTAATCATCTATTAAGTCAAAGTACACCTTAACAACATGTTTGTCAAACCACCTGAATGTTCACTAATAAACAAATATGTTTTATAGTATATAATAGTCCTATAGTAGTAGTAGACACAACATTTGTGTCACAGTGAAATTAAGAACATCAAGATCAAGAAATATTGAATCTATACAGGAAGTAAACTTTTGAAAATCAGCCAATGGCTGTCGAGACGACCTATCAGTTGCATAATGCATTTCTTAAGTCACACCTTAAATCACATGTTTCAAAGGACTAAAGTATGAAAGGCGGTAGACAGTAAAATAAAAAAGAAAATTATTAAGATCGAAACACAAATATTGCAGAAACAGATCATAAAGATTCAAGTTGAATTCTGTCCCATGTTGTCTGAGAGAAATCAGTCACGTCAGACGTCCAGGTATTTTCCATTTTAAACAATGTGTCAATGTGATATTTACAACAGATGTGAAAACCTGAAGCAAACTGAAGTCAATACAGGAGTCAGACAGCGTTCAAACCGCACTGAAATCAGTGATTGATTTTAAGTGCTCTACATAGACAACAACAAACAGCAGTCTTCACATGAAGCTGATTCCAGAAGAGTTTGATATTCACATGCAGCTGAACATAATGATGTGAAACTCTAATAAGCCTAAACATATAAGCATTTCAAATCTTTGAGCACAAACACTAAATCTGCAGGAAACCCGATGACAGACTGGCCGGATGAGACACTGAGAGAGATATTTTTAGTGGATGGCATTATTATATCATGACACAGATGCTGAGACATTTCTGGGAACTATTTATAAAAATACGACAATTAAAAAGAATATTTTGGGGCTGAATAATATTGAAGATAGAAGAAAGACTTAAAATATATTTTACACACTTTAAGAAATCTATTAAAATTTAAATATTTAAATTAAGAAAGCATTAATCTCTCACTGTCTCGCCCGTCTCTCTGCTATCTGCAATAACCTAAAACTTTGACTATATGTAACTTTTCTAATTATTTAAATCATTCAATTATTGCAAACCATTGCAATATTTTAACCATTTTAATATATTTTGCAGCCCAAATACTAATATTAAGAATCACTTCATACATAGTTTACAAGATGGCTAATTTGTATGAATTTGTACGATGTAAATTGTACAAAAACATACATTAATTAGAAAAAAGGAATTATAAATTGACAAACTGTAATAACACAAATGTGATCGTACAGATTTGTACAAATTAGCTGCCTCGTAAAATACAAACTGTACATATTCTCATGGGATTGTGTTGTTGTTCCCTGACATTTCCTGATATTTAAAATGAACATAATCTTTCATGAACAGAAGGAATATTATTTGGTAAACAGCTAAATCTGAAGAATCTGAAAATGATTAATTTAGAATTTAATCAAATCTAATTATCATATTTTAACATGTTATAGGGTTAGGGTGCTTTCTTAAACAATGTTGATGTAGATCAGGACATGAGGATGAAAGATCCATGATACACACAGCCCAAATGATGAGGAATACGGCTGAATGAAGGGAACTGTAATGCATTTGGGTTCCCAGAGATGTTAACATACAATGACAGCTATTGCATAACAATAAAAAACTCAGAGGAAAACTGGGCCACAGGAACGCAAAACCCAAACTCACTGGACCTTTAAAAGGTAAAGATGCAGCCCGTGGATAACATTTACAAGTAAATTAAATTATACAACCGTTTCCAAACACTGCATCCAGCTCGTCTTCTGAACATCTCGACTGCAGTTGTTTTATAATCTACAAACTAGTTCACGACAATTTGCAATCCAACTACATGAGCGGAGCAACACTGAAGAGGAAACAACCTCCTCGTGTGTGAAATGAGCAATAGTGCTTTTTCTGTCCGTGTGGGTTTGCTGTCGAGTCTGATTTAACAGTCAAACAGTAAGTTGTATTATAAAGAGAAATTATTATGCATAATGATTAATAAATTAAACTGCAGATACCACACACAGCCAGAACATCACAAGATTTGATCAAGTTCACCACATTTACTCTTATTATTTCTTCTTCTATCTAAAGAAAACTTGCACATCCGAGTCCGACCACCAACACCCATGTAAGCGAGAACGTCTGGTCAAAACATCTGAGATCCCACAGGGGCCCTCCTGTGAATACTTTTTCTTTGGATGTGACATTAAGGTTGCCACATTTTTTCATCACAGCAACAGCAGCTACACTTTCAGCTTCTGTAACCGGGCAGCACTCCACATACTTTCTTTTGTTAGTTACACTCGTGAAGAGACCGAGCCACACAATATTCTTTCACACCATCGGTAGGAGCTGCACAGTATATAGTTATTTTCTATGCTCATCAGCTACTTCAATGGTTTGACAAAATGGTGAGGGGGGAACAGAGCTGATGAAAAAGGCCTTAGAAATCTCTAAACTTACATCAACTTACATTAAACATCAGTGTTTTACTTGCTATCTGTGTGAGCACAAGAATGACCGCTCATATTGTAAGAAGAAAACCTGGGCTATAGCATAGCAACCACCCACAAAACACCCATGTGAAGACATTTACTACAGAAAATTACTACATTTCTATACTTAACCTATGATAAAAACATGTGGTATAAAAGTTGTAGTTTTATCCTTAATAACCCATTATTTGACCAATGGCTACCTTCATGAAACAAATTTAACATCATTGTTCATATAAAATGCAAGGTTGCTCTTCTGCATTTTCATGCCATACAAATAAAAGAGACACAATGCACAGGTACAAATCTTTCGTTTCTAAAGTGAACATAAAAATAGTCTTTGGTTGATCAAGAAAATACAGACACACACACTTAACAATATGGATGAAGTCACCGTTACGGTTCTGGGCCAAGTGCACATCTGGAGGGTGTGTGAGGGGGTGGGTGGGTTATTTCTCTCTTCTGTGTTTTGGGATGATAAACAGGGTGTTACTGAAACCATATGGTGACGTGTGGCCTAAGGGTGTGTTCATTTCAGAATCAGCGACCCCCACATCGCTCCGACAGCACAAACCCCTCAATAAACGATCTGTTTGCTATCTACACGGCACACGCTGGATTTACATTTACTGTTGTGCCTACTAGCAATTAGGGTCACACGTGCAAAAATGCTTTTATCACACCTACATGAAGAACATTTTAACACACAACACCTACAGAAACGCCATTCTACAGCTAAAAATAGCCTGTAAATGATGACAACAACGTTTTAAGGTGCTAAGTGTGCGTTCGATTAAAATCCACTTTTCACTTTACCTTTTCAGCATGTGGGTGAGGTGAATAAAGCGTGGATACTGTGATGGTACTGTGGATTCTGAACTTCCGCAAGCATTTACTAATATCACACTGTAGTATAATATCCACAGAGACACTCGCTTGACTGAATCGATTTAAAGATTTGCTGCTGGAAACTCAGTGTGTTACTGATACAAGAGAGCTACTCTCCACCGCTGACAACTGCTTCTGTCTTATACACTTATATTATATCCAAAAGACCTTTTCAACAAATCCACGAACTAATCTGCAAACATATAAACAACAATAACAGTCCAAAAATCAGCACACAAACTCTTTTTTGTGTCTTTGTATCCCTAAAGCTTTCATTTTATATTTATCTTAATAAACCACCTTAAAAGCTGTAATAATACGCTTCTAATCAATATACCAACGTACTTCATTGTGTTATGCACCGACAGAAAAACAGCCAAACTTACTCTTCGTCCCAATGCAGCACAGACATGATCCTACAGTATAGGTTTACATCTCTAGTCATGCCAATTTCATTTCTATGCATAATGTGGAAACAATTCTAGGAATCAAACAAAATTGTTTCTTGAAAAATAAAAAGGTACGTTTCAACAAGATCTTGAATGTCTCTTATTGAATCCTTTTGGGTCAGGTCCTAATTATGACCGAATCCATCAGTGTCTCTTCATGTCTGCAGTCTGTACACAGTGATGGTCATAACCAGACAGCTCACACGCCCCACTAGTGTCAAGAGTGAATTAACACTATACACTTATTCTAACACATCTTAAATAATGATAAAATAATAATACATGTGTGATGTTCATTTAAATGTTAATTTGCAAAGTAAATTTCATAATAAATATGCAATGTCGATTAATATAAATATTCAACATAAATTAAAAACAAAAATTAACACACCCACATTATTATTATAATATCCAACATGCAAATTCACAAGTTACATTGTTGCATTGTTTTATTGAACTCAATCACACATCAGACAGCGCAAAATATTAAAGCACCAACACGCGTGGAAATGATCACTTCTGCTGGTAAAGCCACATCCCTATCCGCGTGATTTCTCTCTTGAATAAGCAGCGAGACACTCGCACCCCACGCCGGCGCGTCTCCGCGTCACGCAAGATCCCCATGAACGACACTGCGGCGTTAACGATTTGCACTCACCTGTGTTAAAAACACGCGTGTAATTCCAGATCAGACTCTCCGGTTCTCTGTGAGGTATTGTGTCCGTCTCTTCGCTCTCATTTGTTCCAGCGTTCTTCTGTCTCACCGCTATAGAGAGACACACACAAACCTGCTGCGTGAAGCTCCGCCCACGCGCGATCCCAGTGGTCATGCGTGCACTCCCGCGTGGGACGCGTCACCTGCGCTAGTGGAGGAGGAAAGATCATGTAATATTAAAGCCAACACATGACTGCTGGTGCCCATGATAACATGATAGACAGACAGATAGATAGAAAGAAAACATAGTGTATACAGATAGACAGACTGTTGAAACAGAACACTCGTGATTTCGTTCACGCAAACCCCATTATTAAGGATCTCAGCGCCCTCTGTAGGATATTGTCCATAAATAAATTGATGCTCATTTTATATCACACTGCTCTTATATTACTGTCACTGTATTCTTTTACTTGAATGTATATTTTGCTTTTATTCTTTAAATTTTTTATTCTATTTAATTCTATAGATAAATGTTACTTTTATTTTAACTTTTTCTTTGTACATAATTTGCACTATTTGTATGCAGCCCAGCTGCAATTGCTTTGGCAATACAATTGTACAATTTTTGTCATGCCAATAAAGCACACTTAAATTGAAATTGAAATTGAAATTGATATTGTCCATAATACCATTGTGAACGTCACTATTAAACATAAAATTTCGAATTAAGTGTAATTGTTGCCTTAAGCATAATTTCATGTAAAAGTCTACCTAGGCCTATGTACACTGACTTTTTACAATCATGGCGTCACTAGGCCCTTTTATGTGGTTTTTAGTCCCCCTAAATTTCTGCGCAGCCCCCCTAATTTTTTTTATTAATTTTGCAGCGTGTACACAAATTCATGATCGCTTTAATCCCCTTTAATCATATGAAAACAGTATCAGCTTCGGCTCTTCTGCTTTGCTTTTATCCAAATATGGCAAAGAACGGTCAATATGCTGATTTTATTCAAATACGGTAATTATGCCCCCAATAGTATTTGTCTGCAGACTGCAAGACAGAGGCGTAACTTGAAGGGGGCGTAACGTGTACCAGGGGGCGTAACTTGAAGGGGGCGTAACGTGTACCGGGGGCGTAACTTGAAGGGGGCGTAACGTGTACCAGGGGCGTAACTTGAAGGGGGCGTAACGTGTACCAGGGGGCGTGACTTGAAGGGGGCGTAACGTGTACCAGGGGGCGTAACTTGAAGTTGTCCAAATCACACAGAACTACGCGAGATGTCAAAACAAGATTTAGTTTGAAGGGGTGTAGCGTGTAACGGGGTCGTAACTTAAAGTGAATCACACACATGACCACAGACTTATGTTGTGTGATGAAAAGTGTTTACTTTAGAGTATGCAGACAAAGGGAACATACTAACGAGAAACGGAAGTGACGACTGTTGTCTGTAGGACACTGTTATCATTAACACACATTTCTTTATAAACTAATTTCTTTATTAACTCACATGTATTGTGTATATATTAAATCACTGAAGGGTTTAATTTAATGATTCAGTGAATTAAACATCTTTTAAATATATCAACATCTTATATATAATATAATATAATATAATATATATTTTCTAAAGATATATTCTATTTAAAAGTTCTACATATGAGCATACTTTAACAAATGTCTGCATTTAAGAAACACGCATAATACATGTATTTATGTATTGTTTATTTATCTATACAATTTATTTATTTTTCACACATTCACTCCCACAGTCATTTACATTCTCATTCATTCACATACTGAAAGTTTTGAACATGGCATTAACTTTTAGGCCTTTTTTAATCAACATAGTTTATCAAAAATCCATATCATCTTGACACTGAAAGATAAACATGAAGTCATCTTTTGCCTCTGAACATTGACCCCCCAGGACGTTCCTGAGAGCATCTTGTTGTTGAACACTGTTCATCCCCAAAAAGGCAGGCTCTGTCACCTCCCCACAGAAAAGGTCTCTGTTACCCCGCACCCAGTACCGTGCTGTATGTAGGTCTCTCACAATGGTTAGCTGCTGCATGTGGTAAAATAGAAATGCAAGTTATATATAAAAATATAAATCAAATCTCGACACATGCCTGCAAAATGCCAATTACCTCCAGAGAAGACTCTACTCCACATGGCTTCTTGAAATCACATGGGTTTGACAGGACAAGTTCCTTTATATCAAGGGAGCGAGATGCATATTAAACAATAGCTTTGTACATTTTACATTGTACATTTAGACCAAGTTTTTGGGCATGTAAAAAATTGGCCAAAATCCTTACCATGGTGACCTCAGATTTCCTCTATCTTGGAATGTAGAAAATTGGGTCCAGACTTCCCCTGGTCATCTCTATTCCCTGCTGGGTAAAGTGGGTAAACCTCCGACCATGGCTGTAGTAAATTTAAACAATTCAAGAGTTACCTTGCTGCCCAGATTATTTCTAATAATATCTTGAATTTCTCTTAATAACACTGATACCCTTCAATTTCAAGATTTCAAGAACACTGTGCACCACCACCCTTCTTAGACATATCATGCTGAAGAAGATTTGGAGGCCCAACTCACTGTTTCCAGTCTAAAAGGGCCTAACAGGTCCACTAATTTATTTCAAGCAAAACAAGACGACAACAAAAATCCCCCCCAAACAAATCCAAAGGTAAAAAGGCAAGAAATCTCTGAAAGGACCACAGACCCATAGTGCACATATTGTAATTATATCTATGAGCATTGAATTTATACTTACAATTGTGAAATCAAATGGAGCGTCCATGACAACATACCAGGAGTACTGCAAATATAACACAGTTTGTACAATAATTTTTTGTGTGCAAGTGAAGTCAACAAGCTAAATAAAAAACAGAGAATCATCTATTATAACACTATGACTTCCATTACATGAACAAAAACTACTTTAGGTGTAACTGAAGAGAAGATAAACAACCAAAGCTGTCACAGAGCACTGACACTGTGCTGCCATCATTTCTGTCTTATTCTATATACATAATGACAGTAAAATGTCCAATGACAGTAAAGTAAAAGAAAAAAAAAGCTGCATGTCGAAAGGGGCTAGAAAGACTGGTAATGGAAAATCTATGAGTTAAAATGTGTTTTTTTATTTCACTGGAAAACTGTTCACTCACCATTATCATGAAGATTCCACAGTCAATGCAGTAATGTTGTTGAGGGAGTCTCTTCATTAACGTTACAAGTTACGCCTCCTGTTACACGTTACGCCCCCTTCAAGTTATGCCTCCTGTTACACGTTACGCCCCCTTCAAGTTACACCTCCTGTTACACCTTACGCCCCCTTCAAGTTACGCCTCTCTCTTGCAGTCTGCAGACAGACCCCCTAAATTTTTTTTATTAATTTTGCAGCGTGTACACAAATTTATGATCGCTTTAGTCCCCTTTAATCATATGAAAACAGTGTCAGCTTCGCCTCTTCTGCTTTGCTGATATCAAAATATGGCAAAGAACGGTCAATATGCAGATTTTATTCAAATACGGTAATTATGCTGATACGTAAATACGCTAATAAGCGCCGCACACTCTTGATGTTCATGATGAACACGATGTTCAATACTTTGAAATGTATTGTGTTGAATTGAATCACAGCCTCATTGTGGGCTGAGCTCCCCTAATATGAAAAATGTAGAATCGCCCCTGACCAGGACTGTTCCGCCCAGAGAACGCCACCAGAGTTAGGAAACAAGCGAACGGCGAGAGCTAATAATCGCGTTTCCTATTTGAAGCACGTGTAGAAATAGTGTTTGAGATTAAAACTAATATTAGCGTTTCAAAAGTAGAGCCATTCCTGTTTCCCACCCGCCCGCCTTACAGTGCAGGCCCTACTTCTAACTCAAAATGAGAACCCTGGGGTGAACAGCAGCCTGGTCCCCAAAATACAAAACATTGTTTCTTACCTGCTGCCTCTTCTCTTACCTGCTGCCTCTTCTCTTACCTGTTGCCTCTTTTCTTACCTGCTGCCTTTTTTCTTACCTGTTGCCTCTTCTCTTACCTGCTGCCTCGTGTAACTGTCGTCGAATGGCACACACAGCTTGTTCACTGCTTGACAGACTGAGAATGTTCTATGACGCCATAAAAAACATTCCAAAGTGACTTCACACACCACCGCTTCTGTGTCCAAATCAGATGCAAAAGGCAAACAAGAAATAATGATAATATACATTCACAGTTTACTGTAAAATAAAAATACTGAAAATGTTTCTATAACGAATTCGATTGATGTTTTATGAATTATTAATAAAACACTGCTGTCGGAGATTACGTGAGGCTGGGGATGGTCGTAAACTGTGAGTTTACAAAGTTTAATGTGTGATATGAATAAATGCTGCACAAAAACGACTGTTTAAATACATCTGTGCAGTTCTTTATTATAAATGTTGTTTACATAATGTGCTGCAGGAGCAATTCAAGACGCTTTCCTGTCCCCAGCGAAATATTTCAATAGTATTTGTCTGCAGACTGCAAGACAGAGGCGTAACTTGAAGGGGGCGTAACGTGTACCAGGGGGCGTAACTTGAAGTTGTCCAAATCACACAGAACCACGCGAGATGTCAAAACAAGATTTTGTTTGAAGGGGTGTAGCGTGTAACGGGGTCGTAACTTAAAGTGAATCACACACATGACCACAGACTTATGTTGTGTGATGAAAAGTGTTTACTGTACGTTGTCTGTACGACACTGTTATCATTAACAAACACACTTCTTTATAAACAAATTTCTTTATTAACTCACTATGTATTGTGTATATATTAAAGCACTGAAGGGTTTAATGTAATATTTCAGTGACGAAACATCTTTTAAATATATCAACATCTTATATATAATATAATATAATATAATATAATATATATTTTCTAAAGATATATTCTATTTAAAAGTTCTACATATGAGCATACTTTAACAAATGTCTGCATTTAGGAAACACGCATAATACATGTATTTATGTATTGTTTATTTATCTATACAATTTATTTATTTTTCACACATTCACTCCCACAGTCATTTACATTCTCATTCATTCACATACTGAAAGTTTTGAACATGGCATTAACTTTTAGGCCTTTTTTTATTAACATAGTTTATCAAAACCCACGAAACCCTCGAAAATCCATATCATCTTGACCGCCTCTCTCTTGCAGTCTGCAGACAGACCCCTCAATAGTGCTGATACGTAAATACGCTAATAAGCGCCGCACACTCTTGATGTTCATGATGAACACGATGTTCAATACTTTGAAATGTATTGTGTTAAATTGAATCACAGCCTCATTGTGGGCTGAGCTCCCCTAATATTAAAAATTTAGAATCGCCCCTGACCAGGACTGTTCCGCCCAGAGAACGCCACCAGAGTTAGGAAACAAGCGAACGGCGAGAGCTAATAATCCTATTTGAAGCACGTGTAGAAATAGTGTTTGAGATTAAAACTAATATTAGCGTTTCAAAAGTAGAGCCATTCCTGTTTCCCACCCGCCCGCCTTACAGTGCAGGCCCTACTTCTAACTTCTAATGAGAACCCTGGGGTGAACAGCAGCCTGGTCCCCAAAATACAAAACATTGTTTCTTACCTGCTGCCTCTTCTCTTACCTGTTGCCTCTTTTCTTACCTGTTGCCTCTTCTCTTACCTGTTGCCTCTTCTCTTACCTGCTGCCTCGTGTAACTGTCGTCGAATGGCACACACAGCTTGTTCACTGCTTGACAGACTAAGAATGTTCTATGACGCCATAAAAAACATTCCAAAATGACGTCACACACCAAATGGCAAACAAGAAATAATGATAATATACATTCACAGTGTACTGTAAAATAAAGAAATACTGAAAATATTTCTATAACGAAATCGATTTTTTATGAATTATTAATAAAATACTGCTTTCTGAGATTAAAGTTTAATGTGTGATATGAATAAATGCTGCACAAAAACGGCTGTTTAAATACATCTGTGTAGTTCTTTATTATAAATGTAGTTTAAATAATGTGCTGCAATTTTACCCTCAGCAAAAACTTATCCAATTGTTTATGTAGCTAAAAAGGTTAACATGATGTTAAATAAGTTGGAATTTACATTTAATTGTTTTTTTTTTCATTGCTCTTTATATTGTTTAATCACTTGCTGAGCCCCCCTAAATGTAAAACTTAGTATCGCTTTTTTAAATAACATATTTGTTAATTATGTCTAAACTTTTGACTGTTTGCAATAAGGAAGAAAATTAAGTATGCCTACTCTGTATTTAATAAATGAACAGAGAAGATTTGGTGTTTTATGCACCTTTCTCTTCCTGTGTATTTCCTGACAGCAAATGTACAAATTATAATGCTCCCTTTATTTTCACACGTATGAAAATGACTATTAGTATTTTCTATCTGTATGTAAAGGGTAAAGTGCACGCAGATAAAGTAAATCTTGCAGATAAAGTGTCTGTGGTAAAGATCTGGCAACAATCCTGCGATAGATTGCGCCCATTGAACTTACCTGACAAAGGTTGGTTTATCAATATTTACGTAATTTACGTGCCTGTACGCTGGAACAGCGTCCTCACAACGTAATTAATAATTATGAGACTAGCGGTCGGCCTACTTTGATTTGTACGTTGTAAAGCAGTGGGGGCGGATCAGAATGAGTGTAGGGGCGGATCAGAATGAGTGTGGGGGCGGGGTCAAGTGTAAAGTTGTCTGACCGGACCGGATTGTTTCAGTGGAGAGAGGCCGACCAGAGAAGGCGAGATGTCCGATCTCACCGTCTCTCTGTCCCTACTGGTGGGGATTGTAGTTTTCAGCGAGGTGGCGAGGAGGACGGCCTTATATCTATGCTCGAACCGAGACCGAAGCGTCTACGCGCTGGAGTTGATTTCCACGTTTCAACTATGCGCGTGCACGCACGAGTTAAAGCTCCTCGCAGAAGTGGGCGGACTAGAGCCGAGCGTCGCGTTGACGTGCACGTATGTGATCTCGGTGGTCCACGGACTTTCCTTCTACAGCGCGACCTGCAGCCCCACCGGTGTCCTGGAGCAGCTGTGTCGCGGGAGTCTCAGCAGCTGGGGCGCGCTGGTGCGGATCTCGTGCCAGCTAATAGCTGCTGTGGTGGCGCGCGGCGCGATGCCCCACGCGTGGGCGCTCTCCCTGTCTGACTTGCACGCGCGGCACAGGTTGGCGGATTTTAAATGCACGAGCAGCCCCATCAATGCCCCTCTGCTACAGGCCGCTGCGGTGGAGCTCGGGTGCGCGCTCGTGATGCACGCCGCAGTCTCACAAGTACATAAAGTCCAGGAGATATATCGAGTTCCTGTCATAGCTGCAGTCATCACAACATTAGTATATGCAGGTCTGTGCACGAGCCATGATAATACAATTGTACTCTTTAGAAAACCCTGAAGTACTAAGTAAACACCATACTGTACTAGGTATTACCATGTCAAAGGGTGTCAGTGACCTGTGCACTGTTTCAATGACAGATCAAAGTCAACTACTGTAAAATCAATCAGTTCGTTTGCCTGTCCATCTATAAGTGTCAAACGTCTAGTAATACAATAACTATATACCATTAACTGCAGAGAAAAGCATCTGAACTGTGTTAATAAAGTTTATTCTGTTTTGATAAAGGTGGACACATCACCGGGGCTGTGTTCAATCCTGCACTCGCCTTCTCAATCCAGTTCCCCTGTCCTGGATTTACATTTGTGGAGTACAGTTTTGTGTACTGCCTGGGACCAATACTAGGTGAGCATTACAATTAAAACATTTACATTAAAGGCAAATAGCAGATGCAGTAGAGAGAAATGATTTCCACAAAATGCTTGGGTTCACATGTGAGATTGTTAAACCTGCAAAAAAATATAGCAAATGTCTGTGGATATTCTTTCAGGAAGGAAAAACGGGCAATTTCATCATTATGGATGTGACATTTTCGGTCAAAAGTCCAGACATAAACAAAATAAGTCTCTATATACGAGTTATCTATTTACAAATGTCCATGTGTTATGTGTGAGGCAACATACTATGTAGGATTATTGTGATAAAAACATAATTTTTTCATGATTATTAAATCTAAGATCAGGATACAGTGTTTTGCTTTCGTGTTGTCATCTCCTGGATTCTCAGAGATCACATTCTGATGAAATGTTTGGTGTAGCAGTAACTTTAGAGAAAGTCACAATATGTTTATTCTTGTCACTGTATTGTCCCATTCAGGAATGATCATCTCTCTGCTGCTTTGTGAGAAAGTGATGCCCGTCTTTTCTGGAAAAAGCACAATTCCAAACTCCAATGAGCTCAAGAAGAAAAAGATCAAGTAAATTAAGATGATATTTTAAAAGGTCTTATTCAGCCAATGGTTTATTTACATTATGTACTGTGAATGCACAAAATATTTTAACCTCAATTGTTTTTAATAGTTGATCATTTCAAGGGTCTTAATGCTTTTAGATTTCGATTTTAGAATCGTGTCTTTAAAGGTTAGAACTTTTTAAATGTGAAGATAATGTATTATCATAAAGCACAATGTCATGAAAAGCACATGATTTGAAATCAATTCTAGCGACTGCTAGTCAATTTTTCTGTTTCTTACTACACTTTTGATTCATAAAATTATATCTTAATCTTACATTCCTTTGAAACCAATAACAGCACAATTTTTTTTCAAATCTTTTTATCTTCTGCTGATTCCGATGATCATTATTTAGCAATATGTATGATATGAACATTTTACAGTGCCTTTGTGTAAAATACCCTGGATGAACTTGATGGCGTATAAAAGAAGCTCATGCAGTTTTGTTGCGGAAAGACAGATTGGCATTACATGCTTCTCTGTATTAAGAAAAAATGAAGCTGTACTAAAAATATATTTAATAGTCTGTTTTTAATTAAACATATGAATCAAAAGTTCAGTGTTTGTTTATTTAAGCTGAGAGATGACTTGTTGTGAAATGGTTTCTTCTTTCATGTGATGGACCTTTGACCCCTGTGAGCTGATCTACACACAGTACAGAAATACAAAAGTGAGAAACTTTAACGAAGAGATCTGCTAAAACAGCAAACATCCAGTGACTGAGAAATGACACGAATGTGAAACACACATTTACTCAACCTGAAAGGTTTTCAGTTTTTTCTGCTGTAATCTGTCATTAGGATTAATCCAGAGACAGAAATAACACAAACATCTCTCTGCATGACTATCATTTTCATTTATGCTGAAGGTGTCTTTATGCAAAACATACTTTCAGTTTTCTTTTGATGATGTGGTAAAATGTGGACTCCTGGACTTGACCTGGAGAATGAGATTTACTCACAGGATACTTTGACTTGACAAGATAAAATACATATCTCCTGAGAGAAAATACACAGGAAATCTCATAAACATCAGACTTATTAAAACAGAGAATAAGAGAAACTGATATTTTTTGCTAAATAAGTATTACAGCAACACACAACCTAATGGAGGTTATCTGGAAAATAAACGGCATCACAGAAAAGTGTATTTGTACAAAAACAGGTGTTTTTATTGAAACGTCTAACAAACACATTAACACATTAATTCCATTTAGCAGAATTATTTTGGTCTTCAGGGCAAACTACAAAGTAAATCTGTGAGACATATAAATTGACTGGGTTAATCTATGACTGTAAAACAGTCCAGTAAATTTAGAGAAGAAAAGACCGAATGGGTCGTATAAGAGCTTTTAGTGGTGAGACAGTCAGTATCCCAGCATGCCTCAGTGAAGTGCTATAATCAACAGTTGACAGACATGATCCATCTGGCAGAAAAAAGACACATAAAAGAGTCATGCAGAAGCTCAGATTATAAATGTTTTAACACAGACAAACAAACAAAATTTCTACACTAATTATTTTATAGTTTAGGACACATTTTGGTACCTGACAGTATGTGTATAACACATACAGCACAGATATTAGTTATTGACTAAAAATCACCTTGCCTGATGTCACTAATATTTATTTTCATTCCTTGTAAACAGGGGCTTTATTAAAACATAACTCTGTTTGTCTGAACAAGGGAAAGCCTTTTCAAAAACATCAATATCTTTGCAATATCAAAATTTGGCCTTAAGATGGCATAACCTTTAAGATCCTGGATATCTGTAGATGATTAAAGTCCAAAGAAAACAGAGAATTTATAAGCACCTTTAACCACAAACTATTATATGGTCAAAAGAAAGAGGAGAATTTGACCAAAAGTTGCTTTCCACTTAGATTTAGCATCACCGAAATATGGCATCAGAACCAAAGATCCACTAGATTTAAAGAGAGGTTTGTAATCACCAGTGTTCCACATCAGCATCATCAAACTGTCCAGCAACCGCGTTTGATTCGACCTCCATTCCATCTAAAAGAAGAGAGAAACAGCCCAGTGTTTAAACACAGTATTGACTGACGCCCATCCTGCCCAGCAT
This sequence comes from Beaufortia kweichowensis, assembly GCA_019155185.1. Taxonomy (NCBI): domain Eukaryota; kingdom Metazoa; phylum Chordata; class Actinopteri; order Cypriniformes; family Gastromyzontidae; genus Beaufortia; species Beaufortia kweichowensis. Next base: position 1,182,028 of record CM032802.1, read on the forward strand.
GTCCCCTGGGTCTTCATTACAGATCCATTCAGGAAATCCTGCTCATTCCGGACACACACATTTGCTAGACAGGCCACTTTTAACCAATAAACACATAAATTCAAGAACACATACATGCAATTTAACCAACAGATATGATTTTATTTTAATAAATCAAATAATGGAGGCACATGCACAGGAGCTGACACCAGACCTGTTACTCAAAACCTGAAAGCAAATTTGTGCTACAGACATAAATGATACATCAAATCTTCTGGTTTTGACTTGAACCAGTAAGCAACCACCTTACTCAAGGCAACATGCTCCAGAAACTGTCCAATTTAATATACAGATCCAAACAAGACCTTCTATAAACCGTGTTAGAAGCTGTTACAATCCTTCCCCACAGTAACAATAACTATGATTTTTCTGGAAACAACGCAAGACAAATAAACATTTACTACTGAATTGAGGAAAAAGTGTATCGGTAATCAGATATTTTAAAACACACACATACCTTCAAATTCATCTGAGGGCTGGTCCGTTCTGACTCCAGCCATGTGGTACTGCTCGGTGACCGACTGGGCCAACATGCCCTCCAGTCGCTGCAGTGTGGCCTGACCCTCTGATGTCAGGTGAGACAGACCCTCCTCATAGGTGTAAAACGTGGGCATGTCTCCCTGACCCTGCTCTTGTTCTGAAAGATGAGAGAACCGCTGTGAGAAACCTTCAGTTTGTGTGTGAGAGGAATCACACTAAAGCATTCACATTTATTCAACTCAAGAAAGCCTTTCTTTGTGTCTGCTGTTCCACATCATTTTTTAAAAGCCAATAAAGAGACATTCAGAGAAACACTCACCTGCCTCCTCCACATCATACTCCTCTCCTTCATAATCATCATCTTCTGAATCAGCATCCTCCGGGTCAGGATGCAGCGCCTGACAGTCACACATGGTCGAGAACATGGTCTCCACTGCACACACAAAAAACACATTTAGAAATTATTCATAATCAAATAAAGAGTCATGAAGCAGCACTGATTCATCCTTGCGTTTGATTAACACACATGCAGCTTTATCACTGGGCACAAATCGAATCTCTGTGATGGTTCCTGAATCTTCACTGTCACCATCACTTTCATCTTCATCTGCATCATCTGGAGCTGTAACTTGCACCTCCTGTTCACCTTCATCTGAAGGACACAATGAAGAACAATTAAACACACAATACAAACAGAGAACAAATCATTCAGTATCATCAGTAAGACTGTGTAGTTTCATAAAGCAGTATGTGATTATTAGAGTATTAATGGTGTAGGGTAGATAAAACCTCACCATCCAATTTTGCATTGACCATCACATACAGATGTTCTTCTGGGAATGCTTTGAGATCTCGTGAGATCGCGTGTAGACTGATGGATGGATACTCCAGAGAGAAACCCATACCTGACCCATCAAACCATGACAAACGCCTGACGGGGCAAAAAACAGCTTTAATTATAAACATGTGAATGTGTTAGAACAGCAACTTCAGATAAAAAGAAGCATTCACACTGAAGATCCTCGACTTTGATGGTTTAAAGCTTATGATAGTACTGGTATTAGAGATGGTTTTCAGACAGATATACCATGGTACAGAATTATTGCAATATTCATATGACAGTAAAATCAAAGACACTTGCCACACTACAGTGTCCAAAACTTTCCTTAGTTATTACTGTTCCTTTTGTGTGCAATGATAAATAGGCAATTCCAACATTATGGATGGGACATTTTTAGTAAAACTTGAAATATAAATTCTCACAGAATGTATTTATTACCATTACTTTCTATCTGTTTATCCAGACATCATAGAAATATCAGGCACAAATTATCCATTTTGAATTAAAATACATAAAGCAGAAGCATTAAATAGTTATTTTATTTTAATTTTCATGTGTTCATTTATGAGGAATATGAACTGTTATGAATGTGACATTTCTAAAAACAACACTTAACCTGACTATGAAAAATCACGATTTAAACATAAACAAATGCATTCAAAACTTTAAAAGAGACTTCACATGAGTATTTAAACAACTAAATATTAACATCTGAGCTATCGGTATGATGACCATCTTGGTTAAAACTTTAGTTTTTTATGGTGAGGTTGACATTTGCATTAACTTGCCCACTTAAGGTGTTTATACATATAATTGATTTGCTATATGGTTAACACATGTAATATAAACACAAAACAGATTTAACAGTTTAACACGTGCATTTAAAGTTATACTCACGCCTCAGCCACGAACAGTGTTCCTGTGCCGAGTCCCTTCCCGTCCAGAACCGCTGTGGTGTCGGCCTGCTGGAGTCTAATGCCCTCACTGGGTGGATTCTGACTCTTTAACACAACCATTCTGATTAATATTAATATAATGTGTTAAATGAGTATAAACCTGATGAATGTACAAACACTGATGCTCTTCTGACTCAACGCACGCGCACTGCACTGCACGCTCTCTCTCTCTCTCTCTCTCTCTCTCTCTCTCTCTCTCTCTCTCTCTCTCTCTCTCTCTCTCTCTCTCTTATTTTTAAAGCGTCACGCTTTCTGACAGAACCACATTCACACGCGTAAAACGCAGGCGGGTTTCGTGCCTAGAAACTTTGTATGTTTTAATTGTTCCGAAGATAACATGCGCGCGTCTTCTTCTTCTTCTTGTGTCATTTATTGGCGGTTGACAAGCCAACTTATGGTGTATTACCGCCACCAACTGGACTGGAGTGTGAAGCATCGACGGGGAAAGACAAAACAATTACATTTAAATTCTTCTTTCCAATTCTGTTATTTTGAGATAATTAAGTATTTCTCTCTGCACCCTTGATTGTTCCGAAGCACAACTTAATAGATTTGATAACCTGAAACTGGTTATATTTAGATCCTTCAATTTCTTAATCAGCTCGTCTCTTTCTTTGGTAAATACAGTACAATGTAGAAGTAGATGCTCAACAGTCTCCGCTTCACTACAGGATATACACAATCCAGTTTGATGTTTCCCTATTATGAACAAGAATGAGTAATCGCATGATTAGATACGACGTCCGGGCCACTAAGCCACGCCCATTGTGTGACTACGTTGAATCTCAATCGCTTTTCTAATTGTTTATTTTTTTCTATGCGTTGACCTCATGTGCGCCATTTTATGACGTAAGAGAAAAGCGTGTGCTTTTTAATGGCATCATAAAAATGTTTAGCGCCCCCCTGAGGTGTGGAAGAGATGTTGTGTAGCTGTGTATGTACAGTAAAGATTTATGTCGTGTGTTAAGAGTTATTAATCTACATAGTCTTCAACTATCTTCAACAAATGAGTTATTTTAATTCTTTATACAAGGGCAGGGGTTGCAATCTTTTATATGTCACGGATCCCCAAGTATCATCACATTTGAACTATATGTATTCATATCATTAAAATGTTCATTTAAAATATACATGTTGCCCTATCAAGGTTATAAAATATATTAAATCATATTTAATTACATCACGTATCCTGATATTTTATATAAGTAGTTAAAATGTTTAATAAACCTATTAAATGTTTCAAAGAATCTTAAATATGGTTTTTATATCTATCCACAGGCACCAAACTAGACCTTAAGCCTAACATTATGGCTTTAATATGTCTATATGATTTTCTTGTGTTATTTGTTTGCTGTATTAAATTTAAACTTATTTGCTTCATTAAACTTACATCAGGCTGAAATGTTTACTGTCAGTATAACTTGCAATTCTGGTTTTAAGACATATAACAAAAGGACATATTAAGCCAAAAACACTAACAGGTACATTAAAATTTATTTCTGTTTTGTGGATCTTTTTTTTTAAAGTACAGAGACTTACATCTGGATAATAAAAGTAAAACATAAAAGGAGAAGAACACAAAGTCCAGTAGTATACAGCTCAAAAACACATTCTTTAAATGAAAGCAGAGGCCAGAATTTTTCTAGTGCTTGTGGGGTTTTTTGAATATTAGAATATTGTTTCATTAGGCAGATGTTTTGGAATGATTTTGTAGTGTTCTCATTCAGTCTTCACGAATTTACAACACTGGCTTTAAATAAAATACTGAAATACTAAAACTCTTTTTCGAGAGATGAACGTTTGAACAGTGTGATGCCATACGGCACAATCAAAGGTGCTTCAATGACAAGTGCATACAGAAGAACAGAGGCACACGAATCTCAGACAGATTCAACCTTCATAACAAATCACCTTAAAAGGACATCATGTGACTCAATGCTGAGGTATTCCTAAATGTCCTAAAACTTCAGCAACAGCTTTCAAAGTGCAGAAAAGACCTAATTTTAAGGAAAATAGTAAATAATATTTACTTTTATACAACATACTATGTCATTTTAGTATAAAGAGTACATTAGTCTTTTAATGAGAATGATTTCCAGCTAAAGGCTTGATATTGATATTACGGTCCAGTTAATGTGACAGTGCCTGTTATGTTTACTCCTGCTTTCATGTATGAAATGATCTTGCCTACCAAATAATTTGTATTTATTGTTAATGTTAAATGTACAATACACTCAAAATTAAGATGGTGACATCTTTTACTTACTCCAATGTCAGTTCTGGATTTTCTTTCTTCTATGGAATACAATAAGAGAAATTTTCTTTTTCATACAATAAAAGTAAATGGTGACCAGGAATAAAATACAACATAGAGGTTGTATAAACTACTTAATGGTTTTTATTTTCATTTTTGTGGATTTCTACAGCCCTTTTACACCATTTACTTACACTGTATGGAAAAAGAGTGAATTAAATTAGTCCAAAGAAGAATGAAAGGAACATATGAATACATTTTTATTTTTGGGTCAGCTATCCCTTTAAGTTTCTATTGAAATAACATTTGCTAAAAGGCAAAGATACGGCATCCTGGATTAATACCCCTTTTCTAACTGCAACTTAATGTAAAACAAACAAGAAAACATTTGTACAGGAAACTCAAAACTCACCAGTCTGAAATGCACACAACATTTAAACTTGAAATGAGCAGCGTTCAGTGTATCTACAGGACGACAGAAGCCTCTTTATACAAATGAAACATTACTGGCCAGAAATGAGAAAGTGCTTCACTCTTGTTACTGCAGTATTAAAGAGACCCTGTTTTACACCTGGGGATGCATGCGGCCGAATGACGTGAGGAAACAAGAGTGCATTCAAACATCTGAACAAACATCACGGCTCCTCTGGAGGCTTAATTTGGTCCACTACACCAGAAAACCAGAAGACTACAGTGACCGATGAGGAACGTTTCCTAGAAGGCGATGAGAAAATAAATGTATCCGACCTATGGATCACATCAGGACAACTGTTCACTGTCAAAAACAAAGTTAACAAGGTCCGTAACTCCAGTGAACTCTTCCTCATCTTCATCCTCATCATCATCCTGAGCTGCGGCCCTCAAAGGGACCAGGCCATTGTGCCTGGCGGGACCCCGGAGCCCAGTGCTGTTTCTGGCTGTGTGCTTTGATCTGGACTCCTCCAAGACTTTAGAGGAGATCTTTCCTCGTGTGTTCTGCCTCCTTTGCCCCAAGCTTTCCTCCTCCTCTTCATCATCAGTTTCTATACGGTTTGATCTCCTGCGGAGGGGCCGCTGGTCTTCCTCAGACCCGTCTGTTTCTCCTTCCTCTTCCTCTGAGTTCTCCTCCTCCTCTTCCTCGCTGGAGCTTCTCTGCTGTCTCTGTTTTAGCTGTTTGTGTGTCTGTTTGCAGTCGGCCCTCTTAGACTCGCCTCTCTGTCCTCTGTCTCTCCTCTGCAGGGCCTCAAAGTCTTTAGAAAGCATAGACTCTACAAATGTACGACAAAAGGAAAGACGTATTTTGAAATAAAACAGTACAGATAAAACTGTGCTATATGGTGAAGTAAGTTCATTCACATTTAAAATATTGATGTTTAATAATAATCAAAAGTGTGTTGTAACGCTGACCTTCACTGTTGGAGCTGGACAGTCGTCGGCGGTGAAGCAGAGATGAGTTCTTCTGATTGGACGCCTTTCGTGACTCCTCTGATTCAGAGTCTGTTTCATAGTAGTTAACGTAAGAGTTCTGTCTGCGCCGCGGACGCCTTCTGCTTGTGTCCACGTCACTCTCACTAAACTCATTAGATCCCTCAGTTTCTGACAGATGAAATGGAGAATGTCAGGTCATGTGTGACATGCATACGTTTAAACAAACTGTATATAAAAACTCAAACAAACCCATTTCCTCTTCCTCCTCAGAGTCTAACACCTCATCCTCCGAGGAGACTCTCCGTCGGCTGTAAAGCCTCCGTCTGCTTCTCTTGGCTTTTTGGGTGTGTGTGCTTCTGCTGGTTCTTTTGGATTTCATTTGATTATCAGCGTCACTGTCGGCGCTGCCCCATTCACTGGCCTCATAAGAGCCCACGTCACCATCATCATCTCCTGACACCACAAACTCCTCCTCCTCCAAGCTAACATCAAATATAATAGACATTAATACCCCTGATGTTCGAAGTATGACAATAAAAGTTCATCTGTCTCTCAGACACACCTCTCACTGAGCTGAAACTCATCCTCGCTCTCCTCTTCATCCACCGTACTGTCACTGTCCAGGTCATTGAGTCGCCGGCGTTTCCTCTTGCGTGGTGCGAGGGGCTTCACAGAACGGCGACTCTCCCGGCCGGCTGTGTTCTGCTGTTGACCCGTAACGGCCGTCACATGTTTATCATGACCAGCATCTAGAGCAAACGTCACAGAATGTCAATCACTGCACTACAATTGAATGAAAAACACACCAAATCATCTCACAAGACCAACCTGCTTCCTGTATTGCGTCTTGAAAATCTTCCTCGATCGCCTCATCAATGGCTTCATCAAAATCATCAAACCTGACCGGCAGTGATAAGAATATGACTTTTAATGAGTAAATGAGTCATATATTCAATGAGAGACTGTGAAAAACACTGATCACCTGTAACTGATTGATTTTCTTGTTCTGGTCGATCGGCGTTCCAGACTTTTGCTCTTCTTTCCGTCTTTCTTTTTGCTTGTCACGTCGTCTTCAGCATCACCATCCTGTCATGATAAGGGGGCAAGACCATTCAAACCAAATACAAGACATGAAGAGAAGAGATAGTATAATAGATGTTGAAGACTCACTGGGGTGGGTATAATGTTCTCCACACTGATGCCCACATACACTAACCGCTCACGTCTGTAAGAGACAGACAAATCACACAATAAACCACATCACAACAGGTCATTATGAGATTAAAGCTGAGCTGACGTGTATGTGTGTGTACCTCCGTTCAGCTCTCTCTTTCTTCTTCAGCGCCGTGTCCAGATTCTGAAGCTGTTCCTCTAACCTCTCACAGAGGAGCTTCTGTGAACCACAAAAACATCAGCTGAGTCCACATACACACGCTGTTTCATTTACACTTCCAAAGTAAAGATGACTTACATGCTGACAGGGAGGACAGAACCATTCTCCATCAGGAATGATCATGAGAGGAGGTCTCAGACAGGCTGTGTGATACCCGCTGTCACACATGTCACACAGGAGAATCTGGGAGTAGATATGAGATGATAATCTACTATAATAGACCTGTATCTAGTATGCTTTGCATTTTGAAATGCAATACATACATAAAAGAATACATCAAACTGAAAACCTACCAGTTCCGGGTGGTTGGTGAGACCACAGTGTTTACAAGCATCTTCGGGTGGCAGCTCATTCGATTGCTCCGAGTCTGTGTCACTCTTATTTTCTTCTCTCTCTGATTTGTTGTCTTCATCATTTGTAGCTTTGTCATCAGCCACATTCTCCTCCAGAGCTCCTTTAGATTTGCAGTTTTTAGCACGCATTTTAGACCAACGTGGCCGTCTGTGTCGCCGCTTGCCCTGAAAGAGTCAAAGATTCTGTATGAATAAAATTTACTTTCAGTTATACTGTTTGATTGGGTATAAAAGCTTTCAAGTTACCTTCAAAGACTTAGTCTGTCCTTCCATGTCCATGTTTTTGGCCTGTACTTTGGCCTCTGAATTTTCCATGTGCTCCTCTTCATCTTGAGGTGCGGAAGAGGGGGTAAGATTTCTGTCTTGTTTCTGTTCTTGAATATGTGCCACTTTGGGGCTGGGTTTGCAGATTCGAGCAGATCTTCGTAAGGACCGCCGATTCCTGGTTTCCGACTCGATGTCCTCGTGCTGGAGTTCAGGTGTACGTCTATGAAGTGGGATCTTAATCTTAAGTCGAATCCCTTCCTTCTGAAGTTCTGAAGATACTTCTTCATCATCATCATCATCATGTCTTTGTTTTTCACCTTCTTCTGCATCTTCTCCTATACTGTTTTGAGCCTCTTTTCTTCTATGCTGTTTGGATTTGCTCTTTTCTGAACTCCTTTTTCTTGGGCTTTTCAAACTTTTGTCTTTATTCTCAGCTGTATTATCAGTTTTTCTTCTGTCTGATAGAACTGTTGTCTTGATATTCTTTATTTCCATGGCCTCTTCTTCTAAAGGTTTTTTAATGTCTTCAGTCACTGGAGACTCTTGCTCAACCATGTCTGATGTTTTATCAGACATCATATCTGGGCACATCTTGCTCACATCTTTGGACAGTAAATCTTCAGGGACGCTACAAGAAACCACACCGTTGTCTACTTGAATCACAGATTTTCCGACAAGAACCGACTGTCTGCCAACATCAGCACTTCCAGCGCCAGACTTTAAGATACTGCCATTTCCATAAAGACCATTTCTGTCCTTTACGTGAGTACTTTCATTTTCAGTCAGTGGTCTTTTTCGCTCGAGGGGACCCTTGATCACACCAACACCTATGTATTGTTCTTGTATTGTCTTTTGGTACGGCTCAACAGGCGTCTCCTTCTCACAAGATGACTTGTTGTCGAGATCTTGTGGGACAATAGCGGTAGACACCTTCTCCTTCTGAGCGTGATGCTCTGTCACCGGTAAGACGGCCGGGTTGCGAACAATTATACCGCCAGTGCTGATACTACCGTTACTGTTCAGGTTGTTGTTATTATGATTAATGTTGTTATAGTGATTGTTGACGTCATATCCTCCGCTTCTTTTCAACTCTCTTTTCTTCAGTGGTATTTTAGCCTGCTGATCACTCTTTATAGCTCTGCTCACGTTCTCAAACATCATCTCTTTTTTGTCATCCTGCATCTCTGGTTTGATTGGCTTTTCCTGTTTGATGGAAGAAGGGGGCATGACGACTGATATGGTGTTCCAGGCTCTGGGACAATCCTTTGTTTCCTCTTTGATGAGGGTTTTAATGGTGCTGACTCTGTTGTCTATAACCAGGACTGGCTCTGCTTTAGGCATTTCAGCATCAACTTCATCTTTGACCTCTTGCTCTGGTTTAACAGCATCGGGTGATTTTTCCATTTTGACGCTTTCAGGTATTAACTCTGTAGACTGAATGATGCTGTTGGTTACGTTCCTTTGTCCTGATCCACAGCTTTTTAAATCTCCAGCATCACCTTAAAAATATAATCATGTAAAATATTTTTTATTGATCACACCATAACAGTATAACACTCATACATTTTGATCACTTGTAAAGACATTCCCACAAGCTAATAAAACATCTCTTTAAAATGAACTTATGTTCCACATATTGACTAAATGACTAAAACTGGGCAATCTAAACTACAAACTGGTTGAACGTTATGTATCTCATACAGTATAGTGACTTTTAAGTTTACCTTTAAAGTCTTCTCTCTCTTTTCTTGGACTACCGGGACCATCCTGTTGGTTGACAGATGAGTCAATCTTGGATTTCAGCTGTTCAAGTGTGTCTGCAAGATCATTTCTTGTCCTGTTTTAAAACAAAATGCATTACTTGAAAAGCCTTTAATCTTTAATAAGCTTCAGCAAATGAGTTACAAAACATACTCCACCTGTCATTTTAAACATGAATTAAATTAATGCATTAAAACAATAATAATTGCTTTGCATAACAACATCTGCCAAATCAATAAACTGTTTTATATTATTTTAAACTATGTCAAATAATATTCAGCATTTAATGTTCTTATAAGTATACTTGAGTCTTGACAAAAGTAAACCATATTCATGTTCATCAGAATATTTTGTTTATTCAAGAGTTTTTTTAATGGGAAGAGCACAGTTTGGTGTTTTTCACATTTCCTTACCTTGCAATGCATCTCCAGGAGGATCCATCCAAGTCATCTTGTTCTTCAGCATAAACTCGCACGTTCTGATCTTGGTCTAACTGAAACCAGTACAAAAGTCCTTCCTTGTCTCTGCCGATGGGCTGCAGACGCATCTTGTCTGGGTCTTCCTCATTAACCAATGTCTTAAACTTCAGATTGTCATCAAACTGGCATTCACACAGGTACTGTTAATGAAATAAAATATGTTATGTGTGTTTACAAGTCATATATTATCCATTTTTTTTTAGAATATAAGTTATTAGCATGTATTACAAGAATTCAGTTGAATGTTTATATACAGCAAATGATTAAGTTAAGATTTAAAACTAGAGTTAAACTGACAGGTCGTCTATGGGGCTGTCTGGGAAATACTGACCTTTAGGATCCCAGTCTTATACTCAACAGTCATATCAGCATAGCTTTTTCTCTCCAGTTCCCAAGCCCATGTGCTGTTAAACTCCTGACACACCTGCACCAAAGAGATTTCATCTGTGTGAAAATATATGTGTTCATTCGTGGTAAAGTGAAATGCAAAGTAAAACACTCACCTTTAAAAGATACTTCTCCCATCTTTCCGGTGTAACTGTCTTGCCAATCTTACGCAGTAGTTTGACATGAAGCTCAATCAAAGGTTGAGGAACTAAATTGAAACAAAAAAACGTTTAGTCATATTTAAATGACATAGAAACATACCAAAATATTGAAATATTTCACTATTATCTTTTCCTTTTATCAAGACAAAAGTGAGCCTGAAGTGGCATCTATAACAAACATACATGTCAAATAAATAATGTGAGTGTAAGGAAATATTAGCTTTTTTTAAAAAGCTGTTCTGTGCCCTTTTCCACTTAAAATTATGTCATGTAGGAAAATCATCCTGTTTTACTCTATTTGTCCTGAACAGCCCTTTCTGCTACGTCACATCAATGACAGCAATCCGTCAATGACGTTTCCACACGCAGACATTATAAGTCGCAATAAAAAAGCCCCAAAATAGTAATAAAATAAAACATAAACAACATTAGGGTCGTGAATCCTGACACTAGAGACAACAGTCCACGTTTACACCCACGTGCACGACATTAAACACCACTGAGTCATCTTAAAGGGGGCGGGGCGCGCACAACAAAACGTAAACAAATGTTACATTCTACATGATGATGCTTTTACAAGGTAACACCAGAAGTTTGACAGCGGCCTGCGCATGCGCCGTGCGAGGCTACAGCCCCGTCGCGGTTGATAACGTGAATGTAAATTTCTCATGCGATAACGAAGTGTCTCTCATTATAATCGCCTTCAGTGCTATAATAACACCATTAGCAATGTGTATATAAATCAATATCAATCACAACATGTCAAGAAGCCACAGAGAGATCAACACCTAAATGTTTAAACTCTTTGCTTAAAAACACGCACACCAAATGCCTTAGGAAAATTATCCCGTCACTTTAAATCACCATTACATAAGCTGTTTATCTACACACAGACGACAAGGATCCGATAAAAAGTTTAAGTGGTCAGATATGTGATGCGCAGAGATGGGTAGTCTGTCTAAATAAAAACAAACCCATGTCTTACCCTCTGAGGTTTCCTGTAAGTACCGCTCGAGCTGGGAGAAATTCAGTTCGGGCAGATCCAGAGTGGACCCATAGCGCTCCAGGAAAGAACAAAGCACCGCAAACCCGGGACCTGGAGCTGGAGGAAGAGCCGCTGTGGTGCTCGGAGCAGCCATCTTTCCTACGGCTCTGCTTGCTTTTAGACCAAAACTGCCCACAATACACCGCGACAACCCACTCACAGCATCATCTAGGGGGCATCTGATGTGCGTGGACCCTTCATCACTTCATCATCATCATCATCATCATTATAACACGTTTAAAGGGCTATGAGAGTTTATTAAAGGTTTTTTTAAATTGCAGTGACATCACAAGCGTTTCAAAATTAATGTTAACTATCGTAACCACAAATGTTCCACTATAGCAGCCATAGTTTAACCATTATTTGCAGTGAAACTATGGTAAAACCATGGTTACTGTAAAAATGTGGTTACTATACTTTTACTACACTTTCACGTAACCGTGGTTAAGCAAAAGACTTAACCAAGCGTTTCCTGTTTGAATAAATAAACATGTTTCAATTAATAAATACAAAAAACAAAATCTATTAAAATATTAAAAACAATCAAATGTAATTCAGCCTGTAATTATGGGATGGGGACCATAACTGACTCCAGCGATGACAACGTCACTGGTCGACTGCCAATCAGAATGTCTGAAGTCGGAGCGCACGCTGATTGGACCCAGTGCAGTGACGTAATGGTGGGTGTGTACCAGCGGCACTAACTGCTGTGTTTGTTGCATAAAAGTGGAGCACAAGCGAGATTAAGTTGCAGGCCAAAGGCAAGTCAATACATTTGTTGTAAATGCAATAAGTATTTGGATTTATTGTATTTTTAGGTAATTTTGAAAATGCAACGCATTTATAAATGCAACGAATAAAAGTGTTGCGTAGTACATGCATGTGCAAAGGTTGTGTATTGCGTTGTTGACGTCACGTTACCATTCTCTATTTTATATATGAGTTATTAAATGGATTTATCAATATGTTTGAGCGATTCAGTTATTATAATAAACAAAACAAGCAGGATCAGGTAGAGTGACAGCTGGTTTTGACATTATTTGCCATATTCATCATGGTATTTACGTGGTCAAACCAGCATCATGGTCATTTTTGGTTAGTGATTTATTAGTCATTGAAAAACAGGTCAGGAACAGATACCTAATAAATAAAGGAACTTCTGCTTACAGGAAAGCTGGTCATCATGTCTTCACCAGAAATTGCTTCCTTATCCTGGGGCCACATGAAGGTTAAAGGCTGTTCCACATCTTATAAAGACTGTAAAGTCTGGCCGGGTGGAAGCCGAGCGTGGGACTGGCGTGAAACTGGCACAGATGTGAGATGAGCACCAGTTTAATGTGTATGGCTTTAAAATGATCCGCATCTGACAATTTGACATCAACCTTATGTCTCTGGAGTAATATCTGATTATAGCTTAATACATGTTTTCAATATTTCAAACTTATCTTCAAATCTTCAAACTTAGTATTAAGTTGTACATAATTTAGGTACCTGCACCCTTTTTCATCATCTTGAATTTGCAGAGTAAAGCTTATCTAGTTAATAATTCAGTAGGTGGATTAACACTGATTACACTAAAAAGACTGCATGCATATAGTAGTCACATGTTCACACATGTTGGGTTGTTTTCCTTCACTGTCCGGTCCAGCTAATCCATTAAAGAGATTTATACATAAAAGCAATTTACATTTGTCTACAGAACATATTTCAAGCATTTAAGCAAAACTTGAGATCAAAAGGTCTCCAACAACACGAGAAACATAAATTCCCTCTGGTCTGGCCAAATGTCTGGTATTGTAGCCAGTTCATAATAAATATGATTGAATAGAGACCTGTCTAAAGCCCAGCTGTGTTTTACTCAGCATTATCCTGGTGTCCAGCCGGCTGATCTGGAAGAAGTTCTTAGAAAAGGGGTGCAGACTCTGGTTATAGGACGAGGAATGAGTGAAGCCTTACAGGTAACTCTCATCTGGTCATCACTGTGTCACATATTTATTTAGATCAAACACTTAATAAGATTTAAGCAGTTTCACTTCATGTTTCAGGTGCCTCCTTCCACCCTTGAATATGTAAAGAAACAGGGTGTGGACGTCCAGGTCTTCCAGACGGAGCAGGCTGTTAAGGAATATAATGCTTTGGTGGGACAGGGGGCTAAAGTGGGAGGAGTCTTCCACTCCACCTGCTGATGATCATAATCAAACATATAATTAACATTCATTAAAAAGTTAAAGTGCCTTACAGTTCAAATGAATTATGTTTACGTGTTAAAATTAGTCTGGATAAAGAAAAACTGCAATTTAAAGTAAGTTTGGCCCATGGAGGATATTGTTTTGTTTGATGGAAATGTTATTTGCTTTATAATTATTAAAGTTGATGTAATTTGTTGTTGTTAGAATCTCGGTTTAATGTGCACAGACTGCTGTTTGTAAGCCATTAAACTGTGGAAACACTGTGGCTTTGTGGTGATTTCAAAACATTGCTGTTCTGACCAATGGCATATTGAGGTGGGATGGTTTGGAAAGCTTGTTTTAAACTTCCATTTGTTTCTGCTAAGAATTTAACAATGACTCGTGCATCTAAATCAATCACAACACACACCAATGATACAAGTGAACAAAAACTGTTTATTTTTAGATAAAATGCATTTTTTTTTAGTCAAAAAGAGGAGGAGGAACTATAGCTATAGTTATAACTATAGGTCAGCGGCGAGCTGGTTTAGGCATGATGAAGACTTTGACAGGTTTGCTGAGGTGGATTGTGCCCTCGATGGAGCTTTCGCTGGTGGGGAGTCCGTCCATGCTGTCGTTCCACGCAGGTTTAGAGGAAGATAGTTTACTGCTGCTGGAGCTGTAGGCCAGAAGTAACCGTACCTCAATCTGACATGGCTCTGGGAGTAAAAAGATGGTAAAATTAGACCAACAAACTGGACAAGAACATCATTAAAAAGGGGTGGTGCAAGTTATATTTTAATAAAATATTATAAAGACAAATGATTTTTCTTAATTTAGATTTCGTGCTTATTTTTCACTTCAGCTTTCATTCTACTGCTCACACACACAGATATAAAATAACTGAAGCACGACGCTGCCTTACTGGACTGCAATTCTATTTATATCTGTGGAACTGTGATCAGTCTGTGCTGTTTGTTACCAGCTGAGAAGAACCAGTTACCAGCTTGTTTCCTTGCTATCTGCAACATTATTTTATACAAGGAAACACAAAAATAGCTTCTGCATAACAAAGGTTCATCACAGACACGGCTGGAAAAGGTACAAAAGCCTGGTAGGGGGCTCACCTGTCCATGCTGTATGAGAGAGATAAACCTGTGTGACGAGCCGTACGCGTCCAGGTCCAGGTGTCCGGAAATCTCCAGGTTTGGGGTGGATTATGTGTGACTGTCCATCTGGATAGAGGACCTGTGAGAGGTGCAATTCAAGCACTCGCTTATGCATGAGAATAAAATATGTTGCCACAAATGTCCTAAGTAGGCTGAAGGACTCTGACCTGAACTTTAACTGTTGTCTGTGGGTCCTGCACATGTTCAAGAGTAGCATCGATGTCTAACGCCACCACCAGACCAGTAGTGAATCTTAAAGGATTATCTGATTCTCCTGTCGGCTCAATAATTGTCGCTGATGCCCTGTGGATCTGGCAGACCAAAATAAACAGAACAAAGAACATAAAAATATGCTAATGTATAACATCCAACTTTAGGCAATAACAGAACCCCTTTCTGAAATATCCCATAGGTCTTTGTCAATCTGCAAACCTGCTCGGGTAGTTTAAGATGAATAAATCTGCTTTGTCGCAGGGTGGTCTGGAGGATTTTAACAAGATCAACAGGTTTACAGGCCACCAGTCTGGGCATCAACTCCAAGAGTTTCTCCACAAAACTGTCCTGGAAATGTGTCAGTTCTGTCACAAACAGCCTGAGAATTTGAAGAGAGGATAACTCAGATTACTTGTAATAAAATTTAGACCTAATTCTGATGCATTACTGAGAAGCGTGAAGTTCTTCACCTCTGAAACGACTCCACATCTTGCAAGAATTTCTCACAAACACCAAGAACATGATCCACCCTGTTGAAGGAAGAAGAGAGGATCAGATTTGCTTCTTTAAAATCTTACTGTGTTACAGAATGTTTGTGAAGGAGCGCTGACCCTCGTTTGGATCGGGCCGTTAGGATGAGCTGTAATGCTTTCGCCTGGAGACGAACGTTGTGGATTGTGGCGATCTGTTGTGTCTCCAGTCCGCTGTACAAGAACTCCAGTTTATACGTCTCATCCAGGATCTGATGAGCATAACACAAATGTAAACTAAGAAACAGCAGCGTGTCAAAACTGTAAGTTTGTTGCACATGATTACCTGCCGAGCAGCCGTGGATACTTTTGCATTCTGTTTAAGACACAGAGGCACTGCCGTGGTCCATAACTTCTCTTGAAGAGCCTGAAAATAATCAAAACTAATAAGAGGATATGCCTAACTCTCAGTCAAACATACTTACATTCAAACTTTTTATCAGTAATAATATGCTGGAATTCAAGGCTCAAAAATGAGTGTTCAGGTGAGGGATCAATCCATAAAAATGTTTTTTTTTGCAACAAGACAAAGCCATGATGATGTTATGCTTTAATAAACATTATTGGTTATGTACTAATGCAATAACAGTTTAAAAATGAAAGAAGCAGTCATGCACAACGATTAAAGTAAAACCATGTGCAAAAATCTTGTATTTTTTGCTTGTTTTAGATAAAGCCATGTGCTAAAATGAACACATGTCATGTGAGTATCAGCACATGTATATTTGTGTAATATTTGTAGTGACCTTGGTAAGCAGCAGTTGGCAGCGCAGGTACGTGGCACAGAAATCTGCAGATCCGGCCAACTCAGTCTGTAGCTCGCCCAGCCGCTGCAGATCTCTGCATGTGCAACAATAAACACCATGAGAAGATTTTACAATCATGACATCAGATTACAGTAGTGCACGACCTTGTGGCTTATACTGCTTTTAAACATTTGAAAATTGTAAAAATCGTATACATAATTAAAAGGATGTGCTTGATCTGCTTTTAAAATCAGAATTTCAAACCAAAACTATTTGTTTTATACCTGATAGTGAACTCCAGCAGATCCTGAGCTCCAGGAGACTCCAGATTCTGAAGAGCACTGACACGAACGATACTGTCCTGCAGAAAGGTACGCGCAGACTCCAGACTACCTGAAGACACAGCCGACACCTCTGAACCAGCCGTCTGCTTTCTGCCCGGTAGCTGAGAGCAAAGATGAGAAAACAAATGAGTATCAAACGATAATATAAAGACAGATCATGTGCAAGATCCATTGATTTTATTTAGAGGACTGAGAACAGGTGTTCTCACCCGGAGATGTGGCACCAGGTGGGACAGACTGTCACGCAGGTAGGCGTAGTGGCGGAACGTGTGATCTGAGAACAGTGCTGGCATTGTGGGACAGGATTTGGCTGCGTTGAAGACTAACACTAATACAGCGATATCTGAACAAATACGACTCAGGAAAACACAACTGAACTGTATTGTATGTACTGCTTTTTTAATGACGTGTGTGGAAATCAAACCCATAACCTTTCTAGGTGTATTTGCACTTATAGGAGTAAAATTCATATGGGATATTTTATAGTGAAGACTCTGGACACGTGTTGGCTGTTTTTCATTCACTCGCATGAGCTCATGTGAAAATAAATTCAGTCAAGTGTGTCCAAACATTTGACATGTGGTGTAAATGTATGTATAAATCTCATGTGTTTGCTGTCATGTCAGCTGTGCAGGATACAGGCCGGGTCATCCATGTCTGGCTCTGGGGTGTCAAAATACGGATGAGTGCTCAGAAGTTCTGGAACGATGGGCAACACCAGCGTCGGGTGTCGAGCACCCACAAACTTCAAACATCTGAAATAAGAGAACGAAGGGGATGTCACAAACACCAAGAGAGATGAAATGAGTGTGAGGAACAGAGAGGAACTCAATCCTCTGAAACTCACTTCCAGACTGAGTTGCGGTCGGTGGGGTACTTGCTGAGGTTCTTCAGGAGCTCCAGCAGTGCCAGCTGAATGCACTCTTTAGTGGAGACATTAGTGTAGCAGAGCAACTCGTGCAGAGCTTCACGAATGTCACGCGATGAGTCCTGCAATGAACAGACACATTTAAAATTTGCTTAAAGTTTGCTTTCTGACAGACATGTGAAAAGTGTGGATCATGGAAAGAAAATCCAAATGTACCTCCAGTACGGCGAGCACAGTGTCCAGCTGGTCTTCTCTGAGCGTGATGTTTTTGGAAATCTGACGCAGGACGTGGATGGACTGCAGTCGCACCTCTTCGATTTCATCATTAAACATGTCCACCAAAAAGTCCAGACACTTTTCTGCAAAGCTGGGTGATGACTGGGCGAGCGAACAGAGAGCTTCTACAGCAGCGATACGTACCTCTGTGACAAAACATGACATCAGGATCCCTTAAACTTCTGAAGGTGCAAGCGATAAAACATCCAAGATTATGTTGGTTTTAAAATACATACCATACATTTCGTCCTCCAGCCCATGAACGAACGCCCCACAGGCTCCAGAGTCGATGAGATTCACACCTGAAGTATCAACTTTCTCTTTGGGAGCATCATCAGCCCACCGTCGTCCAGATGAGAACTCTCCAGAAGCGTACAGTTCTTTAGCTCGCTCATGAGCTGTGCGCTTCCTCTGAAAGCATTTTAAAAAATAAGTCTTTCTTTAGTGTGTGCTTAAGGTAACATATACATTACATTTTTTACTGTCTCTCTCAACTAATGATGTAAGTTTGGGCAGGGCTAACTGTTTGCACAACAATGACTGGCGATGTGCTAGTGTTTCTTGCATGTTTTATATTGTTTTTGTGTGGACATACCCTCAGATCTGACATCAGTTTCTTGTCTAAAGTCTGTTCCAGGAAATGAGGACTGACTTGGAGCATGGAGCCCTATAAAAAAAGAAAAGGACAGATAAAGGATGACTTACTAAGACACGAATAGTTCTCTTTGAAATGAGTATATGAACCAATACAACACAGACTGTAAAGACCAGACCAAAACTCACCAGCAGTTTAGCAGCTTGCACTCGGACTACCCACGAGCCGTCACTGACCATGTGACAGATCTTCCCGAATGAGTCATCTACCAGTCGGATCTCCTCATTGGATGAGGGGATGGGAACGATACTGTGTGGATACGAAAACTAACATTACAATTTATAATCATAAATTTTATTTTCCTTTTTAATGTTTCCGTTAACAAAGGGAAAAACAGAGCATGCTAAAATAAAAAAGTGGTGTTGGGGGGCTTAAGGATAGGACTGAGAAGCACTAACAGAAAACATATAACATTGTCCAACACATAAATTACAGCATACCTTTCAGGGTAAAGTTGACTTAAGACCCAAACCATCTGTACCGCTGCCGATCTAACCTGCTCATAATCATCACTCAGGAGTTTACAGGCCTGACAGAGAGAAGACCACACACTTATAAATTAGTTTGATAAAAAAATAAATGTATAACTAATGCAAATAGCATTGGTTGCCTGTGACAAGAGTTAATTACGCAGTTTAGCAATGCTTATACAAAAATACACCAATGAGAATCAAGTATTTCAAAGAGCAGTGAAATAAGATCATTTGAGTTTCTTTTTACCTGGTTATAAATATTTTGATGAATTTTCATTCCTCTTTCATGTAGCTGCAACTGATAGAAAAAAAATCACACAAAAACTCAGTAAATCAAAGTGGCATTTAAAGCAGCATAACCAGCATGATTATAGTGATCAAGGATTATTGTACCATAGCTTTAAGGGCGGCAGTCCGGACACGAGGGTCCTGGTCCTGAAAGTAGTCACTGATGATGCTCTGCACATCTCGTACGGGTGACGTCTGTCCTGCTGGTCCAGCATCAGTCTCTTTAGGGAGAGGTTTATCCACCGTCCCTAGACAACCTAAGAGCTGCAGACACTTGTTCCTTACTCCAAAATATGTGCTTGACAGATGCTGAGGAGACCAGAAGCAGAGAACCAGAACATCTCAAATCTGTCTATAAATGACAACACTAAACGCAGAGTGAATATTCTTCTTTACCTTGCAAGCTACATCAATAAGCCTTTGAATAACTGCAACCTTGTCTGGGAGTTGAGTGCCAATGATCAGCAAAGTGTCCAGCAGCTGAGCCAGCACCTGATGAGACTCTGAAATACAAAGAAAAGTTACACATGATACTACATTTATATTTTGAGAAAGCATCCCGAGTAAAGATCAAGACTTACTTTCATTGGTGAGAGTGTTGACAGCATCATCTACTATGCAGTCTGGAGAGAAGCCCGTTGTCTTTGATAATAAACCTAGCAGAGATGCAATCTTCAACCTGACAGAATTATCAGATTCCTGCAGCCACAAACACAAGAAGAAACAATTCAAGTATTTTCTTAAAGACATTCATCCAAACAAAAACTGTTCTGTAAGCTTTATAACATGATTGTATTGAACTGCTGGGGTTGTGATATCTCTTCACCTTGTAATAATGCTCCAGGAGTATGCGCAGCACCCCCTCCACACTCTCGGCCTCCACCGGCTTGCGTGCGAAACTCAACAGGTGCTGCAGGGCGTCTGTGGGGCTGCTGGCTTTACACAGATCCACATGAAGAGCTGCTGATTTACTGGGTTTGGTCAGTCGAAGTTTCTTTGCAGGAACCTCTTCAAGAGACACTGTCTGTAAAGAGATGAGCACATTAAGAAACAAAAGACAATGTAATGTAAATGTATATTGCTACTGAGAAATAGAGTCAGAAATCTCACAAATGTCATTAGAGTTTCAGAAGAGATCTCAACAATGACACAAACTCAACTCAGATTTGTCAAGTCTCACATCAAAAGTCAATAGTGTTGAAGATTTCAATATGAACTCAAACATTTCACATTTTTTAATTATTTTACCACAACAATCTACATTCATTTTACACCTCCAGACTCTTCATGTAGTTTAACAATTGTCTCATTTGTTTCTGTTTTATTTCTTCTGATCAATAACACTGTCATTTGAGAAAAACTAGACTAATCTATACCAGGAAAACTTTTCTTTTATGTGTATTTGGGGTCTTATTCCTGTTGGATTAAATTATGTTTTATTGGTTCCAATCCATCTGATAATAATATCACACCATCACAACAGAACCAATCACATTACCAGTACACAACCACAGAGACCATTATAGTTTCTATTAAAACCAATACAATATCCACAACAACTATTAAATCCAGTTAAGTGTTTGTGATGGGTTCTATTGTTTTTACACTGGACAGGCGCTACAGTTTCATATAGATTTCATTCCTAACGTAAAGTTATGTTCCGTGCTTATTTTAATACTATAATATTTTATGATATGCATTTATGAAAATTCATGTGTTCACCTGAACAACTTTAGAGAACTCCTCATAAACGCGTTTCTTAAGATGAGCTGCCATCGCCCCTCTGTTTACTGGACCGCTCCGCTGACATGCGCAGTAAACACCTCCTGAGCTTCTTCACGTGACCTGTGCTCAGAGTTCTCCAGGAGAACAGCGCCACCACATGGACGGAGGGTTTGAAGATTCTTGTTTTTGTTAAATGGATAATTTTTCATTTATTATGTATTATTATCATTTATATTAGGTCATTATTTACTCGCCCTCTTGTCGTTCAAAACCTGTGAAGGACTTTCCGTTTGTCTTGTGTTCTGCAGAAGAAAGTCATACAGCTTCTGAATGACATGATAGTGAATAAATGATGGGAAAATCTTCATTTTTGGTTAAACTATCCCTTTAAAATGTTTTATTCAATATAATGGGATTATTTTTCTTTTGTTTTCTTTTCTGTGCCTTGGTATGTAAATAAAAACACTGTATATGTTCAAATGTTAAACACTCCTTCATTTTTAAGTTGCTTTGAATAAAAGTGTCTGCTAAATGAATAAAGGTAAATGTTAATTATATTCATGTGTTAAAAATATTTAAATTGTGGACTACAGAGACAGATCAAAGACTTAAATGTCCTTCTTAGGATGCAAAAATAAAACTATAACAGGATAAAACAATACAACTTTAACAGAAATTTTATTTTATTTATTGCTGATTTTTGGCAGATTTTAAACAATGTAATGTACACATATTACAAAGGTTACTTTAGGATTTTAAATCTAAATCTCTCCCTGGAAGTTTTTTAAACATGGTAAAATGAATGGGCAATGGCCATACACCACTAATTTAAATCATGACACAAATGTAGATAATTATAATATAAGTAGACACGTGTCCACATTAAAATGTTATTGCATTCACAAGCTATAAAATTGAAAGCTTGAGCTAGACTGGTGTTTATCTGGATAATTCTTCTTATGTTGAGAGATTATTCTTAAAATGTTGTGAGTTAATATTGAACAAGGGAGGTCATGTATAGATAAGAGCTCTATTATACATCTACTGTATGACATCTGTCTGTCCTACATGTGCTTCTGCTAAAAGAGCACATCATGTCATTGTTCATGTCTAAATAGCTTGACGTCTGTCAGATTTGACCCACGTTTATAGCAGAGTAAAAACATTCACTTTTAATGTCACCATTTTCGGGTCACACATGACCTGATTGTTGGACTCCTCACCAATCACCACCAGGTGAAAATCAGTTTATAAAAAAATTCATAGCTCTTGAACAGAAATCCCTTGCTGTATGGCTGGATCTTAATGTTATATCCTTTGGCTTCAATGTCCATTTTGATGCAATCTAACAGGTCCTCCACTGAAGCCGGAGCTTTCCACGGACCAAAACTCACCACAGATTCTTTTGGAGTGCCCAGACTGTCGATGGCATCTGTGTATCTGGACAAATCATCTTCTGTTCTGACAACACAGACAATTATTGTGGAGAACCGTGAGGTGATGGCCTCTGCTCTGGCTACTCGAATAATCACCTCCAGGCTTTCACGGTAATTTGGCACACGGGTCAAAAACTGCTGTCGTCCCACCATCTCTCCAAAAAACTGTGGTGTTTCTTCGATGGCTTTGACTAGAGGTTTAATGTCATAGTACAATGCATCTTTGTGCAGCTCCTGTAAGTGTTTGGTAGGAAGGTTTTCTGTTCTGAGGTACTCGAGAATATACCCAAAGTGAGTCCCGTCACGATCTATGAAGTAACGACCCTCTGAATCCATCCGAGGTTTGGATGATCCATTAAACAGGTCTGCCAGTGTGGAGTTTGGACATTTACGGATGGTTGAGAGGGTGGTGCTGAAGACATGACCTCCGATGTTGAGATGTACAACCTGAGACTTCTGAGGATGAAGAAAACAGGCATTTAGGAAGACCAAGTGAGTTGATACTCAACTTGAGAGCCGAGTTGTTTTGTGAAAACAACCGAAATATCTATATATTTAGCTGCAAAGACATTGAGTTCAAATAGACAGCATGAACTGAGAATCAATCAGACAGCAGGAAGAACTTCATAGTTATGCTATGCTTGTCTCCTACTTGTCTCCTACTATTGTAAGTCGCTTTGGATAAAAGCGTCAGCTAAATGCCTAAATGTAAATGTAATGCTATTAAATTAATTATGGATTAAATTAAGAACTACAAAATGTACTAATGTAAATATACCTAAGGTATTTAAAATATGTAGTACACTACAACATTTAGTATACTACAATGTACTACAGTATTCTTAATAATTACAAAACACTAATCTCCAAAAACATGGATGTACAATAATAAAGCATGTTTAATTTAAACATTTAAAAAAAGTTTTCGTGAAGAACTGTTTAATATTTGCTTTCAAGGTGGAGCTGCAAAAATCTACAGTGAATTTTACCCGTACACAATGACACACAAAACACAATGTTACAACGTAACATAAATAAAGCGCGATGTTACAAAATGATACATTAGTTGATGAACAGGATATCGCGTAACACATTAGATAGAGAAAACAGAACAGCTGTTACGAGCTTTCTACGAAAACATTACATGTAACAATCTGCTTTCACATATAACATTATTTCTGTTCAAGTAAAATGTCTTACCGACTGTACAGGTACTGTGGACTGTTTTCCAGGTGATTTATAATCTGGCAAACTCATGATCTCGAGTTAAACTTCAGCTCTTCACAGTCGAAACTTTAGCAGGTGTGTGTGTGTAACTTTATAAGACCCACCCATGACACACATACACTGATGTCACAGGTACACACAGGTAAAGCAGCACTACACTTACTAGATGATCTTTTACCTTCCTTTCCATTGCAAGGGTTTTTAATTTAATTACATCATAGACGCAAACAATAATGTAAACCTTGCACCATGCAAAGCTGTCATTTTGGACCAAGATATAAGCATCATGATGAGTCCAAACTTTATGTAAGGTTGACAAATCTGTTCATTTCAAGTTCATATAGTCCGTAATTACCCAATTTAAAATAATAAGATAACAGGAATAAGATTATTCTGTGCCATGGAATACATCTCCAAACCTGCGGCTTGTAACAGGTATCCTATTATTATTGTTGGCTTGAGCACAACATACAAAGCATTTAAAATAACGATTTAAAACCTTTAAAATAAAGATTTCCTTTAATAAACATTATATAATTAGCCCTTATGATATCATTTCTGCAAGTATTTACATGAGAAAAGGTTTAACAAAATCTTAGTCATATTACAGGAATTTCCCCACAGATAAATAATAACCCAATGTGAGAAGATATATGATGTACTTCAGTAAAAACAGCCGAATGGTTTCAGTACTTAAAGATTTTAGTAGTTTTAAACAGGTTTGGGTGCAATCTGATGCCTGGTGAAACCTAAACAGCTGGTATAAATTAATGTTGTCTCAGAATGCAATGGCTGTAAAGTAAGAAGACTCAAGACACATGAAAACACAATTTCTTTTTCCCCATTTATTTATTTTTTATACAGAAAAGCACAGATCTTCCATCAATGGCTATTAACCTGTAAGAGAAACATCACCTTGTTAGAACAACATCAATACCAAACATAATTTAGTCATAACAGGAATAAAAAGATAAACCCTTCTCAGACAAATGCCTCTGTGTCTTCAATCTAAGAGGACACACATCTCTGAGGAACTAAAGCCAGAAGCACAGAACGTGACCCTGACCCAGAATCCTCAGAGACGTGTCCCGATCCGTCTCGTCATCGTATCATCACTGAAGGGACTTTATACAGCTAACTTAAACCATAAGGACAATGCTCCTAACGGTGCCGAGTGATCTTTACCAGTTTATGCAGTCGGCACTGGAGTTCCCTGTGGCATGACGGGGACATCAGGCTTTGCCCCTTTCTGTTCAGACACTGGGGTGGTGGGAAGAACCTCTTCCTTGGGCTCCACAATGCTGACGTGGTCAGGGAGGGGCTTCTTAGGGCCGATCTTGCCGCTGGGGTCCCATGGGAGCATGATTTTCACCTTGATTCCAAGCACACCTGTGGACAGGTAGATGACAAGAATATATGAGGATAACTGTAACTAAAACACATTTTTTGGTATGAACCCATGACATTCTGAGACTACAAATTAACCTGCGAGACCTGTCGAAAGTTTCACATTTAGATTCATACATACAACCTTCTCAGACTAACGCTTCTATATCGTCACACTGCTTCTAAAGAATCAAGGACCGCGGGACAGAAATTGACCAATGCTTTTGTTAAACAAGCTAACTCTGGTTCACTATCATCACAGAAGATTTTTGATACGTTACATTTGGCTAAGAGGTGTGTACCAACCATGGTGTTTTGAATCAATGATATAAAGTGTTAACAAGATGAGTTACAACAGACCCTTCTCAGACAAATGCCTCGGTGTCTTCAATCTAACAGAACACACATCTCTGAGAAACTAAAGTCAGAGGCACAGAACGTGACCCTGACCCAGAAACCTCAGAGACGTGTCCCGATCCGTCTCGTCATCGTATCATCACTGAAGGGAATGGCAACATCATGACCGTAACACTAGGACGTAACTAGATGAATCTCTCTTACAAACAACATCAAAACTGATTCACTTTGTCTTGTAATCGTTACTCACCTTGTCTGAGCAGTACATGACGGACAGCAGTGTCAACGTAGTAGTTAACTGGGTCTCCGCTGTGGATCATCAGGCCGTCCACAAACTTCATGGACTTGGCTCTCTGACCTCTCAGCTTACCAGAGACGACAACTTCACAACCCTTGGCTCCACTCTCCATGATGAAACGCAGCACACCGTAGCAGGCCCTAAAGACAAACATCAAACATGATATAAAACTACAAATGCAAGCAAACCGGAACTATGCATTTCGTAATTCAAGACTATACAACGTTTCTCGCTTTCTATCCTTCTCAGACAAATGCCTCGATGTCTTCAAGCTAAAGGACTCTCTGTCTTGAGGACCTGTAGCCAGACGCACAGAACGTGCTCCTGACCCAGAATCCTCAGGACAGAACTGGCCCTGTTCCGACTCGTCATCGTATCATCACAGAAGGAAATTTCACCTGTTCATGCTGAGAAGGGAACTCACCTACGGACAGCCAGACCTCCGAGCAGCTTGTAGCGCAGAGACTCTGCCTGAGCGATGGCACACAGACCACGGGTGGCGACCTTCTCAGCGTACAGCTGTAACAAACCATGCAAACAAATATTTAAACTACTAACCCCAAGTACAAAAGGTGCCAAAATAAATATTCCTCAAGCAAATCTATCATTTAGTTTCACACATAACCAAATCTTACCTCCACACTGCCCTCGGGGAAACCAAAACGCTTCTGAACGACTGCAGTAAGTTCACGAATACGACGCCCTTTCTCTCCCAGGACATTCTGGGTCCTGAAATAAAAGTGCCAAATCTGTTATCATAAGCGTTGCCATGCTCAATTAACCTTCATCAGGTCTGTAATCTATTGGCATGTGTGAACAAAACCAAAATAAGTTATTATATTCCTGACCTGGTGGCTAGGATGATGATCTCTGTTCTTGTGGGTGTGACACGGACCTCCACGCCAGAGTATCCATCCTCAGCCAGCTCACGGGTCAGGAACTCATTTAGCTCGGCTTTGAAGATGCCATCTGATACAAACTGACCCATCACACATGAATATCATTAGTGCAGAAAACACATAACAGATACAGTATAAAAGATAACTAAAAACTACAGGAATCTTAATAATTCCCATTAAAAACACCATTTAAACCATTACAAAATGCCCTGATGTAGTGCGTTTTGAGTTTTATCCCAGCAGGGTTTTATGCTGTTCTGTGGGTTCCCACCAATAACCCAACACATTACCAGTATACACCATTATAACCATTAGACTCGACAGTATTTCTGTAATACTTTCTGTTACTTTTTTCATGCAGCAAGTTGCAACCCATTAAATATTTTGATAACGTATTTTAAACGTCACGAGAGTAGTTTGCAAACGAAACTCAAAAGCTTAATAACATTTCCAAGTGTCTGACACATTTAAATTAAGTGACATTTTTAATAAACGCATTAATGTCAGTTTGCAGTAACATGTAAAGTAGATCTAGTATATTTCCGACTACAATTAAATACGACTATAATCTAGTGAGCGCAGCTCTGCCATGTTTTACCGGAGACTCACTACCGACAGCATCCGCGTTAATCGCTCTTTACTGTTCCCTAAAATCATCATCTGAACTTCATAAACTATAACGATGTATTGTCGCTATGAGATGTGTCTATTATTTTTCATCTTTGCTCTTTAATATGCATGTTATGGGTGAAATTCACACCAACCTTTCGCTTCTTCGAAATTTGCATCGCCATCTTGATGGAGGCCGCAGACAGGAAAGGAATGAGCAGAAAAGCGGAAATAGATTTATGGCAAAGGTTCACTTCCGTATGACCTCATGTGGCCATGGGGATTGTAGTTTGTACTTATCCTTCACGTTCTTTACTGTTAAAAGTTTTACTCGTTTTATAAATACCTACATATTTACAATAAAATATATTTTAAATTATGTTTTATATTAAAATGAACTAAACCTACGTATATGACAAAAATATTTGTATAAACACGTAACAGCCATTAAATGTTTCTCTAGATTTATATGTATATTGCTAAAAAATATTTGTATGTAGCACAAACGTAAAATGTTTTAAAATGTAAAAGTCATTCATGGTTTTTATAGCCTATTACAATTTTTTTGTTGTTATAAATGAAAACATATTTATATATTTAAAACGTATAAAATACTATTATTAATATATTTATGTATATAAATTACTAAATATGTGTATATTACTAAAACAATATTTGTAAATAACACATAACTGTTTTTAAAGGCTTTTTTAAAACATACAGGGTGACTGTAGTGTAATGAAACACATCTTTTACTTATCTTTTACTTTTCTATTTACTTAAATGTAAAAAAAAAAACTTTTATTTAGATAACGTTTCAGTCAATACAATGTTCTCAAAATTAAATTTTAATTCAATACATTTATACAATATATTACAAAATTCCAGCAATTCAGTCTATTGTTACAACAAAATGTGAATAAATGCTGTAAGTCTATGTGGCTTTTTAATCTAATCTAATGAAATACTAGATAAAGCACCAGAAATATTTTAAGACAATTCTGAGGCCAGCTCAACCCAGGTAAGGTTTGGATTTACTAGAGGCAACCGAACCAAAGGCTTATCCAATGGACACAACGGTTCTTGGCCTTGACCAGTCCCCTCCCACCTGATGTTTCCTGTCCCATCATCATTAACAGCATAAATCCCAACAGATCCATCCTCAAACCCCACATACACAAATAAATGTTCAGATACAGTCAAAGCGGAAACATTCTTACACAAATAAAATCTGCCTACAGTTTCACCATCAGTCATACGTATGACTACCAACATTGGCTTTTCATGAAGATCACAGTAAACATTGTGACACTTCAGAGGGGAGTAACATACATAAACAACATATCGACCACAAACTCCTACAAACAGTGGCTGCTGAACAGGTCCTTTGGTTCTCAAAGAGCAGAGCTTACTGTTGGTAAGATCCAAGATGTTTATTGTGGATGCAGTTATTGAAAGCATGGCATATTCTCCATCTGATGATAGTCTAAAGACCTCAGGTTGGCACATCACAGAGTTCGGCAGCTGAAACTGATGACAAATAGTATCTTCTGTTAACATCCAAGAGTACAAAACACCTGCAGCTGAAACAACAACCACATAATCAGGATGATCAAGCAGAGAATGAAAAGCAACCACATCTGATTCATCAGGGCTGCAGAAGTGTTTGCAAACATTACCAGACCACAGACTAACAGCCAGGAGATCTCCACTGTTCAGACCTATAAGAAAGGTGCTTTCTGGAGAAATGATGGCATTTTTGAGCTCAGTATGAATGTTACAGACCACGTTACCACTCTGCAGTTTCCACACTCTTGATGGACATGTTTCAGACAGGGCAACTCCAGAATAACCACTAGGAGTTATTAAAACTTTAAATGCACGACTCTCAGTGATCCTGTGAATATTTTCCCCGCTGTTGGTGTCCCACACGTAGATGTCTCCTGCTGCTATAGTCACAAGATAATCACCGTCTGCAGAGATAGACATGGACTCCACAGAAGCGTGATGAAGAAAGTGCTCTTCTACCTTGCCACATAAAACCATCCACTTCCACACAAGCTCAGATCCATCAGCGGTGTAGCAGCTTTCTCCATCCAATCCCACAACCACAGTTTCTATCTTCTTACCAGACTTTGGTGCCAATGCTGAAGCGGTGATGAGATCCATGTTCCAAATGAGAACACTGGAGTTTATGATTGCTGACAGGTGAGTCTCTCCACATTTCAGAAGTTTAATAGCTTGACAGTTAACAGTGTCCAGACTCAACACACACTGTCCGGTGGCATGGTTCCACACCAGCAGAAACGGACAATTATCCAGCAAAGCAATGATGAAGTGTGAGTCTTTATCCATTACTGCTTGCTTAATTGTTTTTCCTTTTGGGGAATTAAATTGGTTAAGAATGTGCATTTGATCAATGTCAAATAATTCTATTTGTTGATTTTTACAAATAAGGAGAATGTCATCTCTTGTGTGGTCTGTGTTCAACACTGTACCACTGGTTCTGCAAGTCAAAAGTTTAATTAGAATCGGCTCTGTTATCATCTCAAGATTCCAAACAAACACATTACCAGCTTCATCTACACATGTCATTATTTGTTCATCATTAGAGAGAATTATGTCAATTAATGGCATTTCTTCTGTACACTTGAATGTGGATAAAAGCTGGTCATTGGGCCAGTCAAATATCATCACAGAACCATCCTTCTGCCCACAGTAAATGAGATTAACATTCTCAGAACATGACACATGTGTTATCTCATCACTACAGTGCAGATGGACATGTTCCTCTCCTGCAACAAATACACTGACAATATTTTGTTTTTTCCACCACACAATCATTATCTCATCAAACATCAAAGCACCCTTAAGAATTACATTTTTATCTTTTTCTCTGTCTTGGATTGTAATTTCTTGGGGTTGTTTGTTAACATTTGCATCCCACAATACAAGTTTACCACAATGGGTGCTTAGAAGAAAGGTACTTCCTGAGCTATTTACACTTGTAAACTGCAGATCAGATGACTGGGGAAGTTTGAAGCTCTCAAATATTCCTTCATTACAAACCCAAGCAGCTCCGTTCTCCAGTATAACCACCACAGTGCCACCATGAGATCCAGCTGCATGGGTTATCTGGAAATCTTCAGACTCTTGCAGTTTACAGTGAGTATAAGGGACTGCAGGAACAGAAGGGACAACAGTCACACCATCAGATCGATCTGGATTAACACAGTCTTCCAATGATGGTAAAACACCCAGGAAAAGAAAGAGTTTGGCCTGCAGCACTGTTGGCAGGTCAGCGGGGTTCTTGCTCAGAAGACAAGCAGAAGATCTCAAGATGATGTTAAGAAGTTTAAGGTTCCTGTGGGTTTCCAGTTGAGATGTCCTTTCAAGCCATAACAACAGGTCATCGGATAGCATTGCCTGAAACATCGCCTGAAGGTATTCTTGACATGTCATGTGGTTAATTAACTCTTCTATTTGTCCACTTTTTAACAGATGAAATGGAAGTTCAAGGAGTTTTCTCCGATTGGCATGTGTTTTCTTGGGTGCTTGTCTGTCAATGTAAATTTTCTGTGGGACTTCTGAGGATGAGTCTTCATTGCCTACCAAAGACTTTGCTGTGTCATTTGCCCAAGAGCCATCGAAATAGCGTGCCAGCACATAATGACATGTTTTCTCTGAGCACAGATACCTCTTGCACAACCAAACGAAAGTGTCTGCTAATCCAGAAAAGAACTTGGGTACCCAAAATGTTCCTCAGCACTAGAAACTCTTTAAGGTCAAACAGAAGATTTTCCACTGAAACCTCAGAAACCCTCAATGTTAGTGGTACAGAGTTATCTGCTGAAAGGAGAGAGGTTAGAACTTCATCATCACAAGAGAGAACATCAGTCAGTTCTGCTGGACTCAAGCCGCACCTGGACAAGGTAAGATAACTCAAAGCTCTGGAGACTACGGTTTTGCCATGCTTCCACTCCAGATGATCAAACATCAAATCAATGTTATTATGAACCCCCTGTATCAAACTGTTCTCTGTAACCTCAAAATCTGAGCTCCAGAGGCTTGCCTGTTTGTGAAGAAGTTGCACATATAACAGAAGAGGACATTTCTTCAAAGCCTGATTCACATACATCTGTTGTCCCGAGGTGATTTTTCTGTTGGACGTCTGCAGGAGTGTTGTTAGTAACTGACTACAGATTTTACCCTCCACCGGTTGCAGCTCACGGAACAGAGCTGTATCTTGGAAATACATCTTTAGAGAAGAAATTACTTCACACCTATCTGAGGTGATGGAAATAAGAATCTTTACATTTGTGGGTAAAACCTTGGGAAGCCACGTCAAGTCCAGCGTTTCATCAGTATTTGGTAGTTGGTCAAAGCCGTCAATAATCAGCACCAGAGGATTTCTGGATAATGAGCTTGTGGTTAGTAGTCTGTTGAAGGTTTTTTTTAGTTGAAGGATATCATTGACACTTGTATTGTATAAATGTTTGTAGCTTGAAGCAATCTGTTGACAAATGTCTTTAAGAAGTTGTCTCAGGGAGCTGTTGATATCTATGAAATTCACAATGATCACAGGATCCACCTCCTTTAACCACACAGATGCCTGTAAACAGAACAGAGGAAACACATTAGTGTCATGAGCTTTATCATTAATATAACATATCACATGTCTTTTGGAGATACCTGACTTGTACAGTGAGCTAGAAGAACAGTTTTGCCTGAGCACGGTCCACCGGTGAGAACAAATGGAATTGAAGTGTTTTCTTCTTCCAGGTATGATTTAACCAGTTTGACTTCTGCACGTTCAATTCTGTAAAGAGAAGAAAGGATGCAGAGCAAGTCTTTCTGCTCACATTTATTGCCTGTCTTTTCTTTTGAGAATGCATGATCAATGAGACGCTTTAGATCTGTTTGCAGCTGTTCTCCCAGAGCAACAGCATAGTTCAGTCTCATCTCAGGTGTGTAACCGCTCCAGCGACAGTCTGTGACGGTGGTGTAGACCAGAGCTTTGTGAGAGGAAACCAAACTTGGCAAGAAGTAATTTTGCAGATGGGACAGGCGATCTGACTGGCCTGATTCCTTTGAGAAAAATCCATTTGAGTTGCTTTTTGTGGTTATTTGATTAACGTAGCAGAGACATCTTGCTTTATCTTCACTGGAAGGGTCTTTGTATGCACAGCGGATGTCATTCTCAAGGGCTGGTGACACAATAAGTGTACATTAGACAATTTTTAGATAATGTTTTAATGGACAATGTTTTTAAATAGACAAAGACAGAGACTCACATACCTGACCGATAATATTTCGGTGCTGTGTCATGTGTCATCGTGCCTTCTTGGACACACTGGGTCACGACATCTTGAAGGATTCTCCTCACCTCACAAAGAACTTCAGACCAAGTCTTCTCCTCGGTTAGATTCTTGCTCTAATAATGAGAAATTAGCTAGATAAAAATTCTGTGCTATATGAGCTGTACACCAATAATGCAAAACTTGCCTGGATAGTATAGGAATGTCCTGCTGGATTGAGAAGAGAACAGAATGAGGGAGGTACGACGTTCTCATCTCTCTGGTAGCATCTCTCGAGGACATCACTCCTGAGGTTCATTCGCTGACAGGTCTCAAGAAGACACTGAAACTCTAAAGCTTCTATCTGCTCAGGCAAACATGCATCTCCATAGCTTTCACCAACCAACCCCTGAGACAAAATATTTTCAGAAATATTTATGTACTTTCATTTATTTGGCAATTATTTTTATTCCAGGTGATTAACAGTGGACTGAATTTTAACATTATCCAGGGGGTTTGATCCTGGTATTGCCGGTGTGATGCTCTACTTATCACGCTCACAAGAAAACACATAAAAAACATGCTTTTCACATGTCACCATGTTTCAAATGTGATCCCAAAGGTTTTACATAGGCATTTGCATTAAACTGGCACCAAAATGTTTCCGCACATTTAAAATTTGTCACTTTTCTGTAAGGGAAACTCATTGCAAACATGTTATATAATGCAAACAGGTGTTATTCAGAGCTTGAACAAAGCATGTTACCACAAAGAAAGGGCCCAGAGAGTTTATCCTGCAGTCATCCAGCATCTGTGTGCGTCTGCGCTGTGATGGCCAGTTTGTGGGATCTGTTGCTTCATAAGGGTCAATAACCTGCAGACAGTCAACACTGATCAGGAAGAACACAATTTAAATCAATCGATAATTAATCATCCTGTTTTGGCACTTTAACACATCTGTTCTATAAGAGTAAGTTTAGATTGAAAGAGGTTTAACAACATCACAGCTCAACTGATACAGTTAAAGAGAAGAAATATATTTTTCTCTAAAAGAAATAGACAATGCAAGCCCAAATACAGTGTTTGGTTTGGTCATTTCACCAATTAATAATAAATGATGTTTTG
Source organism: Beaufortia kweichowensis (assembly GCA_019155185.1). Classification (NCBI taxonomy): domain Eukaryota; kingdom Metazoa; phylum Chordata; class Actinopteri; order Cypriniformes; family Gastromyzontidae; genus Beaufortia; species Beaufortia kweichowensis. Next base: position 1,215,940 of record CM032802.1, read on the forward strand.
ATTAACACGGCAACAGGAGCGTTTGTTAAATACTCACGGAGATCAACATTATTTATTCATACACTTGATTTCAACACAATTGCTTGTGGCAAAAATCATCTGCTCTTATAAAACAGAAACTAAAGAGTCTCTTTGGAATAAAATTACATTTGTTTAACTAATGCTTTACAGAGAACAGAAGATGAATGACATGGCAGATGTTTCCTCACCCTGAGGTCAACTCCATATGTACATCTGCAGTATTCTCTCAGTTTGGGGAACGTCTTCTCTCTTAATAACCTCCTCTCAACCACAGAATCTGAAAGATCATTTACATGGTGTTATCCACCAGTAGTTTACAGTTGACTTGTTACAGTTTCAGTACACTTTTTTTGTTCATGAAACAACCCTAGTAAGGTTTGAACAAACTCAAATCTACATAAAATGACATACATGAAAACTATAGAAAATAGTTCTATTGTACATGATTCATGTTATTCTAAAATAAAACAGTGTTTGTTCATATAACCTTTAGTAATCTTGCACCACTTTTCTCATGAGCAAATGATGACAGAATCTTCAGTTTTGAGTAAACTATTCCTTTAAACACTAAACTGCATCACTTAATAGTTCAGAGAATGTCAGGAATACTCATGCAAGGCAGCATATAAAGCCAAAAGCATTTCTTTCAGTAAACATGCATGAATAGTTAATACCTTCCTATAGTAAATACTTTGTTTTTACATTATTTACACAAATATTTAATATAAAATATACATTTGCTGTTATATAACATTAAATATTCATTAAATCATATATGCTTATATTAAGCATATATTAAAGTATTTATGCAATCGTTAAAACATATGTTTTTGTTGAAGAGCAGAATTAAACATCACAAGATCACATTAAAAATATATAAATGTAAAAAGTCCCATGAGAAAATTTAATTTAGACACATACCCTGTGGGTTGGAGCACAGATAAACTTTCACACAAGCCATCCAATTTCTCTTCAGAGTAAAAGTGACCACATAAAATGAACAAACAGAAACATTTTGTTCTTCTTTAACTATGTGAAAAATACAAACGAGAGAGCCACAATGCTTTGTGTTTCAGCCTTTCTCTCATATTTCCCGACAGGAAACATGTTTGTTTTTACATGGAATTCTGGGAAACCGCCCACTACTTTACAAACAATAAGCATTGCCTTAATAACCAGTTGTTATACCTTTCAACAAAAACACAGATTTGAAATAACATTTATACATTTACACACAGCTACAAGACTTAAAACTCTTCAAAGAATGTTAAAAAAATAACAACCAAATGTAAGTTACTGATAGAGTAAAAGTTCATGCAACTATCATATTTATCATATCAAAATGTATACACTAACATCAATAAAAGAACACCAAAACAGAAGCACTTTCCCCAATTTTTTATTTAACATTTGTACACAATAAATACAAATAATTTTACAGCTAATAATATGCAGAAAGAATATTTTTCACCTGTTCTCTGATATTGTCACTGCAGGCAACAGTCTATTGTTGTTATTCCATCTGTTTTCTAGCAGCTCTGAATCACCTTCAATTTTTTAAGAAATGCAAATAAAAACACTTGGAAATAAAACAACTAGATTATGCAGCTAACGCTATTGAAGAAGCTCCAAAGATTTGAAACTGGCCAAGAAAACTGGGAGCGTATTAAAAAATTATCATACATTTGCTTTTGTTTTGTAGGTGAGAACAGTTTTTGACACGATGGGCTTTTTTAACCTCTAACCATAAACTTCAAAACAAGTTTGATAACATTCAAAAGATCTCAACGAGATCAACAAGAAAATAGGTTGTGACCGAGGAAAATAGAAACGAAGGGAAGATATTCCAACATCTTCCGCTCAGATAAAAAAGGCTACCGAACAAAATGTTTGTTTTCCTACAATGTCTCACATTTACACACTCAAAATCTTTTCATAATGACCCTGTTCTTGCTTAACAGAACTATGGAACCATTTCACAAAATGGATCTTTTTTCTCACATGACTCTCTTTCAAACCGTAAGGAAACACTAGAATCAATCACACTTATAAGATTAATAACACAACCTCGGGCAGCTTTATCATTCAGAAGAGGCAGCTGGGATACAAAGACAAATAAAACCATATAAAATAAAGGGCTGTCAAAGCACTAGAAAACCAGAAAAGTGCTGGAACACATTGCAGATGATGAATCAATGATATGAAATGATAATGTAAATGAAAGCCATTACAGACATTTCAAAGAAATGCAACTGGGATTGTGATGCAAGAAATGTCTCCGTCTATCATCTTTACCTGCAAAAAACAGAAAGGAAACAGCTGCCCCTCGTACAGAGGAAATGCACTTAGGACGCAATAACAATTAAAAGTCTTTCAGTCTTTTTAGTCTTCGGCTTTTCTGTGCTTGTTTGAAGAAAACAACACTCACACCATCAGATTCATCTCAATGTTTTAAATACTGCCATAACCATCGCTAAAAATATCCCACAGTCGTCAATAGTGCCAATATGAGAAATGCGTTAGGCTGGAAAAGCACTTTAACTGATATTTGTATATTGATCTGTATATATCAATGATTATGTTGTGCCCGAACACACACACACACACACACCAGTAACGCGGAAACAAACGTCACCACCACACGTTCGCTATCTGACGCTCAGAAACATCACGACATCCTGAAATCCGTCTCCGCGAGTTGTTTTGAGGACTAAATATTAGTAATAGGTACAAACACTGGTCTTCATAATGAAAAGCTGAGGAAAGGATATAGTTATGTAGGTTAGTACGTTTTTTTTAACACCGAAGAAGAGAAACATTCTGGCGGGAGAAAGCGAAGGAGGAAAAAGACAGAATAAGAGGAAAGGAACCCGCCTTTCTTCTCATCTGTCCTCTCGTCTCCATCATCATCCTCTCTTTCAGTTTTTCTCTTCTTCTCTTTCTTTACAACCGTATGTACAGTTCCCTTTCTCCTTGAGATTTCTCTTTGATCTCACAACATTCCTATGACAACAGTAATGTACTGTGCTGTTACACATAAAAATACGTCAATGGTAAATCTTCCTGTCTGACCCCTTCTGCACGACTCACGCGCCTCCTGTATTCTTCCACGATTCCCAGTATTGCATGTCCGGCTCTATTAAAAGCCGCTACAGATGTGAAATGCGGGTGTCAACACCCACAAAGTCCTCGTTTGAGATGTACACATCAGTCTATTTCTATAAATGTCGCCATTGAGCAGATTTATGAACTTGTGGATCTGTGTACAATAAAGTAATTACGAATACAAGGATTAACGTTTGGCATGAAAGCGCTTTAAGGCACCAAACAGTCTGCGTTTGTTTTTCAGGAAAAGAGGCGGCGATGCCGTCGAGATGCTGTTCTCCGACCCTCAGGGAAATAAGGATGCTCATAGGGTGGGATGTAAGCTCCGCCCCTCCTGAGAGCAGTGCGAGGGGTTAGAGGTCAGATGGGGTTTGTCCTCCGTCCGGTAGGGTTGAGCTCTACACCAGTGTGATCTCCACCTCTTCGGTTTTCTCCACCTGCTTGCGGGGGTGTTGCTTTGGAGGGGGAGGAGCTGCCCGAACCTACAAACACAAGGTTTGACACATAAAAGATTCCCATTATTTGCTGATTCTTTAGTGATTTCCAGAATACAGTGATTGTTCAACTAAACGTAACACTAAATCAGCTTTATTTAAAAATGTGCTCGTCAGAATATAAATACTTTAGATTTCAATGCTCCTAAAAAGAGTTTTAATTTTTAATTTTTTTTAAATTACTTTTTATTGCATTTTAACTATAAAAAGCTTTTATTTATTTGTTATTATTTAATAATATTATATTTATTTTTTATATATATATTTATGTATTCAAATATTTATTATAATTTATATTTTATTTATTTATTTTAAATCTACAGTTGACATACAGGCCTGAGTTTTCCAGGTCCGGATCCGTCTGGAGTGAGTCTCAGCGGTTGGGAGAATCCTGGACTCTCTGGACTTAAGCTGGAATTGTGATCTAAAGCAGATACAAAAGAGTCATTTAAATTAAATCTGAAAAACACTAAAGCTTAAAGCTGGAGAAATGAAAAACAGATTGACACATGATGACAGAAGTCAGCGATTCGTGTCTTACTGTGGACAGATGCTTTCGGCAGCAGTTTGTGTTCTCCGTTGACAGACGGTGAGCGGGGAAGGGACGGGGCGGTGCTCGTCTCCGGGCTCGTGTACGGACTGCAGGGAGGCTGATCGTACAGCGGCAGAGGAGGAAGAGACGAATGAAGTCTTTGACACGGTGACACCTGTCAACAACAAGATGTGTGTTTGTGTTTTGTCCCTAAATAAGATGGATTGTAATCTAAATGTATTTTACATACAGGCCTTGTTCTGTGTTTTATATTTATTTATTTAGCAGACACTTTCATACAAAGTGACTTAAAATTTTGCTTAGCTTATACAGATGTCTGGTTTGTTTTGCACGGTATTTCCATTAGAAAATTTTAAAAATCTAGCAAACTATATAACGATCTGCATTTAACAACAGTTTATTTATACTTCAAAAGGCATTTTTATCAGGCACTTCTAACTTTTTGGAGTCCAAGGTGGGTGGAGTTTAACAGTTTAGCACATGGGCGGATAACGTGCTAATTACAGGAAGGAAGAAGCCGCGCCTGTACCAATCACACATACCAGACATAATACAGAATGTTTACTGTGCAGAATGAGTTTTAGTTTTCTTACTTGCGCGTCCGTCAGCCAATGAGAGTCTCCGTTTTCAGACGCCGTCAGATCCTCCACCAGCACGGACGGAAAGACGCCCACTCGCCCGTTAAACTCGCCCTCCCAGAAGCCGTCGTCCTCCTGGTTGTCTTTGTTGAGGATGCGGATGATGGCGCCCTCGGGGAATGACAGCTCGTCGTCTGTCTGACCCTCATAGTCGTACATGGCCTTAACAAAACTCACTGAGAGAGACACAGACAAAATCAAGACCACAGAGTTGTGTTATTCACTGGATGACAGAGGAGCACTTCCACATCGTACTGAACTCAAGTGTATGTGTGAGACTCACTGCTGCTGTCTCCATTGAAGCTGCCGGACATCAGCTCGGGTTCAGTGGAGTTACTGGAGGTGTGTGAGCGCGAGTCCAGAGCAGCCAGAGACTGTAACATGCTCAGAACACTGTTAGACGTGGGAAACTGAAGATACTTCTCTGGAACGTAACCCACAAGACCAGACTTATTCCGTGCCTGAAACCACAACAAGAAAATATTCCTGTAGAGTTCTGGTGGGTTCCAAAAGGCACTGTGTACATGTAGTAAACGTGTTTGCTTTACCTTCACCCAGTCCTCCATGTCTCCATCTTCTATGACCTCCAACATCTCATGCTCATCGATTGTTAACTCGTCCGGCTGAGAGGCCTGTGAGAGAGAGAGAGAGAGAGAGAGAGAGAGAGAGAGATGGAGAGTGAGAGAGAGATAGAGAGAGAGAGTGAGACAGAGAGTGAGTGAGAGAGAGACAGAGAGTAAGAGAGAGACAGAGAGTGAGAGAGAGAGAGAGAGAGAGAGAGAGAGAGAGAGTGAGAGAGAGAGAGAGAGAGAGAGAGACAGAGAGAGATAATATATATATATTTATTTAAAAATGGATGAATTGTACTAAATAGTGAGGAAGAATTGAGACCTCAACATTTCTGTAAATTCCAGACAAAGGAAGAAACACTGAAGATGATTAAATAGAACTGTTTTGACTTGTTATGGATTTATAACACATCATTCATTCATTATGTAACTGCGTAACTTCATTATGTCTCTTACCTTGTAGGAGTAAATCACCTTACAGGTGAGCGGATAATTCCTCAAGGTCCCTGAAGGACTTGAGCTGCTGTCGTCATGTGATTCCATGTTCTCCTCCAATTCTTCTCCTTCCTCTCGCTCCAAATCCACCGTAGTCTACAGAAACAACAATAACCAACACTTTCACTAATCGATTCAAAATGAACAACCCTTAAACGTCTGGGGTTTCTTTGTTAAAAAGACAGCAAATGTAACACCACAGGTGTGGATTCTGTCCAGGCGGGCAGGTGAGCAGGAATCAGGTAATCTCATTGGTCAGGTGGTGATCAGGTGACCACACAAGAGTCAAACGTGGCAACAGAGCGACACAGCTAAATAAAGGCCACGGGAAACTAATACCTACATAGACATTTAGAGAGATAATGGATGTCTAACATAACCAGATTTTATCCGTTCAAGGTGATGAAAGGAGCTGAAAACTGATCCTAAATCAGTGAAGGTCATAAGAGCATAAACCACTCCCACCGCTGACATAAAACACCAGAGAGATTACAGCAAAGCACATGTCTTTGTTATCTTAATGCCTGTTGATTATATTTCTATATTATGCTCTCTCTCTCTCTCTCTCTCTCTCTCTCTCTCTCTCTCTCTCTCTCTCTCTCTCTCTCTCTCTCTCTCTCTCTCTCTCTGTTCTCTCTCTCTCTCTCTCTCTCTGTCTCTCGCGTTCTCTCTCTCTCTCTCTGTCTCTCTGTCTCTTGCGTCTCTCTGTCTCAATGCGTTCTCTCTCTCTCTCCGTCCGTTCTCTCTCTCTCTCTCTCTCTCTCTCTCTCTCTCTCTCTCTCTCTCTCTCTCTGTTCTCTCTCTCTCTCTCTGTCTCTCTCTCTCTATCTGTCTCTCGAGTTCTCTCTCTCTCTGTCTCTCGCGTTCTCTCTCTCTGTCTCTCTCTCTCTCTCTCTCTGTGTCTCTCTCTCTCCCTCTCTGTCTCTCGCATTCTCTTGCATTCTCTCGCGCGTTCCCTCCCTCTCTCTCTCTCTGTCTCTCGGGTTCTCTCTATCTCGCGTTCTCTCTCTCTCTCTCTCACATTCTTTCTCTATCTCTCTCTGTCAGTGCTGCAGGCTGTTGTGAGTTGAATATTAATTGACAGACAGAGGTCAATGTGCTGTGTGTCCTGTGGATTACTTTAGAGTTATACTTTACTCTCCTAAAGTGACCTTTACACATGACGTCACATCTGATCTTTACTCTAATACTGCACTATACTCACACTTTACACTACACTACACAAGCACTACCAGAGGTCAGCGTGTCCGTATTCACTGTATGTGATATATATATATAAATATCAGAGTTGTTTGGATTAGCTGTACAGACTCTGAAAGGAGTGGAGCTGTCAATTGGAAGTTCTTTAACAAATAAGATAATTCAGTTTTCTCTGAGGTAAATGGTACTCACAGAAAGAGAGAGGTCATGGGTGGTGAGGGCGGGCAGTGACGCCCAGCGCTCGTTCTCTAACTCCTCCATGACCTGATTCATGGCGCTTTTCAACCACGTGTCCACAGAGACGCCCACCTGCCGCAGAAGATCCAGACGAGCTTCAGCCTTCAGCTTTATCGTCTGAAACACACACAGAGAGAGAGAGAGAGAGAGAGAGAGAGAGAGAGAGAGAGAGAGAGAGAGAGAGAGAGAGAGAGAGAGAGGAGAGGGAGAGGGAGAGGGAGAGGGAGAGGAGAGGAGAGGAGAGGAGAGGGAGAGAGAGAGAGAGAGAGAGAGAGAGAGAGAGAGAGAGAGAGAGAGAGAGAGAGAGAGAGAGAGAGATCAACAACACAATCCTGATATGACTGTGTATGAAACACAGGGCTGATCTCACAAAGCTGTACCTTTGATAACAAAAAAAACAAGATTTCTAAAAAATTCTACATTTCTTTCTTTTATGGCACAAGAAACCCTGAGCTTAAAATGAAATTTATGATGAATAATGAAAGCATAGCATAATTATAAGTACAAATTCCACACTGCTAATTTTTACTAATGCAATTGCAAAAATGATAATGATTCGTCTCAAACTGCTCTAAAGACATGAGCTTAATTACTTACAGTGTCTCTGTAGATTAAACTGGCAAAACAAAGTATTTTAAGAAAACATTGATTTGCTTGTTTTTTTGGACTTTGGGAGAAATTTATCCATGAAAAGCATGTGTTTAGAGGCGGTTTAGTATAATGGATGAGAGTGTGAGCGTCGTCTCTCATCATCACACACACACAGGTGAGCTTTTCTCCAGCAGTTCTCATCATTATCACACCATCAGTTTCATCTCAGAGGACTGTACAGATGTCCAACACTTCAGCACTTCTCATTATTTACAAACAAGCAAATGAACATTTTGTAGACTCATCAATTTACAATTTAGCAAACAGCCTTCCTCTGTAAACTGAAACATAATTGTTGATCAATTCTGATGGGAGGAAAATAATTAAAGACCAATTATCATTTTAAGATCTGTTGACAAGCACACGCTATAAAGTTAATTTTCTGTTGCCAAATAAAACGTTAAAATCGCCAAACTGATCTTTACATTTTATTTCTTACTCTGTTTGTTGTCTTGTTTTCAGTTCTTAATGGGGTTATTAAATATTTAATGGTCTGTAACAACTGATGGTAAGTTTAGACAATTTGCCTGCAGGAGATCCACGTTCCAACAAGAACAACAAAGATGGTGTTTTATAATGCCATTTATTGCCATGAGGATCAGCTATATTTATTCCACCATCATATCATTTTAACATCATAACACTATTCGTAACTGCCCAGAGGATCATCATAAATTAAGTTAATTCTGTCTTTTCTATTGTTGTAAGACAGTGTGAGATGTTTTGATCATTGGTATAGTAGATTTTTATGTTTTTCATACAATAAAAGCATTTGGTGACCAGCTTGTGAGATACATTTTAAGTCTTCTGACAATGCATGACAACAGAAATATTAATATGAACTTACAGTCTTTTGGAGATTTATTCACATTCATTGTATGAAATAAACTAACTCAGATCTTTTGCTACATATCTTGTGTTTCACGTTAGAAAGAAACACATACAGGTTTGAAACAACATGAGGGTGAATAAATATTTCTTTTATCTATAATGAATGTGACAGTAGAGGGCGCTGGAGCTGCTGAAAGTTATAGGTGAGAACACAGGACACTTTCCAGATGTATTGATCAGGAAAATATAGCTACTAACTCTGAAGTGCTCTGAACTGAACGATAGAAACTTTTTTTGTGCTTCTATCTTTGTTTTTTAATGTTTTTTTTATAAAATTAAACAAAATTATACTCAGATAAATGCATTAGAAAAATCCTTCAGATACACAAACATATTTTTGGCAGGCAATATCTTACTGAATGTATTTACCAGAAATATTTCAACACCCACAGTCAACATAAAACCTTTACAATCCCTTTTTACCTCCATAATGTGAATAATTTTAAGGTGAAACAGCAGGTACATCATTTTGTTGAAACATAAATATAGAATATATATTTTACATAAGTGAATTGTGCACAGTAAGATCAAGAACTTATAATGTTGACTGTAAAAAAGTATGGACACACACAGACACACCTCAGCTTTACGGATGTTTTCTTTGGCTTCTTCTATTCTGTATTCCAGCTCATTCCGGGTCTGTTCTGTGGTTGGAGTCCCGAGCGTCTCGCACTCCTCCAGAGTCTGACAGTAAAAAACAAATGACTGTTAATCAGCTTAATTCAATTAACTCATCCAGCAACTAATCAACAAAAATATCACAGCACCAGAGCTCGTTTACTGCTGATCATCTAACAAATAAACAGGACACATGAAATGCAATATTTCTTACTGATTCACATTTCTGATCAGGACCTGAACTACACCTGTGTCTTAATCTGAATGACACCCGTCAAGAACACGTCCTGGTCATCTTTCTCCACAAAATTACAAAAGACAATTAACATTTTTGTGTATTGATGCAACATTACAATGAAGCACATTATCTTGCCAAATTCTTACTTAAGAAGCTAATATGAGTATATTTACAGTGAATGAGAATCAAATGAAAAAAATCAAGAAAAAGTCTACTGTAAAATATCTGGACTGGATCTGAAATGTGGGAAATCAACCTTAATTGTCATAAAAACAACACATAACATAAAACGTTTATTTTTTTCTATCATTATTTAATTATCATTTTGAGGTGAACCGTAATCTGGTCATGTTATGATTGTGTGTTTGCGTGCGTGTCCCGTTTCTCCGACCTTTTTCATTTGTGTGTCAACAGCATTTGTAATGGATGTTTATATCAGTGTGTGTTCATCAGTGAACTCATAACAATGTTTAAGTGTGTGTTTATATTTCTCACACATTTGTAATGGATATTATTTTTGAGTAGTGATCGTGATGTCTCACCCGTTTGAAATGGATGATGTTTTTGTGTTCACGGGCCACCCTTGTCGCCCATTTCCTCGCCTCTTTGTTAAGACTGTGTTCTTCGGTGGTGCCTGTTTTCGACTCCAGCTGCCGACTCTGAAACACAGAGAGGAGGGGTTACCACGGCAACACACACCTGCCTGAAATCACAGGTCTAAGATCAGACCGGCAAGTCTGAACTCATTACAATTACAATTAAAAATCCAGAAAAACAAATGCAGTAAAAGGGCTTAGAACAATTTACCCTTTCAGATAAAAAAAACTGAATTACAGAGGGATTATTTAATCAACTCAAATAATCAAACCTATTTGGATTAGCAGGGGAACATGACGCCTGAAAAACCGCAAGAAACAATGCTGCATGATTCTAACATTTAAAGATAATGATGCTACATAAATCTCTCTTTCTGGGAGGTGATTTGTGTATGTACAGATTTATACTAGCCAAAATTATATCAACTCTCAAAACTCATTCTCTAGCAATTTATCCTTTGTGGAATTGTGCAATTACCTGTCTCTTTCGCATGACTCCTTAAACACCAGAAACAAAATTTCCTGCTGATGTATTCTTACAGAAATCTCCACTGACTGTGTAAATACTCGTCACTTTAAATGTTTTATCTAATCAGAAACAAGCAATTTGCTGTAATGTTGTAGTGTGCACAGATGTTACGGCCTGTTTAAATTAAACCTTGAATGTTGTCAAATATATATGACAAAATAACAAATGTTAATGTTTTGAAACAAATCATTTAAATGAGTTTTATTTTTCAAATTTTCTTTGAAATTTCATTACACAATTAAAATACCCAGTATTGTGTATCGTATGAAATGGTGAGCCGAGCGTGTCTGTATTGTTGATGATACAGCCTGCATTGTGTGTGTTTATTTGTTTGAGTGTGACGGCACGTCAATACAAACTCAATCCAAGCACTTTAACAGACGAGTCGCCACATCAATCTGATGTCAACATCAGCTGACAGAGACTTCTTCAAAAATACATAAACATAAAGCTCTCCTGTTGAGCTGTATTCCTGTGTGCCCTCAGGCGGATGTGCACTACATGTTTGAGAGTCTGCAGGTCTCCATCTGGATGTGAAGACCTAATCAATCCCATGTGTCTGTGCTTCAGACTCACAGAGAGATGCATTCTGGGAGACGGACAGTGCTTTCTGTATGTGTGCAAATCTGCAAGCGTCTAAAGCAGGAATACAGCGCCCACCCGAGGTAAAATCACTGTCGACGCCAATGAGAGACAGGTTGGTGTCGGCACGCATGCACAAACACACGATAATACTGCACGAGACTGACGGCGTGTACCTGCGCCAGAGTCATTCTCATCACACTGACGGCCGACGGCTCAATGTCCACCAACTGCTGGACCGAACTGAGAGTCTGAGCCGGAGGGGAGCAGAGATGACACATACACACAAAGACACACGTGTGCAGGTAGAAAGTGTTAGAAGACAAGACAATTAGTTAGAAAGCAGTCAGACAAAGATGTTTAGAGACACTGCAGTTAGAAAACACAATCACTAAAGTTGTCTAAGAGGACAATGAAACTACAACATTGATCAATCAACAAAGATGTTAAGGAAGAGAGAGAAAGAGAGAATCTAAATGTTTTAGCAATACAATCATAGTGTTAAGTTAGTTGTAATGTTGCTTTATTATTGTTCAGCTAAAAATATGAAATAAAGTTAAACATCCCATTTCGGCAAGGCGTTAAAAGGAAAATACTCAGAAAATTGTCAGTATATAAAGGCAAAGCAGAGGACAGAAGAGCGTTTAAAGAATGCAGGATGTTTTTAACATCGGCACAGGAACAAGAACTTCTGTTGCCAGAGATTCTCAGACACATTGAGCTAAAAATAGGTGACGATGAAATTCGTGAGGGAATGGGAGTTTTTTCGGCACGATTGTGACGTATGTGTCGCTGACGGTGTTAACGCTGAATAAAATTGAAACGCTTCAACGCAATTTATAACCTTTACATGAGGCAAGACAGACAGAAAAATTGAAGAGAGGAACGGAATAAAAAAATCTGATGTTTATGAAAAAACTAAATGTGAGACAAAAAGGGTCCCATATTCACATTCCAAAGATATTAAATGGCTGTAAAATACATTTCTTTTGTTATTGTGCAGCATGCCGAAGAAATGAGTCTCATCCACGTGTACCTCTGCCATTACAGAAACACACGTGATGCTCACCGTATCGCTGTCACTGGGCTGAAACTGGAAGTCTTGTGATTTGTGAAACACTGGATTCTCCTGTAGAAATAACTGCTGGTTGAAATCCTGCATTACCTGAAGAGACAAAAAACACAAATCACTAACAAATATATGACGACAACAGCTGCATTTAACAAATATAAACACACAACGCACAACCAAATCTCACACTGATGGTATGAAAAACAGGCTCTCTTAAGCAGAGAAATAGTATGAAGACAGATGTGTTTGTCAGCACATACACACCATGAAGTGTGTGTGTGTAGAGAGATTTTTTCTTAGGGGAGCTGATAATGAGGAACTGGCAGAGGGAATCTATTTCTGGGAATGGAGGAAGAGGAAAAAGGGAGAGAGAGAGAGAGAGAGAGAGACAGAGAGAGAGAGAGAGACTCACTCGGCTGGACTTCTCCAGGAGGAACTGGAAGGTGTTGTGGACGGCTTGAAATGCTTCCAGCTCAGTACGACAAAAGGATATAAGATAATCCTTCACGTGGTCATACACGTTTCCCTCCAGACCCTAAAGACACAGAGAGATCAGAGATTTGATTTGTATTGAACTGAAACCATGTGTTTGTTTGCTCAGAGATCACAGCATGATTGACAGACAGACTTTATTGAAGCGTTGTGAAAAACTGTGCCGCATTCTCAGCTGGACACAGTCAACAGTACGGGGTCAGAGGAAAGAGAGAAGGTTTCTTCATCTCCTCAGCTCTCTCATGACGGCCTGTTTTCTCTGCTGGACTACAGCAGATTGTTCAGACATCAACAGCTGCTGAGAAAGATCAGCCAGTTCAGATTCCAGAGTCACAACGTGCAAAAACAAAAACCCTCTCTCTCTCTCTCTCTCCATGTTCAGCAATACTGCGAAAGAATGCATTCTGGAAACAGGCTTTGATTTGTAGTACTGTTTGCTGTGGGAGAACTGAAAATGCCACAGAGGCCTGACAGCACACACACACACACACACACACGAGTCAGTCTGGACACACAGTGCCGTTGGGTTACAGCAGGTGCCAGCGCTCTCAGGAAACACACACACACACTTGTATGCGTGAGAGAGACGGAGCGTCAGAAAGAGAGAGAGAGAAAGACTGCGACTCATTACATACATGCTTCCTATTGATAGAGTCCTGAGCACCTCCACCCACCGGACTAATATTCTGTAATATGTGAGCCGTGAACGGAGCGGAAAGGGGGTGCCGGGTTTATTTGGGTTCAGCACACTGTGGAATGATTCGTTTCTCTGGCTTTCAAAGGTGCGAGAGATCTTAAACTTCCTGGTTTTGTCATGACTGCGCATTCACACACATACCCAAATGCAGCTACATGTGTGAAAAAGTGTAATTCACGTGGCCTGTGGTTATAAGAACACCCGGACAACCACACACACACACACACCATCAGCTGAACAAACATTCTGGTTGTATAATAAATACCTCACTTTACACCCTAATGCCTCATGCAGAGAATTAATGAACACACAAACACACATTGTGAAACGTTTTTCCAGGAATTAATATAAACATGATGCACATTAAGAAACTGCTGTCTGTTAGTTACACATGGAGGCTTATGTCATGAATATTTACGCTATTTTTAGACAAACACACACCAGACTAAACTAATAAAAGCTGCCAACAGTTAAAACACATGTACATTTATGCATTTAGTATATACTTTTATCCGATCAAGTACATTTGATAAGACTTATATCTTTTATATAAAACAGACACATCAAAGGCATTTTGTAATATATCTCACACACACATAATAAAGTTGGATTGTATGTGAACATGAATGAGTGTTTTTTTTTTCAAGTTGCTTCAACACAAAACAGAAATGAGACTTTTATAACACACATCTAACACCTCTTGTCGTATAAACATTTACACAAAAACAAAAACCCATCTGTAAATGAGATTAACCAGAAGACAGATTAAGAAGGCAGGGGGCGCTAAAGAGCAGCTGGCAATGACACACGACCCCTGAACCTGGAAACATCACACTTAAGTTTCATTATTTTATACAAATCTAGGAAAAGAAGAGAAAATGAAACTGGAATTACACTCTGATAGTCATCAATTACTATGATCATTATAACAGATCAGTTACATATAACGTAACTAAGGTTACAGCTCAGCCAATAGGAAATGAGGAGAGCGGGCCTGTCATTCGGCAGCTGGTGGGCCTAAAGCACTGACTCTCCACATATCAATAATTCAATCCAGATTCTCTCGCTCTAAGCATTTATATTTCATTCATATCGCTCGGGGTCAAATGGCCATCAGCAGCGGAGCAGAACAGAGAATATAACCTCCAGCAATGACATGAAGACAGAATCAGTTCGGCGACAGGCACAGCGAAAGATCAACACCTCTGACATGTATGAGACCTGGTCAAGAGGGAAAATCCAGATTAAATGCCCATCTGGTCTAATCATTAAGGAGGGAGAGAGAGAGAGAGAGAGAGAGAGAGAGAGAGAGAGAGAGAGAGAGAGAGAGAGAGAGAGAGAGAGAGAGAGAGAGAGAGAGAGAGAGAGAGAGAGAGAGAGAGAGAGAGAGAGAGAGAGAGAGCAAAACAACCACATACTAGACATGCTCCTCACAAACAAACTTATGTCTAGTTTACCAATTTATCTACAACCACAAAACTATTTTCACAAAGACACAATTAAGACTGATCAGAACTAACTGGAGAAAGATTTCTCTGATGAAATTTCTCTGTATTGAAGCTATTTCCTGTGAGGAAAACTATACAGGAAGTACATAGTTTGATCTGCCTGTGGATGACATCACTGTCTGACCCACTGTCCCTGATTCATGCCAACAGCCATGACTCATGTAAATCATACAGAGATTGAGACTGATATGTTCAAATAGACTACACAGATTTGCATTTACAGGAAACAGAAAAGCTTGTAATGCTGCAAAAATAGTTTGATGATGTTTGAGGTCAATTTAGGCTTTAGGTTCAGTGCACACAAGTGTGTCTTAGAAGAGAATTAACAAATAATATATTCACATCTTTACATTGAAAGAAGCTCACATGTTTTAATATGCAAACCCGTGCAATAAAAACAATTGCAATTAATTATGAAAATACTGAAACTATGTGGTTGTTGACTTAAAAAAAATACAAAAACCAAAGAGACAGAACATCTCAAACTAAAAATGTCTATAAAACAAAGTGTGAATGGAGCACTTTAAGTCCACATAACTTCAATATTCCATTACTGTTCACATAAATAAACCCACAAAACATTTACAGTGCCCTCCAAACAAATAAATCATAAAGTTACGATGATTTGGTATATTGTTGTATTTTTCTGAAGAAACTCAAGCTCACCTTGATACAGTTGACCAGGTCGGTCTGATAGTAGCGGTCATGATGTGCGTTGGCCGCTGCCAGCGTCAGCAGATATTCATTCCTCGCGTGTGTCGCTTTGGAGTTACAATCGCTTCTCTTGGCTTTCAACTAAATGACACAGAAAAAACACGTTCAAACTATAGGAAGTGTGTACTGCAAATCTCTGGAGCATCAGTTTGTGTTATCAAGATTAGCAGATCCGGTGTGATGTTTACCTTTACACTGGCCTTCTGTAAACTAATCCTGGACTGGAAGAGACCCAACTTTGACCTGAGAGAACATACATCACACACATATCAGAGCCGATGGCGGATGAAACAGACCAAATAAAATCAATCTTACATTAAAACCAGCCATTATAAATCAAACTGGAGTGATTGACTCCTGTGACGGGAAGGAAAAGCATTTGTAAAGCTGACAAAGATCTGGTTTCATCATCAGAAAGGTGAAGACTAAGAATGAAGTATGTTAATACTCTCTTAAAAGGTGTTAAAGGACTGTGCTAAACATCCATATAAACATGTCCGAATGATAGACAGAATCATAAATCATAAATCTAATACTACAAGTAGTTCAGATCAGTGTTGTCAAATTGGGCTATTTAAATACTGTTGAAACTATTTAAACTGAGCTGTGAATCTTAAGGTAAGATCATTTTATTAATTAAAGTAAATTTTAGTATTTAGGCTAAGGTCACTGGACTAGTTATTGGCTAGATTGGAATGGTAAATAGGCTGGTTTTTGTTACGCAAACCTGGCAACCCAGGTTCAGACAAACCAATGACTGGATATGTTGTTTCAGTAACCTGTTCATTACTGATGTTAGAATTCAAAAGAGTCCCATTCGCTTAAGTTTGCGTGAAATTAGGAACACAGAGTCGTAACTTCCTGCTGAGAATAACAACTCGCTCTCATTTAGCTTTACTGCCAGCCATGCTAAGCAGGGTAATGTCGATATCCAAATCAATACAAGTAATTCAGTGCGAGCTCACTGATGCCCAGACTCGTCTTTCCTATCTCCGTCTAATCCTGTCCTGACGGAAGATCTGAAATGGCAATTGTAGTGCGGGTACAAATGGCCCATGAAGATGGAGAGAGATGGTTGACTGTTTAACAAATTCTGCACGGGGCTAATAAATAGCTTTGAACAGAATGGAGTATTCCCTGCAGGGGGCTTATGTATCCGCCGGCGAGTTGTATATTTAATGACGGCATCTGGACAAATGACAGCGCCAGGGCTGTGGACACACCGAGATCAGATCTCTAGCCCGACTATCTTTGCTCTGGTAGACAAATGCTACAATGTCTTCGCAGGATACGGATGTTAACTGATGCTAACTAGTCAGTTCGAACGATCAGGGTGCTTCACAGTCAGCTGTAAGAAGTGTTTCTTCAAAATATACTATAAACTTTAACCAATTTGTATGAAAGGAAATACATTTTTTACAAGTGCTGTATAAAACACAAAGTGCAGCCCTTCAATAGAGAAACTGACAAATATTGAAGAGGCAAAATCAATATAATCTTTACGTCACAAACTATTTGTTTAGTAAAACAAGTTCTCAGAATTCATCCCTTTAAAGTCAGATTAGAAACAAGACTGATAAAGGTGCTTTACAATGCCATAAAGAACCTTTATCATCCAAAGTACTGAAAGTTATTTGTAGTTGAAAACGTTTCTTTAGACTACAAAAAAAGGGTTAGGGTTATTTTTTGTATATTATATTATATTATTATATTATTTATATTATATTTTTTTAAAGATCCTTTGAATGAAGGAGAGTCAAAAATGGTTAATCTATGGCTTCACTGTAAAGAACCATTTGAAGCACCTCTTAGACACATGATCTGGTACTGATCTGGGCACCTTGTGAACATTTCACATGCCGGAGAGGAACTTACTTAGACTCAATGTCAGCCTTCTCTCGCACGGCCTGCGCCATCTGCTCCAACTCAAAGTATTTCTTTTTGGACTTGGCGAGATCCTTTACAGAGTCCTGGAGTTCTGTCTGGATTCGGCCCAGCTGCTCAATACACTGCAGAGAAAGATTTGGTTAGTAACAGTGAAGAACACGGGGCAGAGGACATGCCTTCATACGGGGAGGTCAATACCTTCTTCAGCTGCTGCTCTTTGTAGAAACGAACCGTTTTGGCAGGGTCTGAAATCTCGTTCTTGTAGTTCTCGCAGACATTAAGGCGAGACTGAGTCACCTGCACGGTTCCTTCCAGATACGCTCTCCACACTCCATACACATTCCTACAGCAGGAAAATATTGACTTTAGATATTATCAGACTTTGTAACCATAAATATTCTGCATCTCTGATGAAAGAAGGAATATGATTAAAGAAAAACAACTGCTTAAAGCTGTGTTTTGATTAGATCTTCCATGACATAATTCATGTTTTTGGATGGGAATTGATTCTTGAATTCTGTTGGCTAATGAAGGCAAAAGTTGGGCTGACATGGTCATAAATGTATTTATGTCTAATAAAGATGCATATTGCGACATCATATATTATGGTATTATCTATTTTTCCTCTAAACTTTGTGGTTTACTTATGTTGTTTATTATCTTGAATGCTATTGTACTATTCAAAAAGGTAATAAAATTAATTTTAATAGTAGGAAATGTTGACTCGGATGGAAATCAGATGAACACACGCTCCTAGAAAAACAGTATGTCATTTCACATTTTGATGACTATAAAACTGATTAAATGTCATGATTAAATGTCTGTGAAATACCACAGAGCGAGTTATGACTGGCAGGTTGGTGTGCCTGAAGGAAAAATATCAGTCATGAAACATCAAAAGATTCTTCAGAATCTCTTTCCACACTTGTCAGGGAGGAACATGAGTGAAATCACCTGTAGTCTGTTCTCTGGTCGTCTGGTTTGATACCGGGCCAATCCCTCTTTAAATACTGACTCGCCAACTTCTGCAGGGCCTGAAAAACATCATGAGAAGACTGACTGCATGTGCTTTCTTATGCTGCGTATGTACATTATTATATACACACTTCAGGTTTCTAGTACAAGTATGAAAACACAGTCTCATTGTCTGTTTGTGTTTGAGAAAATAGACACAGCCGTAAACAGGCTGTTCATCAGTGACACACACTATGACAAAGACACACATACACTAAGAAAATATCTTCTTTTGCATTTTAAGAGAGGTCACACGAGGTCAAACAGTGACAAAAGTTTCATTTCCAGGTGAATTATTCCTTTAAAAACCCACAGTACCCCTCCACCATACTGCAAAACAAGAAAGTGTTGCTCCATGACGTTCAGACCACTCCGTCCACACCTGCCCGATTCCCACAAATCAAACAACAGCTCAACAGAGAATCTACAGTGTGTGTGGATGAACGCATGCCATGTGTTTATGTGAGCAGCGGGGAATGAAGCAGAAGAATGATGTCGTTCTTCTCAGCGGTGTGCAGTTACAGACACGAGTCTGTTTCAACCTCTCACGGGACACAGATCAGCTGACCCGACGTCTTCCTCTGCATGAGTCAATCCACGTGGATTACACAAACACACACAGTCAACCTAAAAACCACTATGAAATCAAAAACAATCACAGAATTTAATGGCACACTAATGTCATTTGTACCCAACGCTGTTAGTGACAAATACATACAAAACCACCACCTCCTGTGAGATTAAAAGTTATTCTTTTATTAAACTGCGAGCACGCAGTGTTTTCAGGGATCACGTCTCTGGGAATGTGTTAGGGAGGAGTTTGGCCTTGAGCGTTTTCCTCCATCTTAATGAATGTCTGCACGTTTGTGTTGTGTCTACTGAAGCACAGAAGTTAATTCAAGACTTCCTCAGTCAATCTCAGGTAATTACAGGCAACCGCACCATCTCATCTCCATAAACACCTGCTGGAGGGGTTGTCATGACAACCGGAGCGATCTTCTTGTGTGGTCTAGAGATAATGTGTGTTTCGCTGTTTCAAATCCATGCCGAGATACGGTGTGATCCACTTAAAACAAAGCTATGACTGAGGACCTCACTTTAAAGTTCACCAAAAATGTCATTTCAGACCGGTATGACTTCTGCAGAACACAAAAGAAGATATTTTGAAGAACGTTGGTAATCAAACAAAACTCACCACATTTGACTTTAATTGTATAAACACAAAACCAATGAGACCAAAATATCCTCTTTTGTGTTACACTTACAGGTTTTGAACGACATAAGGGTAAATAAATGATTTCCGTGTGAACTATCCCTTTAAGAATACAGAATTTTTCCACCAGGCAAAAAACTAATTCTGAGCACGTGAGTCAACATACTGTTCAAAAACTAACAGTGATGTCTGTCTTGGCAAAAGCCCCTAATGAATAAATGAACCGTGTCAAAAACACCATTATTGGTCATAGGTGTGGTAGCAGAAAGAACACAGGAAGCCCCGTCCACTGCGCACACACTCACTTCCTGTTTGTTCATGGGAGCAGGCTGAGGCCGGAGCGCTCGGCTCAACAGCAGGATATCCGCCGCAGACAAAACAGAGTGAGAGAATGAAAAAAGTGTGAAAGAATGAGAGATTAACGTCTCGTTCCTGCTATGCTCATGTGTCAGTGCTAAAATAACCAGTGAAATCATGTGGGGCAGAGAGGTCTTAAAGGTACAGTTTACCCCCAAAAATCTGTCATCATTTATTCACCCAATGTTGTTTGATCACCAACGTTCTTTAAAATATATATAGTGTTCTGCAGAAGAAAGAAAGTCATACAAGTTTGACAAGAGGGTGAATAAATGATGAAATCATTGATCAAATCTATAACCCCAAGTATTAAACTTTGGTGCATCACACTTGGTTGCTTCAAAGCATGAATATCACAAATCCTGAAGCAAGTAGAGACGTGCTATTCCTTGTCTATGCCACTGAACTTTAAAGTATCATCAGGTAAATCCTAAAATAGGCAAAAATAAAAATCCCTCAAGTCACATTTAGAGACCTTAAGACTCAAGTACCCAGTACAGCAATTATCTGCACAAAAAACAACATTAGAACAACATTATGCTATTAATAGGATTTCTCAATATTAAGTACAATTTAAATAACATAAATGTGGGCGTCTCACATTGTGTTAGCAAAGAGACTTCAAGTAACAGAGTAAATTGTTGAACAGGGAAAAACCCATGTGACCTTTATGACGATGGAAAGAGAAACACAAGGTGTTTACAAGGAAAAACCGCCCAGGCCGAGAGTGAAGAAAGTGACATCACAAAGACAGGAAACAGAAACTTAAAAATCACAAAACAGAATAAATAAACAGACGAGACCCCTGTCCAGAGACATGTGTTCCTCCGGAGGGTCCGTGGTGTTCTGTGTGTGCTCTGGCACAGGGCTTCGTTCTTTGTGCGCTCCTCTATTGTACGGTCACTTTCCAGAACCGGCCCGACCTGGCCTGTCCTCTCTCTGGGGCACAATAGGGGTATTAAGTGGGCACTGAACTGCTTTTGAGCTGTGATAAAGCACCGTTCACCCCACCATCGGCCAGGTCTGTCCTTCCATCTTTTAATAAAGTAAGAGTTTATTCACGGAGAGGGGCGTGCCCTAATTCTCCACGCTTCTGCACTGAAAGGTGAAGGGGCTTTCAGCTGGTTCTGGCCTGGCACTGCCCAACGGCTTGGCACAATGATTGGAAGAAAATGATTTATGTGGCGTGTAAAGTTTGACTGACTCTAGCTGATTGAAGAGACCTCTGGGACTGTATGAAGTAAAGCTTCGTTCATTTTAAATGGCCTACCAGTTTGGTCTATTGTAAAGCTTTTTAATGCTTTCTAAGGATCTAGGAACCGGTCCAAAAGTCTACAGCATCTATGCAATAACAAGAGACTGTTGACAACAGCAATAACAAAGACTCCCTGCAAAACTAAATCTGAACATCACAACAGTATTAAGGGATTATAGAGTTACCCTAAAATTAAAGGAAAATTAGGAAAAAGATTTTTTGGTCATTTTAGAACAAATGTCCACAAATCTTCATTATCATGTGTTCGGTTATTTTTTTCACTTAGTTACATAACTTTACATTAATACACTCACTAATTAATTCTCACATAATTATTCAACAAATACACATTTTAAAAATTGTCATATACCTTCACTGCTATACATTTTAGTGCAGGTTTTTAAGAGTGCAATGAAAAGAAAATTCACACTAAACAGAAATGAACTGACCACACATCCGGTCAATGTTTTGAATGGCAAACAAGACAATTCCCATATGTGCAGATTCCCTTCAAAGCACTTCTAATGGGCTGTTGTCTGACATCTCATGCACTACATATGCTTTGTGTTGGGCTGAATGAAACATGCTCAGGGTAAGACGGTCATTTGCGCCCCGGGCTTCTTGCCTGCCATATGCCGAGAGTTCCTCTCATGTTCCTCATGAAAGGAAAGACAGACTGAGCTATTTTCTCCTGCTTTCTCTCAGCGCTGAAATGGAGACAAGCGTGTGGTCTGACGTCTCCACGATGAGTTTGAGCATAAACTGCAAGATTTCATTTTCAATGAGAAGGAAATATTTTCTCTAACAACAATTTACTTTAAATATGACCAGTGAATTTAACCACAAAATATACTGTATAAAAAAACTAGATTTTTACATTCTGTAAAAAAATGTTATGGATTGCATGTCCGAGATGACGCTTGAGTTTGTCTGTGGTTGTCAAGGTGGTTGCTAGGGCAAGGTATTCTGGGTGGTGTTCAGGTCCTTCCATAAATGTACAATTTAATGGGTTTTATTATCTGTCAGGTGAAAATGGTCTGATCACACAACAACCTGACAATTTCAGATATAATTTACCTTAATAGAGTAAGTGGTTAAAAAAAATCAATAACCTTGAGCAACAGTGATAATGACACACGCTAACCACCACTAACAATAAAATGCTATTTAAAAACACAGCACACACAACCAAATTAACAGGTGCACAAGGCCGATGATGGAGTTTAGATGAAGGGTTTAAAACACAGACACAGGGGGTGGTGATGAAACCCAATTCATCTCCTCTATATAACACTGACACGCCCCAATCTGACAGACAGGGTCTGGACACAGTGCAACACTGACCAAACATTTGGCCCCCCTTTCACCCTCTGACCTCTGACCTGTCGGCCCACATTTTTAATGACCCCTCTGAGGGATCCAGGCCACAAACACGACCTCCTGTGAAACACTAAAAGTGTCGGTACACACACAAAAATAACACCAGATTCCTGGAACTGAAAATGTGCTTCGATCGTGTCAGACTCAAAATTACCACTCGCTAGAAAGTGTGAAACGAGCGCTCATAACGTTCACGAGACCACACACATCTAACGTTAGCTGAAGCCTCCAGCAAGCTCCCACACGTCCAAAATCACAGCCGGACTATTGGAAGCGATCCGTCCTTGGGGCCGGCGCGCCACGTTATCAGGGTTTTAATGGAGACATGGTGCATTAAAACACTATTAACGTGTGCCAGCGCTGCTCACAAAGGACTGTGAGAATTGATCGTGGCTATTTTACGCTTTGTCACTCTGATTAATACAGTAGAGGAGAGCTGGTGAGGTGAAGATGTGCGTACGTGATGAACATTCCTATGCGAGGAGAAAGGATGAGTCTGTAAACTGTACGCCTGGGAAAGATGCACAAGTAGACATCTGGCCTGGGAATGACCTGACACAAGCTCCTCCTTTCCTGAAAAACAAAATCAAAACAACATGCACCGTCGCTGACCCCGACCCTGACCTCTAACCCCCCACCTTGGTCGGCATCACTATGGCAATAACCTCTTTCTCACCCATCTTATGCCAATATCGTTGGCTCTCCGTCATTGCAAAGATCTTTGGAAACCTGTATGGTATATCCCAACAAATATATCACAACAGAAACTAAGAATGGAAAGCATACAAAGCATTATAACAAACAGATTCCTGTGCAGAAAAACACAACTAACCTCACAGCTTCAGCAAACATAAGTGAGATGTACAGATGTGGTTGAATGCTTAAATCCATCCGTGCACCTGAGAGAACGTCTGGCTCCACTGTGCTGTGCCTAAATGTTTTACAACCTATTTAAAGAGCTATTATCAGCTTTCAGACATACACAACCTTAACCACACCGCACATATGCTGGGCGGTGTTGAAAGCATGTTTTATAAACATTTCCTATCTACAGTATCAAAGGTGACAAGCGAAACATGCAAACAAACAGAAAATAGAAACACACAATCCTGCATTCATTCAAACTATTTACAAGTTCAGCCAGTCCATCCATCTCCCTTACACTGAAACACTTTTCTCAGTCCCGCCCTGAACCGTGATTGATGGTCCCATCAGAAGGAGACGGGCCTCGACTCACAAGGCTTGGGCTTGACCCCGAATGATGACATCATCTTTTCTGGAGCTATATCATGAGTTCAGCTGCAGCATCAGTCCTGATGGGACTTTAGCTTATTTCTGACACATATCTGTCCTGAAACTCATAATCACTTTCTCTCTCTCTCTCTCATTAACTTTATTTCTCCCACAGTGCTGTAATGCACAGAAGTAATAACACAACTGATGGAAAATATCATTTTAAAGCAATAATGAAGAATTTCACACATAAAATGTGTCTTGTACCCTAACAGATACTGAAAAAGATGTCTAGGGAAATCACATCTCTATAGAGAGCTTTCTGCCTGTCAATCACGTGCTGACATAGGATTGAATACATGGATTTTAAAGGGCAAGTTTACTGAAAAATCTGCTAAAAATATAAGATAGATTCAGTTTGATAACTTTTAATTATTTGGATGAATATTTGAAGAAAAAGAGACTGGCCATCATTTCGAGAAAACATAGTAGATCAACACATTCTCAATTAAACCAATTTGCACTTCCACTGACACAATAAATCTGTATCAGTATCCCTGTTCAATAACTATCCACTAAAAAATAACAATCTGAATATTATCAGAATGTAACCTAGATATCAATATAATGTCAACAACACCTGCTTTCCACCTCTGGTATCTCCTTATGTTATAAAACACGAACTGCACAGGCTCATCCTTATTTTTTACATTAAGAAACATGAAATAACTGTTGTCGCTCAAACCAAAAATGTTTAAAAGAATACAATTAAGTAGCAATGCATTGCAACATTTGCAATATAACAACACACTATATAAAACACATTGAAGGCTTTCATCTGTTCATTTAAATCACTTTACTCTTTATCATGTGGACATGAGAGGGCGCAGTGATGTTTGCTCTACACTCTTGATTTGCTCTGGACAGGTGGTCGAGTCGACCATTGGCGGCTGCCGCTCTCACCCAGAGCCCGCCCACAATGCCACTAAAGACGATTATGCAAATTGAAAGACCTTTCCCGGAGACTTTCCCAGGAAGGGGAGAGCGGGGTGGAGGAACGCGCGTGCGGGGGGAGCTGCACTGCGGACGCGGAGCAATTGTGTCTCGCCTGATGAGATGGATGAAAAAGGCTGTCTGAGAAATGCGTGCAGATGCACTCGTGCTGCAGTTAGCGAAGCCACGAGCCGACACGCACGGATCTGACGGAGAGGAATTATTGATGCTGCAATTACAGCTGACAGGCCAGTGTCACAATTCTGCTGAGAATCTCAGGGAAGAGAGAAAGTCAAATATTAAAACCTTTAATTACAGCCAAACGTTTCCGTGGGGAATGAAGGATTATGGGAAAAGAGGACAGTATTGCTCTCAAAAGCCTAACTAGACAGCATTGTTTTAAGGCATCAAACCCAAAGGCTATTCCAAGTTAAACAGCATAATAATGGTTCTTTCTGTCAATTTCTACTATAAACATGCAAAAGTCAAACCTCCCATCAGCATACAAACAAACATCCAGCGTCCAGCTGAGTCGACTCAAACCCAGAGATGCAGCTCACAGGTTCATGTTTATTTCACTAAAAGAGACACTGTACTGCACACATGAGACTCTTCTCTATTTACAAAGCAATGGATTACTGTGATATTTAATGTCACACACACCTATCCAATGTCTAAACACACACACCCATGTAATCCTGTAATTTCTCTCAATATTTACATGAGTGAATAATCTCTCAAAAGCATTCAAGAATCCTTCTGCATCCCTAAATACTCATGATAACCACAATAAGACTTTGTATAGATCATCAGTGCTTGGAAATGACATCTGTATACAGGTGAGACACTAGAATAGAACAGTCCTGTAGAAAACAAGGACACAATGACTGAAATAAATATGGTAAATATGGCATATGGGCATATGTAACATGGGTCACATCCAGACCAGAAAACAGACCTCTAGAAGAAAGAACGTGATGAAGATATCCTGCCAAATGTCAACTTCACAACAACATTTATTAGTTTTATGAATCTGTTCTCCATTTTAAGTTTAATCTAATACAATCTTAACAGCACTACTTGGTACATCAGCAAGAGAACATACAGTTCTGTATCATTTTAAGACTCATGACATCACAATCAACAGGAAATGTCCTTTGACCTTCATCACTCACATTACTGACAACAAGTTTAAACACTTTGGCCGACGCTCAGGGCTAATATTATAAAGACTAAAGGTCAAATGTCTCATATGCTACCGCTGGACAGACTGGATTTCAAAACCCAACAAATGAAGTTATTTAAATTCCCTGGCAGCAGATCTGGAACACAACAGCACAAGACATGAGGAATGATGTATGAAGAGACACAGTATTAGAAAACAAGAGGTCACCAACATGATGTTAGGGTGGGTGCCAAGGGCCTATTCTGTTCTAAATTAAAAGAGTACTTTAATGGGCCGTCCACTTTACGACAGATGACTTATAATTAAAATATTGACTGTATCACAAATGCTGCAGGACCATTTATGTGCCAAAGTATAAGACTTTGTTAAATAAGTTTAATTAGTCATAGGTTTGTTTAAATCTCTACATAGGGTAAAAATAGTTGACTTTGCAAACACTAAGACTTTAGCGTGAAGCAAACAGCAGGAAAATATCTGCTGTATGTAGATCAGGCATAGTTTGGAGATGTGCAAGTACGTGTCAGGCATGTTTAATGTACGACTGCTCCATGCGATCGAACATCATGCCATGTGTCTCTCTCATCCTGCTATTCTTCTGCATCAGAAAACAAGCAGCAAACAAGCAACTCATTACTGCTGAGAGACAGAAAGAGAAAGACAGACAGAACAGAGAGAGAAAGAGAGAGTATCCACAGACACGCTCCAGCGACGAGAGACCTACCAATATCCATTTATTCCTCCTGCTTTCCCAAACAAGGACTCAGGAGTCGAAAACTGCAAATTTATCATACAAAACAAGCTTCAGTTTCCAGCTACAGCCAAATATAATGAATTAGTTTAATCGTTATTGTTGAACTAAAACATTAAATCAGCTTCCTGTGTCATCATTGAATATATAAAAGCACAACATGTGTGATCTGTTATCCCAGAAGAGAAAGGCTTTAATGTTAAATCTGCTGAAAGGTCACGCACAAAAGACTTTTAGTCACACAACACTTTGAATTTCACAGGCTCTTACATAAGAAACAGACATGTTTGGTTAAAACACACGCAGCATCTTTGGCAGATGTACATCTCCGTCTCTGAGCCGTGATGGCGGTGGAGTCAATCCGAGCACACAGGATACACTGACTGAAAGCCACGCCCCCCGCTTTCCCCCTCTCCTTTAAAAACAAGAGTTCCTCTGTTCGTCTGGGCCGGCTGTAAAACAATGTTTATTTGTGTGGACAGCTGCACACCGCGGCAAGCTCATCTGCAGGCCGGCGTGCCAAGACCGATAAAGGATAAAAGATCGGAGCGTGTTTGAGAAGCGCCTCACGGAAGGGAATGGATGCCTCTCATATACGTTTTCCCGCAGCTGTTTCTTATTGATAATGCGAAGCGAGCTGTAGCCTAGCTAAGCAAATCTGAGTAATGGAACCTGTCAGGTTCTTTGACCAAGTGTGACTGACAGGGTCACCATGGCAACCTGAGATGGAGACATTTGGATGAGGTCACTAAGCTCCGCCCTCTTCACCTGGCATCTGCTGGTATTGGCAAGTATTTACAATGAATTAGTCTTTAACAGATACTGAAGCTGATTTTGGAAGAAATATCTTAATCTCCTATTCTGGATTATGGAAATAAAATTCAGTATTTCAACAATAAACATTTATGAATCAAACCCCATTGATGAATACAAGACACAGTTAAATATTCACACCATAAAAGACTGCCTGCACAATCATTAACTAGTCCAAAATCATCTGTCAAATAGACAAACTCAAAAGGTATAAACGGAGTTACATCATACATGAGGGTTATGCAAAGATTTCTAATCTTGTCAAACAAACACACAGGGTCAAAGTTTACATCTCTATCAACTTACATTCTGGAATACTCTCTATCTGATGAGTTCTTGGTATTTGTGACCAAGCCAAAGAAAACAGTTTTGCAATAAAGCGATTTCTAAAAAAAATCTCAATTTAATCACAACCTAAATCCTGCAAACTGTTTGTGACCAATGCCCAAATACTCAGATGAGCTTCCGTGTGTCATTCATCTGGTGTGTGTTTTTATTAAGACCATTTAGCAGGGTTTCTAAAATTATGTTTAATTTGATATTAACGTAGCAAATTGCTGCTCAGCAAACAAACACTAAACTATAATAAAATCCACTTTGTGATGCGTCTAACAACACTGCTTTCTCACGCTGACCTTTTTGTAAAATGTCACGGTCTGTATTTTCTCTTTACATTAAGCAGTTCTGCACAAAGACCACTTAAAACACATCTACAGTGGATCCCATCTCTCTCTCTCTCTCTCTCTCTCTCTCTCTCTCTCTCTCTCTCTCTCTCTCAAATCATTTAAAGGGTTAATAATCTGTGCCATATAATCTCTGGATTCACCTCTCTTATATCCAGCAGTGTTTGTCCGGTGAAGGATAAACCAGGCCATGACTGCTGTCTGTCACATGACCATTTGTACAGTCAAGTGTGTGGCATTAAATTATAAACACACATCTGCACCAACCTGCTTCTTTATTATCCTTATAATGACACACAAATTAAATGTAAATCAACTAACGCAAAGCTCAGTGAAACTACAGGACGACATCATCATCTGACATCAATTCAACATCATTTGTGCAACATGTAAACGAAACCTGAAGTGAGCAGTTTCCTATGTCTAATAAAAAATCATATGAAACAAAATAGCCAAAAAAACAAATCTACACTGAAGGAGGAAACTGATATCAATATTATTTTAAAACACAGTGACAACCACTTAGAATACAATGGCAACCACACAGCATCTGCATAGACACACACTAAAAACCATTCAGATCACCTTAGCAACCACACATCAATGCCCTGGCAACCACTCACAACACCAGATTTTGCTTAACAAGTAAAAATCCAGTTTCATCTCGTAAATCACTTCAGATTCAGAATATTAAAGTGAGTTACCTAAACATGATGTTTCATTTTAAACAGCATTCAAATCTGTATTCATTCCCCACAAACTAACGCAACAGTTGTGTTAACTAGTTGTGTTAAGTGTGCACTAAAACATCAATAACAAGACACAAAGCAAGCCTGTAATGTGCGCTCAGCTTTACTTGGCACGAGATCTTGCTATATGTTCCAACAATTAAAGGCAACAGAAGTTTAAAACGTTTGTACTTCTGGCAAAATGTTTGCTTTGCTGCCTCGGGTTCACAGTAATTATGTGAAGGTACTTTTGCTTTTAAAAGTCACTGGTTCATTGATGCTGTCACGCCATCGTCCCTACGGCCCAATTATTATTGAGCACTTTCTTAAAGCTAAGATGATCAACAGAGAAATAAAAAGAAATTTCCAGTGCTTCTATTATAGCAATAATGGATTTTCTGTAGTTTAGATGGTTCCCTAAAGAGAAATAATTGTTTGAAACACAAATCAATAACCATCTCAACAGGACAATAATCTGCCATTTACAAGTCGGTGAAAAGATGTAAAATACACAAACAGACAACAACATCATCATCATTACTGTCAACACACACACCAGAACATCATAATCTCACCTGTGCGTAATCTCTCTCCAGCGTGGCCTTTTTCTGACTGTATGTTCTGCAAATAGACAAGAAAATATAGATCAGGGCTTTGAGACAAATCACAAAATTTGGGATTTTTAAGGAAAAGCAAAAGCCGCCAGGGTGACATCAGCTGAAAAGACATTATGATGCAAGATTTAAGACATGAAATGTGTGACAAGAAATGTAATACATTCACATTTATTGTTTTCAGACACTTTTATCCAAAACAACACAAGACATTTATATTACAAGAGCAACAACACTTACAAAGAATATCACAGAAACCAGAGAAGATAAGAGAAAAAGAGAAGAAGACGACTGCATGACCCCACTATGAATAAACATCTCAAGTCTCTTTCAAATTTAATGTTAACTTTAAATAAAAGAAACATTACAGAAGTGAAACTTGCATAATGATTAAAGGTTCAACTCTCAGGAGAGAAATCCATCTTTACACACACAGTGAGAGTTTTTAACATCATTTCTGTTTGGTTTGTGAGCCAGCGGACAGGAGGCTTTCCGACGACTAACGGTTCGACAACCGCTCTGTCTCTCTGTTTACGGATTGCGTTTCAAATAAATGAAGTCCGAGTCAAACAGATCAAAGACAGTGATGTTACGGTTTTGTTTTTGCTCTCTCTGCTGACTGGAACTCTCGCTGTTTCCCATAATCCTCTGCAGTAATCTCTGTCTTTAATTTCAACTCGTGTGACTGAAAGTGTCGTGTAACACAGAAGGCTCTGTCAATTCCCATCATGCTTGCGTTTACGGGACTGCATGTGTGTGGACTCCATGACACTGCTCTTATGCAAGGCAGGAATGTCTGCACCCCCTCCACGCAGAAATACAAACTACAGGCCTCTTCAGTGATCCAGTCCTATCAAAACACAGCGCGCTGCTCACATAGGAAAGAGGTTTTGTGTGGTATGTCACACATGCTTGCTCATCATTATTCACTTACAGAAGGTCTATTGAGCTGTAAACACACGTAAAGCGCTTCATCAGACCTCTGTGAACACTGAGAAATCGAACATATCTGACAGCTGACCGACAACATAATGAAAATAATATCTAAACTGAATGCTGTATAGAAAATGGTGTGTTGGCACAGATATCTAGGTGGTGAACATGAAGTATCAATCATTGATTGGCTTGTCCTGTATGAACAAATTCATCGACTCATTCAACAACATTTATCTAGTTCATGCATTATTGTTATTTATTTATTTATATTTTACCACCATATCAGCACCAATGGCTATATTCATGGCAATCAACAGTATTTAAAAAACACATCAATATACAAAAAAAAATCAATATACTAAAACAAACATACACTACTCACAAAAAGTTAGGGATATTCAACATTTATGGAAAATGTAAAAAGTTATATCATAAAAGTATCATGAGTAATCATGAATTACCATTGCAAGCTTCTACTTAAATGCCCTATTTTCATGATATAATATCACTGTGGCATGAACTTTTTACATTTTCCATAAATTATTTATTTATAATTTATATCCCTAACTTTTTGTGAGTAGTGTATATACCAATAACAACCATAATGATAACAATTACATACAATTTTTCAATTTAATATTTGATAGAAATTCTAAAATTACTCCAGGAGAAACCTTTTTAAAAATGTCCATTAATATATTTTCTGAATAAATACGTTGTCTAATATCATTTAAATAAGGACATTCTATTAAAATATGTTTTACACTCAAGAAATCTTTACACAAATCACAAACCGGCTTCTCTTCCCCTTTTAATAAATATGAGTGAGTGAGTCTTGAATGCATTATTAGTAAACATTTGATTTTATGGCTATATATTACAGAAGACAACACAGAAGACAGGTACATTTTAAAAGCATTAGTTTAAAGTAATTAAAAATGGAAATAAAATTTACCTTTAGGTATTTATATAACCTAAAATCTAGATTCAGACAGAAAATGATGTTGGGATGCAGTTGTGTTTTTGGTTACAAGAGAAAAACCAAGATGTGTATCTATGCAACTGCTGATCTTTATGTGGCATCTATAAAAAAAAATACACACACACACACACACACGTATGTTTACAAACACTCTCTGTTGCAAAAAAAGTAGTTGTGTATTTCATAACTCTTTCCACACGTTATGACTCAAGGCTTCAATGTTAAAAAGTGTTAAATGAAACAAAGAATTGCAATCAAATAATGCATTTCTCAACTCAATGACATGTAGCAGCAACAGATAAAAGGTAAACTGTACTACGGTAAAGTGTTAACAGTCATGGTATGTGTGAGGTCAGATTTAGACAGGAAGTTGACATCCCACAGGCAGGTTCTGTATTCAAACACGGATGCATGTGAACTCCAGATGTTCAACTGTTTGCTGTGACTGACCT
Organism: Beaufortia kweichowensis; assembly: GCA_019155185.1. Classification (NCBI taxonomy): domain Eukaryota; kingdom Metazoa; phylum Chordata; class Actinopteri; order Cypriniformes; family Gastromyzontidae; genus Beaufortia; species Beaufortia kweichowensis. Next base: position 1,248,314 of record CM032802.1, read on the forward strand.
ACACCACAGCAGGGGTCAGAGGTCATCTGGCCAGAGGTCACGTCTATGACATTCTAACCTACATACCCATACGGGCCATTCTGAAACCGCAAAAAAAAACCCCTAGCAAATCACATATTGTTTATTCTTTATTCTTTAGTGTATTCTGTATACTACCTACTATTTCTAGTTATTACTACTAGTATCATCATTTAGGACAAGATTACTGAAGGCAACAAATAAAGCAGGAAGAGGAAATGAGTTTAGATAGGGGTGAATAATTACAGGCATCTTCAGAATGATTACAGAGCAGCTTCTGTCTAATGATGGCTCTTGCTCATGAAACAACAGGTCGAGTGTCTGTCCAGACCTGAGAAAACCTGCCCGTAACCTTGACAACCCTGTCAACCCAGTCGAAATGAACATTAAATTAACATGGAAATCATTGCAATTACAACTTGAATGTTATGAGATCATTTTATAAGTATATAGTATGATAAAAATAGTCACAGCAATACCTCCCTTAGAATTAAGCTATTTTATTTTATGAGCAATCTGACTGATCTACAGACCTGAGCCAAACAGCAAGCATCTTACTTCCCTAGCAACATGCTAAAAGCCTTAGCAACCGCATATGAACCCTGTGCAGCCCACCGTCAAGCATCCAGAGGAGTCCGGCAGAGAGCGTTTAGTGAAGGACACACACAGAGCATCAAGCTGTACATCCAAGAATCTCCAACAAACACATACACAGATGAAGCCAAAGTCATTTATTTAGCAAGCAGACGTTTCTTTCCCTGAAGACTATAAACAGCACTGCTAAAGGTCATAACGCTTTATATGATGAACACTAAACACATGAACGTATTTGGACACTTAAGTCACTTCAAACTGTATAAACAAAATATCAAAGCAAGGCTCACAAATGATGCTTGGGCGTTTCTCAGAACTATCTTCACTTTTCGAAATAGTTTCACAATGTCTTTCATACACAGTATCAGTCAAAAGATTGGAAACACTTACTCACTGCTGTTTTAGAATAGTAGTAAACTCATCCAAACCATAAAATAACATTACATAACTGTAACGGTGTAACTTGTAATGTTGCTTTTTATTCATTATTATCTTTAAGTAATCCACTTGAAAAATATATATTTTTTATATTATTTTTCTAATGAAAGAAATTAATATGTTGGCTCAATTATATTTTTGTCTACAAAAGTAATTTTAAACATGAATCATGGTCACTGTACGTGTTCCAATAATTCCAACATAAATCTCCATTTTCAACCAAAACACTGCACATTGACTGTTAAATAATATTTAGAGTCATAAACGGTAAAAACAACATGAAGTATTCCTACAGATTCATAAAGACATAAAGTGCATTTCCGGGTGAAGTCATAAAAAGATAAAAATGAAAGTGCAGAGGTGAGTAAACTTTGGGTGAAGTGGTTTCCAGGTAAGATACTAAAAGACTGATAACATAACAAGAAGTATATTTTGCAGAGAAATATATCAGTGATTGCGGTCTATAAAAACTGCCATGTTGTCGAGGTGTTTGCTAAGGTGATTTTGGGTTCCTTTTCAAATGATGTAAATATTAGGGATATTTTTAAAGATTGACTATATGATGAGTTCAGGTTTGTTCAAATCAGCAACTATGATAAACAGTCACGATGATGCTTGTCTCAGCAAACAGAACTAATATGAGGAGGAAGAGGAAAGTGTAAACACAGGACAGACACGAGTCAGAGGAGGGATGAGAGATAAGAGAATCAATAGGCATTAGGAGGAGTGATTTCGATCTAATTAAAAATGTCAAAGACGTCTGAGCTATCGCTGAGAAGTAAAGAGGAGGTCACAGAGGTCAAGGCCTTGTGTTTCACTTCCAACTTTTCCAATTACTGGTTGTTTGGGCGCGAGACCGACGTAATCCTCCCACAGAAGAACACAGACAGTCGTGCGTGTGTTTGTGTGTGGTTTCCTCGGCTGAATCTTTGTCAAAATCTAGAACATGTCTTGTTCTTTTTACCCCAAAAATCACAAAAACAAAATAAATGTAACTTTGCATAAAGAAGACTTTTTCTGTCATATTATTTCCATGCCAATTTAGCACATTTTATTCAATCTTTCATTACCGCAATGAAAAAAAAACTACTGTGATGTAGAAACTTTAATTGTTCAACACTGCAGTCTGTAACCTTTGCCTCTATATTGTCAACAAAATCAAACAATATTGCAGATTACATACTTATCTTTATGTGTGTTAAAGTCAAATAACGTCAATCTGACATCTCTGATGAAATGTGGCCTGACAGCTCAAATTAAAAAAATCATTATTGTGCTTACTGTTTTTACTGGATTTACAAAAATAAAGTTACCGACAGCTTCAGATATTTATGCATTATGGTAGTCTTTAATAAATGTTGATTTTAAACACTGAACAAGTATTGTTTTACCATAACACAAATTACCATCAAGCATTAAGATTTACAACAAAAACTTTGCAAGTTGTGCTGAATTTTCCAAAGTTATCTTATTTGGGGTGAAATGTAACCCACCAATAATTTAATGCCATTCACAGCTGTAAATCTAGTTATGTTTAGTGTCCAGCTGAAAACATTTGGCTCTATTGAACCCTTAAGGAAATCATGAATGAGCACGACTGAAATCTGTGTGTGAACATGACTGTGTTGTAATATGAGCATGTGAGATAATGACCAAAGGGACTCTACTTCAGTCAAGCACTAAAGATTTTCTCTTCTTTATCATTACCTTCCTCTCTCACATGCCTCAAGTTTCCTCATACCATTAAGAAAATGTCCAGCAGGCTCTATAACATCACGCTTGGCTCAGGTTCACATCTGAATCAGTTTTGTTCCTCTCACGTGCCGTAACGTCTTCTCAGCCCTGCCAGATATCTCCAGGAATGTGAGCCGTTTTCCTTCCAAAACCACCGTCATCTGCTTTTCTCCACACTGAACGCTCGCACACACCCGTCAGATCATCTCTAGGATAGAAGGCATGTCTGGACCTCTCTGCTGTATTGTTTTGCTGCTCTTTAAGACGTCAGGAGAACGAGGGAAGAGCTATAATCCAGATCTATGCCACAGTTAGTGCTGTTTGCAAAGGCATGCATCACTCTTATTAGCTCTTATAGTCGGGTTTAGGGATTTAAATGAATCCCTTTCATAGTTTTAAGCACTATAAAAGTGTAGTCACACAATAACTTTGTTTAAGGAATAGACAAAAATTCAAGATGTTACTTATTGATAATCTTAACAATCTCACAAATGTCATTTCGACGCTGCACCACATTTTGAAGCCATTGATAGAAAAACGCAAATCATTATCATGCGTTGTAAAAAATGTGTCTGTTTTAAAGGTTGACGTTATGGTCATGATGAAGTAATTCTGTGCTATTACTAAATGACTTCTGATAGAAAATCAAATGGGAGAAAAAAGTTGTGAATGTGGGATCACATCATTATAAAGATCTATAGATGGACTTCTATCCACCGGGGCCTGTAGATAACCTCCTAACAACCTAGCAGAACATCCTGGCAACCACACAGCAACGTGTTAAAAAGTGCTTATTTTCTTCACCTAAGACTTAAATCTTCTGCCTGCCCAGACCAGCACAAAAACTCAAGCAAATATCTTTTATAGTCCACGTGCGGCACAGAATAGGGCCCTGCTGGTCTGAAATCAGTGAGCAGATGTATTTTGTGCTTGAGAAAACTGCAGAAGGGATGAAAAGGCTTTTCATGAAATACCTCTCTGATCAAATTAGCCTTGAGATGGTGGAGAGGCAGTCCGACTCAATTTCATTAAAGCATTTGAAAGTGTGTGTGCGTGTGTGAGAGAGAAAAGCTCATTCATTAAAGAATGATTGAGAGCATGATTTCTGTGTGTGTGCGTATTGATGATGTTTAGGTCAGTAACATTCAACAGATCGACTAAAACTAACACAAGAACATACTTTAGCCTGAAGATGATTTGACTAAAATCTATTAAAATAAAAAAAAATACAAGTATTTATTTGCAAAAACAGCTTGAAATGATGCATCACTTTAGCTTCAAACTAAAAACAGAACTAATATAACAGAATGATTTGAATTCTTTCATGGATTTTCATAAACGCCACGGCTAACTCTCTACAGCTGACATATATTTCTACAGCGGTGGTTTTGTCATCAGCTTTACTTCAGCCAGCAGGGTTCACAATAAAACAAGGAGCATAAAAACCCAGAAAGAGAGAAAGCAAAAGAAACAGATCAAGGGCAAAGAGTCTCTATGGAAGTGATTATGTCGTTCACAACACAAAAGGGCTGAAAGCAATGTTTTTTTCTTGCCTACTTTGTCGTCTCGTCTTCTCTATTTATCCGTTCTTAAATAACAACTCTCTTTCCACTCTTTAACGTCACACGAGTCCTAAAACTATTTCCCACAATGCCTTGCAAACGGTTCCCTCCCATATCTTCCTGTTGGCAGGACTAAAGCATATCTGATCTATGAGTCTCTCCACTGCTCTTTTAAGAAAATAACTTCTCCTGTATGTTTTGTGTCATTGAGAGGATTGATACCTTAAGCCAAGATACTTTCAATTTTCTTAAAAATGGGCAATACAAAAAATATAGCAACAAATACGTCAAAACATAATCCAACATTTTTCTGCCATTCCACACGTGTTTATTTTTGGCTTGCAGTCTGTAAGAATCACCAGTGCTTCCCAAAATACACCTCAATCTCACCCACAGTCAGATATATTTAACACTGTACGCAGGGGACGTTATAGTTAATATTCCACATGTGGACACATTGAACCCTCCCCCCGTCTGAGAGATTCCCGTCAGAACATTAACAGGGCAGCGACCAGCGCAGACTCACAGGAGAAGTTCAATCAATGAAGCTCTTTGAGACACAGATTTTACCCACAAGACCACCTTGAGAATGTCTTAGAGAGAAACACAGAAAAACTTTCAATATTCTGCAATGAGAAAAATCCAAAGACCACAGTCACCTTCAAATTCACAGCCGAGTTATTCTCGGTATAGACAGACAGCTTAGGACTACCATACATAGCACTGAATTACAGTTAAGTTAGATTTGCCAGACACATTTATCCAAAGCATCTATTTAACCAAAACTCTTCCTTTGTGTTTTCCGTCACATCAAACTGAGATAAAGAGACTTGCGACGACAAATAGAACTGCAAAAATTGCTCTTTTTAACCAATTTGATAAACAGGACCCTGACTTTGTAAAGTCCTGCCAATCTCACACCACATGTTGAAAAGTCCCAACACAAACACAAGCAGCTCTTATTAGTTTCAAGTAAATCAGATGAACTGGAATGGTCTAGTATAGCAGAAGATATTTTAACACACTTCATCTTTAAAAGCAGCATCTACCCTGACTAACACTGTCGACGGGGAATGAAGCATCATGACAGTGAAAGAACTGCATATTCGGCAGGATTCCAGATGGTTTCGCTGACTCACGGGATGACTGACTTTTATCTTGTACTTTTTTTTTTTCGTCTTCTGCGCTGCCTCGAGTCAGAGACAGCAGAAATACCAGCCGAAGGACTCTGGCCGTGAGGTGGAACGCTACTAAAATATCACTAACTTCTCTGTGTCAAGATGTACTGCTACACGCAAATACAGCAAGAACATCAATCTCACTTAAACAAACATTCCTCCTTTCTCTTAATGACACAAACAACAAACTAATAACTACCAGTAAGGGCTGGATGTTTTAATTGAAATATAACAGCACTTTACCTGCAACATCTTTTGTTTCATAACTACAGTCAGAAATGTGTTAATACACACAGACAGCAAACAAACATACAGTACAATAGCAGGACGTAAAATACAACTAGCTGTTCAGACAATTCACAGACTAGTCAATTTAGAGACTATGTAATATTGCACACCCATAATCCTGACGACCTCTCTCTCTCTTAAAGACGCAGAAACTTATTTTCACAGAGACACACTAAAATAGCCTCCGCACAAAATTATGATTGCACTGCAATTTTGGTCTAAAGTTTTCAGTGAGGGTGTGCCATCGCCAAACATCTGAAACGCTCACAAGCGTGTACGAACACATACGCGCACACACGTACGTAAATTCTGTGTCCAAACGCAGCGATTTTTACAACTCCCACCCCCTGTTCCATAACAGACCTTTAAAAGAAGACAGACGGAGAGAGAGAGAGAGAGAGAGAGAGAGAGAGAGAGAGAGACACAGGGAGGAAAAACAGGAAAAAAGAGAAGAGCAGTCCTGTTATGACTTCCAGCTGCAGGAATGGAAGGCCTGCGAGAAGAAAGTCTAAAGTCACATCTCAGTCCTGTGATCTGAGAGGTCTTTAAACACAGAAAACACCTTTCAAAACGTCTTTCACTGCGACCTCTCGTAACAATAAGTCATGTTAGACTTATTGTGCAACTCTTGCTTAATAATAAACAAGTGATTTCTTTGGTTACAACATTAAGCATTTTCTTTAATAAAAGCTACACATTATAAAACTCTGGGTGATTAAAAATGATTTTGATCGACATTACATCTCATTTACACTAGGGGATCACATTTACATTTAAAAGGTAATAAATCTACACAAACCTAAAGTGCTTCTATAAATTTGATTCGGTAAAAAGAAAGTGTGTGACTTACATTAGCTAAAAGGGATAAAAGGTGTTATTGGATATAGATACAACAAGCTGTTGATTCTCACGCCTGCTTACCTCATATCTTCTAATAGATCACATTCTGTCTGATGTTTGAGGTGGAGACGGCTGATCTGATCGATGTGTGTGTTCCTCAGTTCCTGTGTCACTTTTACCTGAAGGGCAGACGACATCATTAGAGATGGGGAAGAGGATGGTACATGCAATTCACACACACACACACACACGAGCTCATTATTCTGTTTCCAGAGAGATCTCAACTCCACTCGGCTGTAAGTGCCACAGTGGCAAAATCTTTTTAAACAATGAGAAAGAAATTCCTGCTAACAACTTCTAACATTGATCATCTATGGTGACATGAATTGTTTTGATGAGCTATCCCGGCCATGACAACATAATGCCACTCTATTCTCAAATAGATCTCAGTAAGGCCAAGAAACACACTTTACACAAGCACACAGATGTGAAAATACAGGCCAACAAACAGTCTTGTAAGGCAGATGATGGTTCTGGTTTAACAGTTTAATCCTTCACATTCTGAAGTATGTGGAAGTTGCAGATGTGCAGTTGATGTGAAGCAGTTTAAACAACTCAGAATCCACACTGAAATTATAAACAGCTTTGTATTAGACTAGTGATTTCAAAAACAATTAAATAACCATAGATGGCATAACTTGGGCTAATGAAAACTGTATCTGTCAATCAACAATCTGAAAAATAACACAGACGATAAGCAGACGTTTAAGGTCTAAAATTTGACCAAGACTACACGTAAAATGCAATGCCACCTGTGACCAAGAAAACCCAACAGACCTGGACCAATGAGCCCGGGCAGGTTGACTAATATCAGGGGAGAGATATCCTCTTGGCAGGTGAGGAGATAATTGGTTCTGTAACAACTCCCTAAAGGTTAAAGCCAAGGAGAATGGAAAAATCATACAGAAAGAGTCCCAGCATCCCTCTGTTACATGCATAACACACAGTATGACAGCTGACTGCACACCTCTCATCAACACTTTGAGATGTACAGGTGAACTATTATCACTCTCACACTAACCCTGTGCAGTTGCGTCATAGAAAAACAATAGTGCCATAACACAACAGCACAATTTCCAGCATTAACAGTGATGTGAGTGAATAGATATCTTTATGGAAATGTCCACACTGCTTACAGACACGCATCACATCTTATCTTAGGTCAGAAAGGACATCTGATGACCTATGATTTATACAAAACCAAACATTTGTTGTGTATCTTAATAAGAGAAAATACTAAACGACCAAACCCATCTGTTTAATAAAAAAACACCGTAGGGATGAATTGAGAGGTAAACCTATGCTACATGCTACCAGCTCTCTCATCTCTTCTCAAGACAAAGCCATGGTATAAAAATCAGACGTCACCTTTAATGACTGTACACAGACTGCTGGATAATCCAACGCATCGATGCTTTACACAAACGCTCGTATGAATAGAGTGGTTTTTGTATGGTAATTTCACATTCCTCCATATAGCCCGTGGGACGTGAGATTGAAACCCAACACCCCTGCTGTCATCCTGAATGTTTACAGTAATACACATATTTCTGCACGGTTCGCGATTCTAAACTCACATTTACAATAACAACAACAGAAATGTTCTGACAACTAAACACACTATAACGAAATGTGTCTGTGGTATATTTGATCAAAGCATGTTTTTATTGGGTCCTGTTTGCTTTCGATTACAGTTCAAAAACACAATACACAACGATGAGAGGCTTTAACCGTTATCTGGGGACAGATGAGCACAAAAATGTGACGTGAGATTAAGATATAAGCTGAATTTTGGGAGGATCCGCCGCTTTATACTAACAATAAAAACACAACTAGCTGAGAAAAGCCTGAATGTAACAATTGAAAAACTGATACATTGTTTCTAAACAAACAGCGACCAGATACAAAGTTGCAACTTCGAGTCGATGCAACAATGTTGCAAACAAACAATTACGCGTTTTTTGCGTTTACAAAACCAGCTTGATGTAAAGCGGATCTCTTACCTTTCTCGGCGGAGGCTGCATGTTTGAACATTGGCACAAATAAAGTGATATTCCACAAGAAACGATTTCCAAAACGATGAATTCACGACGTCGGGAAATGGGGGGAAAGGAGACCAGACTGGGATCGGGTTCTGGATTCAGACGGCCATGATAAAGAGGGTCCGCTCGGACAGACGCTGAGCTAACACTGCAGATCGAGGGAGAAAGTCTTGAAAGAGAGAATATGCCTCCAAAAGCGGGGAGACTCGAACCGTAAACCCAGAACAACAGCGCCCCGGACCGGACACACGAACTCCGGTGTAATTCGCGTATTTGCAAATCCTACTACGGCGAAGGCGTGTCTCATGAATATGGATTATAACGGGACGTTTGGAAGGCCCAGACTGAAACGTTGATAAGTGAGCGCCAGTTATTTGGGTATAATGAATATTAATGAGCCTATATGATTGGACACATTAGGAAGATCGCGAAAGAACGTTAACACAACGTAATGAATATTAATAATACGTGCCTACTGTAGGTTTCGTAAATTGCGCAATCATTGACTATTGAAACGGTTTGTAAACCACACATTTAATTCAGGGTTGCAGAACTAATTGATAACTATAATACCATATATTTAATTTATCATTTAACTTTTTTACATAACGTTTTTCCTTGTTTTTATTTTGTCTTTAGTGCTAAAACGTAAGTGAAGATGCTCTAACTTATAGAAAATTGTGAAAAGCGCTCGCAAACATTCATTTATATATTAAATGACATCATAAGCCAATTCTATTTTTTAAAACTGAGTTATATTCATAACATACACATACTGTTTAACATATATTTCTTTACATTTAATTTATGTGCACGTTTTATGCGCTTGCTGTGGAAAAAATACATTTCGAGAGAGACGCAGCGCCCTCGTGTGGTGTGTTCTTGTAATGTTTCAGTGGAGTTTTCACAGGCATCCGTGGGCCTGCACAGCAACAAGGATCCTCAGACGATTGAAAGAGCATCGATCAGGGCAAAAAACATATGAGCAAAGATAGATATAATCAATCCAGAGCAACTGATTCTGAGTGGAATTCTTTGTGTAGGTCAAATGCCAGCACACAGCTCACTATTTACATTTATTATATATATACACTATTACAATACACTATTTACTATAGAACAACACTCAAATAAACAATTAAAGATTCACAGGCTTAAATTACAGTTAAGATGTTAAAATTAAAATATATTTTTTGAAAGCGTCACAAGGCACTGAGATGCAGGCACTAAGTGTGTTCATCATTCGGAAACAGTGTTTGCATAAGAACTCATTCATTGTATTTTACAAGTACAACAATGTTCAGATTCAAAAACTCTCATAAAATGTCTGCCCATGTCATTAACACCTCTCATCAGTTGCCAAGAGACGGAGAAGGACAAAGTCTTTGATTGTATTAATGAAGGCAGTATGTTTGCAACTGATAAATGAATTATGCAGTAACATCTGCATTTTATGACTTTCTCTATGCAATGTAAAGTTTTCTGGATGAGGATTGTGTTCATCGAGTAGTCATCTGCACATTTTCATTGTTCAAGGCTCCAGTTTGCAAGATCCTTTTAGTAATTTACATGTCTTTGTGCATCGGCTGCAATCACTTTCTGTATGGCAGTGCCGTGTAAAACACAAAACTACATGCATACACATCATGTAGCTTTAGTTGAGGCTGGAGGGACTGATGTAAATTATTACATGCTGCAAACATCAATGTTGAAATGAATGTTGTTAGATTCCAGTGGGCATTTACAGGCTAAACATATAATTTAATTCACTTTTGTAGCAGCTTTTCTGATTTAATTTTGTAAACTGCAAAAGGTCATTATAGTTTTTCTTTTATAATCCACCACATATACATGACTACTAAAATATCTCATTTTTGTAATGGCTCCCGGGGTAAACAAGCAAACATGCTGTTATACATTAAGGCAAAAAACCTGTAGGAAAAATGTAGAGGTAAATGTAAAATGTAGATTGTAACTGGAAAGTTAAACTGTGTTCTCAGAACAAGGGCATTAAAAGATAATTGTTTTACTGTTTAAATTTAGATCAAAAGCATATATTAAGCTATTTATTGTCATGATTTTTTTATGATAATATAGTGATATTAGATATACAAATATATACTAACAATAAGTATAGACATTCTTTTGTGTTGTTGCGTTTTTAGGTGACCGTAGCATTTAATGACATTCAAATCATTCACCTACATGGTTCCTCTGGGTTTGTGTTTACTCGTGCATGCACCACAGCAGTTTAGCTCAGCTTCATACTGTAACTCTGTCGACTGAAGGTAATAATTAATACAGAGCTGTTATGCGAGTCATACAGTAATTGAACATCTTGTCATTCATTTCTTTAGGTCACTCAAGGAATGATGATGGACCCTGTAGGACGTCTTTGTCCTTGTGTGAAGGAGTTCCTGATGAATTTAACCTGAGAACCAATCAGAGGAAGAGGTCAGTAAAAAGCTTTGCTTTATATATTGAGAATATACATTCAATTCAAATGTATTTCTAGAGCTTTAAAAAACTTTACAACTTTACAAAAATAAATATTTCAGCAGTGGACAAAAACAGCATAAAATAAGGAAGAAAAATTATATCAAAAGTTAACAAGTATATTGTTTAGGCACATTGACAACATTAAATTACAACATGAATCATTTTAGATCAGATCAGAAATGGCTTATTAATGTTATGAATATTTATTTTATTTAAAACCGGATGAGTGTGTACGGAGGTGATTCTTTACAAAGACTTGAAGTATTTACATGAACACAATGGCAAAAGAAAAATCCCTGAACACAAAGTTTGTGTGAAATTCTGTCACTTTGCTGTTTGCCAAGAAGATTTTGATAATTAACATTCATTACACACCATAATTCTCACCAACGGCGCTAATCTGAAACATGTTACAATGCAAATTGCACTTTTTCCATGTTTGTAGCCAAGTGTCAGGAATTCACTTAATGAACAGTTAAAAAATCCAATGTAGGGAAATAAATAAAAACATAACACAGCTTTTTTTGTAAGACACGAGGGTGAGTAATTAAAGAACTGTTTCTTTAGGGTTCTATTTCACACCTAATTTTTACAGCTCAAGAAATATTTTATTTTTTATTTATAAGGTACATAACCTATTACAAAAGAGTGCAAATATATCTTTTTATTTAAGAATTTAAGAATTTTATTCCCCTTATTTGAACTAGCATGACCAAGCTAAAGAAACTCTCTCAGTACTGTATATTCATGCTGAGTTTCTTTATAGTCTAAATGATTGACATGTTATTGGTTGACGCCCTGGCCTATGAGAGCAGGCCGAGGCCTGTAGACACGCCCACAGTGAAGAAATGCACATAAACATAGAGAGAGGCAGGACTGTGCATGTATACAGAACAAGACGACACACAACTGTAAGTTACTTTCCTGAAGAACACTATAATAGTTTTTATGTGAGTGACTGTTTTGACTTTTTATGCCTATGATTCATGCTTTTTATTAAATCATGACTATGTAATATTTATCATTATTTTCTTATGGAACTCCTATTGTGACATTTTCAAAACAGGTTAGGGTTAGATCAATTCAGAATCAATTCAGTGCAGATAAACCATATGCTCATAATACAGTTCAGATAGCTTTATGATAATAGTTTGGGTAATATCAAGCGTCAATTGATGTTCAGAAAGACAGTAACTTCTAAGGAAATGCTTGAAGTTCTCAGTTACACTTATGATCTGATGGATTGATAAATGCATGTTTGTCTCTGAAGAACACGAGAGCGCTTTAAGGTTGTGTGATAACTAGATTAACTGTCATTTTCTGCCCTTGGGCTTGATAAAACCACTGGAAGATCTAGAAATCTTTGCCATCAGTTACGAACATAATGTTCAATAAATACTTTTGTATGCATGAGCATATCCAAGATCAACAAAGATCTGTTATAATATGAAACATGTACATAAGAGACACTTTTGCATTAACATTTTCTTTTCCTTTTTTCCCCACAGAGCTGAATCACAATGGAAGTGAACAACGCAACAGGTCTAATCAATGACAGTCATCAGTACCAGTGTGTTTTCAATGAAAGTTTTAAATACATTCTGCTTCCAGTGAGCTACACTCTTGTGTTTGTTGTGGGTCTGGCGCTGAACATCACCGCCATTTATTTCATCCTGTTTCAAACCAAACGCTGGAAGCCCACCACCATCTACATGATCAACCTGAATGTCTGTGACACCCTTTACATCCTCACTCTTCCCTTCCTCATCTACTACTACGCCGATGAGAACGACTGGCCGTTCGGCGAGCCCATGTGTAAACTCATTCGCTTTCTCTTCTACACAAACCTGTACGGAAGCGTTCTGTTCCTCAGCTGCATCAGTCTGCATCGCTTTTTGGGCGTCTGTCACCCGGTGCGTTCCCTGGCATGGATGAGCGCTCGCCGTGCTCGATTGGTCTCTGTTTGCATATGGGCGACCATGCTCATCTTCCAGTCACCGATCCTGTATTTCTCTAGAACAAAAAACAACGGTAATATACGAGTGTGTTATGATACCACAAGCAAAGAGCTCTTTAATGATTTCCTGGTGTACAGCTCGGTGGTTATGATCCTGCTTTTCGTCCTGCCGTTTGGGGTGGTGCTGATCTGCAACGGTCTAATGTTGAGGAAACTTCAGGAACCCGGAGTGGGTGGAGGAACAACATCCCAGCGCTCTAAACAGAAGTCGGTGAAGATGATCATCATCGTCCTTGTGGCTTTCATGTTGTGCTTTTTGCCCTTTCATGTGAATCGCAGTATATACTACACATTTCGCTACATGGATAAGCAGGTGAGCTGTACGATGCTGGAGTACGCCAGCATGGCCTACAAGGTGACGCGACCTCTGGCCAGCGCTAACAGCTGCATCGACCCCATCCTTTACTTCATGGCAGGACAGGATTTCAGAAACAGCATTAGCAGAAGGTCAAAATCAAACCAAAGGTCTGAAAATATGAAATCCCCCTCAACTACTCTCTGATGTACTTCAGACTAAATGCTGTTAGTGAAAGATTTCTGGGGCAGTCATCACAGGTCACATGGGTCAGGGACCGTTAACCCATGATGATTGACAGCTGCTATTGTTGAGACATTTATAACAGTTCGCCTAAAGTTTGTGAGATAAAATGTGACCCTGAACCCAAGGCTTACAGAAGGACCACCTACATATGCCTTATATATATATATATATATATATACATCTCCTCTCAGACGGTTGGAGACAATATTGTGCCACATTCTCTTAAAAGACATTTCTGTGAAAGTGGCACTGGATAAATCAGTGGAGATAGAAGAAACTCTTTTTCACATGAGAGGTGTGTTGGGACGGTTATTAACTGCACAAAAGCTTTTCAACTCTTGACAGATGAGATTGATTAAACTTCGGCTCATCTCCAGATCTTTTGTAAGGAGTAACATTAGTGTGAACTGTCTTCACATGCCTGTCGAAAAAGAATATTGCTTAATCAGAGAAAACTATATTATTTGTCAATGGATAATTGAGAATGACTTAAATGTAATGTTTGGCATTCTGTAAATTGGATTTATTAGGGGGTATCTGTACTGGTTGCACTTTATAATGTTTAAAAGTTTTTTTGCATCACACCGGTAACTTAAATTTCAACTTCTATTAAATTACTGCTTGTTATCTAAATGTTCTCTAATCATTGTCATATTCTTTGTACATAATAATGTACATGGGCTGAAATAGAGAAAGAGCACATGTCCACGAAGAAAACGAGTTCGTGTGTTAACATGTGTTTGCTGTGTTGAGAGTCACCGGATTCTCAGTTGCCTTAAAACCTCTCAGCGTGTGTTTGGGAGGAACCTGATGATGCTTTCCTGTCAATCATCTTATATCAGTATATGAACAGACACATACTGTACTTTCCTTCAGTGATGATTCTTCCTATAAGAAATCTCCTCTATTCTTATTTACCTTCATTTGACCCAGTTCTGTAGTCTGGAAAAAAGTAAGCCAAACGTGTTTATCATTATGTCTTTTAGCACTGGACGGGCAGATGAACTGAAATCTCTTTAAAAATCAGGATAATGTTTTCCAGTCTTAAATAAGTCATTCTTTAGTTGCACATTGACAGGCACTGAAACACAAACAACATGCACTCATGAGTGTTTTTCATTCACAAGTAGGCTACGTGTGAAATATTCACCTGGGTTTTCAAATTTGCTTAGCATGAAAACAAACAGAGTTGAAAAACACAATGTTATTTGTGTACACCATTAAACATACACACAGCTATAGATGTTTAAAGAATGGAAAGTAAATGAATTAAGTCAGAGGGAGACACTAGATGTTAAGGTTACGGTCTGGGAAAATCATAATTAATATCATAAATAATATTCAGAGAAATTGAAATATCTTTAAATAATGAATTAAATGTGCCCCCATTCGATGTGTCGCTTCATTGTCTCCTAATATTTGTAAGTCGCTTTGGATAAAAGCATCAGCTAAATGCCTAAATGTAAATGTAATTCAGTTTCACATAATGTATTTTGTATTCATTTGTCAGTATACAGTCTACAGCTAGCATGTATTCTATTCCTCATCATATCATCTATTTCTTGAAATGGTCTAAACCATTGTCAACATCTGTCTCAACCAATAGCAGACTGGGAATGGAGAGGGGGGGGGGTGTTTATAAATCCATGTAAAAGCACTATAAAATACATGAAGCTTCCAGCCAATCAGAGTAATGCAGAACACAAGCAGTCCCGCCCACAGTGCAGAAACAGTGTGAACTGACAGAGATGAAGCAGGACAGTACATGAAGCAACAGCTCTTACATTCCTGAAGATATCTACTGATAACATATGTGAGTATAAGACATATGCATGCTTAATATATGCTTACAAAAGAATTCAGATTTGTATTGTATTATTTGTATTATGCATGTGAATTTTTAGAAAGGATGATATGCCAAATAATTTTTTTTTATTAGTTTAACTAATAAGTTAATCGTTTGATCCTTTTAAATTGTAAGGCTTACAACATACAGCACTTTGAATTGAATTACATTGAAAACATACATACATCACACACACATCAGTGGATATCTAATGTTG
Source organism: Beaufortia kweichowensis (assembly GCA_019155185.1). Taxonomy (NCBI): domain Eukaryota; kingdom Metazoa; phylum Chordata; class Actinopteri; order Cypriniformes; family Gastromyzontidae; genus Beaufortia; species Beaufortia kweichowensis. The sequence continues at coordinate 1,264,188 of CM032802.1, forward strand.
GGAGGAAGTTCTTAGGGAATTCTCAAGAGGTTTTAGCTGCTCTTTGATTTGCTTCACTGGTCGTGCTTATTACAAGAAAAATGGTTTGATACGTTTTTGAAAGCTCATTTATTCATCCCTTGAGTCTGTGAGAATTGAAATTATTCTGACACATTGTTACAGGAATATTTGTAAGCTGTTGTGGGCATGATAATATATACATAGTGTGTGTGTGGTTTGTGGGCATTTTGGTATTTTACTGGCAACACTGTTTATGTAACAGCCATTAGTTTGTAATGCTTTTGTCTTAATTTGCCAAGAAACGAGAGAAGCTTTCTCATTGTTCAGAGATTTCATTTTGTCTTTTTCTGACAGATCTGGATCAGAATGTTTCAGAATGACACCAAACCAACCAATGACAGTGTGTACAAATGTCAATTAAATGAAAGTTTTAAATACATTCTGCTTCCAGTGAGCTACACTCTTGTGTTTGTTGTGGGTCTGGCGCTGAACATCACCGCCATTTATTTCATCCTGTTTCAAACCAAACGCTGGAAGCCCACCACCATCTACATGATCAACCTGAATGTCTGTGACACCCTTTACATCCTCACTCTTCCCTTCCTCATCTACTACTACGCCGATGAGAACGACTGGCCGTTCGGCGAGCCCATGTGTAAACTCATTCGCTTTCTCTTCTACACAAACCTGTACGGAAGCGTTCTGTTCCTCAGCTGCATCAGTCTGCATCGCTTTTTGGGCGTCTGTCACCCGGTGCGTTCCCTGGCATGGATGAGCGCTCGCCGTGCTCGATTGGTCTCTGTTTGTGTATGGGTGACCGTGCTCATCTTCCAGTCACCGATCCTGTATTTCTCTAGAACATGGGACAAGAAGAAAGTATTGGTCTGTCATGACACCACAATCAAAGAGCTCTTCAATAACTTTCTGGTGTATAGCTCAGTGGTAACGGTCTTGCTTTTCATCGTACCATTCGGGGTGGTGCTGGTCTGCAACGGTCTAATGGTGAGGAAACTTCAGGAACCCAGCGTTGATGGAAGTGGCATATCACAGCGTTCCAAGCAGAAGTCGGTGAAGATGATCATCATCGTCCTTTTGGCGTTCATGTTGTGCTTTTTGCCCTTCCACTTGCATCGCAGTATATACTACGCCATACGCTACCTGGACAGTAAAGACGCCTGTGAGTTGCTGGGACATACTAACATGGCCTACAAGGTGACGCGACCTCTGGTTAGCATCAACAGCTGCATCGACCCCATCCTTTACTTCATGGCTGGACAGAGTTTCAGAAGCAGCATCAAAGGAAAGTCAAAATCATACAGAAAGGGTGACAATTCCAACCTCTCCACGTCACAATGACTAACACATCGAGAACATTTAGAGGATGAATTGTACTTTCAGGATACATTTGTGTTCCTTTTAAGGTTTGATGGTCTGCGTTTACTATCCTTAATCCTTGTTTGATGTATTAAAACACACAACTTAATTATTCAGGAATGTGATCGTTCAGGGAAGTTCAAGAGAAATGAGGTGTGCCGGGGAGAGTTTTTATTAGTTCAAAGGTATTTCCTCTGAAATGGGATGAAAATCAGACAGGGCCTTTGATTAAATTCATGGTGCCTGGGAGAGTATTTTGTGGGATTTAGAGTAAATTTATGGATTCTCCCCCATTACCGGGACTTATAACTTAGTCTTAGATCACAGCCTGCGATCACATTCCTGACGGTCCACCAGACAACGGCCCTGGATCCAGATTACTGTTAGAAGCAACATGATTTACTTAAACATATTTGATCATGTCAGCAGCGTGTGTGGAAACAAAAGCCCAAAACTTAAATAAAGTTCATAGCATTAGCGAGAAGAAGTCTCGTAATCTGCAGTTCTGTAATGCAAATAAACAAATACTAAGAAAAAAAGCAACAACAACAAGAAAGAATTTCCGCATACTAAGTCATACGCATTTACGCATACTTTTTAGCTTTCATTCATCTATACAATATCACATGAATATGTAGCTAGATATTCTAGAAACTATTTAAAACAAAAACATGTATATTGTATAACACCTTATTTTATGTGAAATTATATTTAAATGGAATGTAACTGAACTGCGATGCTAATCTTGAGCAGTCTTTACTGTTCATGCGTTCCCTGTAAATAAAACACAATGAAAAAGAAGTGCATTAAATAAATACAACGGAAGAAGGAAATGTTCAGATACAGAGTTAATTTAACATAATATTATTAATTATTTCAAATGTTTATTTATATGATTTCAATAGTTGTGATAAAATATTTAATGGTTTTATGTTTGACAGATGTATCTGCAGTGCTTTGTCATTATTAATGCAAGTCTTTTGTAAGCTTAAGCTTGACAGATGAAGACAGATCTTTTGCACTGAAAGGAATTTGTATAAACTGAAGACTTAAGATTTGTCACATTTCATAATATCTACTTGTTTACAATTTATGTAGGATATTTATTTAAGCTTTCTCAGTTGTCTGACATGCTATTTTTTGATAACATGACTTTTACTGTAAGTTTTTCTGGTAAAGAATCTGGTAAGAACTTGAAATGAGATGTAAGAAATGAATAGTGTGTATTGTTACTGATTACTATATTTAAGTCATTTAAGAATGTGAATTCAAATATAACATTTTTAAACTGTGAAATAATGAGTGTTAATCAGAAACACTGTTAGTCAACTAATCTTTCATTAATATTTTACAGTGTACGCTGTCTTAAATAATAAAATCTTTTATATATCTGTATTCTACACTGTTGCATGAAGAGTTTGTTAGTGCTCTTTTACACACTGTCTTTGCAGTTTTTCAAGTGATGTTTAACCTGGTGATTAATAAAGCAAAAAACATCCATATCCAGTCCAAAAATCTAAAATAAAATCTTTTGATATGTAATCACTTACAGTAAACACCTTACTTTGTTGAAAACGGACTGAAGATTGATATATGAAACTGAATTACAGATGTTCTTGCATAACTTTTTATTTATTGTAACAAAACAAGCTTTTAACCATGACTGTACATGTGTAATTCATTTAAAATAAAATACAAAATAATAATAAAAGAGTTAAAAGAAGAGTTTCTCAACAATACTTCTTATGACTAGAGAAAATGTCTCACTGTGTGTTCTGTTGTGCAGACTTTGAGTCACATCTGTAGTGTCTAATGGAAGCACACATCTTCACTGAATAAATGACTCCAGCTAACAGAGACACAGCATATTGCTCTTATAATAAAATAACAAAATACAACAACTTATTCAATAAATACAATGTATCCTAAAGTCTTGAATTCAAGGCTCTTCAAAGGGGTGAATACTGACATCACCGCCACATATCTGCCCTGATCTGACCCCATACTGGTGATGTCATCCGCAAAAAGGGTTGTGTCTGTTCATCGGATGTCCTTCTCCAAAGTTTCATATGTTCATCTAAAAAAAAGAAGGATGAGAGTTAAAATTTCTTACAAATAAAACATTTGTTAGTTGTAGTAACATGCAGAGAGCCAGCAGAGGGCGCTACAGCATTTCATTTCATTAACTGTGTGCTAAAGCGATGGAAAAACTCACAGGAAATGTAAAGGACTAATGGAGGACTATATACAACCAAAACAAAACTTTTCCTGTTTGTCATTACATTCATCTGTAAAGCACAGTAAAGTCAGAAGCGGTTTGGTTTGAGCAGGGAGACCTTGAGGTATTTGTGTGTAAATCCCAGCAAGAGCTATAAATAGTTACAAACAATGTGAAATCAACAGCCTTCTGCGCCCGACACAAGACTGACACACAACAAACCATGAGCTGTGAGATTTACATGAAGGTTAAACATCTGACACCCCAAAACTCAACGCACCTTTAGTTTTATGAATGTCAGAATTTTGTCAAATGTTTTGATGGTTGCCATCAGGAAACACTTTTCTTTTGTTTTATAAAATTAGCATCCAAGGACATTTAAAACATAGTTTAAGTCTTTATGATATCAGAGAGTGAAACATCATATCAAGAACTGACATGATCATAGAAAGCGACAGATTTTGATATACAGTAGCAGTTAAACATTTAGACAAAACTTATGTTTCTCGTGATCTTAAAAAGCTTTAAATCTAAGGTGTACATTTTAAGTTTGATGAATATAATTATTACAAATATAACTTTTTTCAGTAGTTACAGTTGTGTTATTTTATGGTTTTGATGAGTTTAATGGGACAAAATCTAAACAACAGTGAGTAATGTTTCCAAACGTTTAACTGGTACTGTACTAATATTACTAAGTAACATATATTATCAAGATCAATTAGATCAAAAGATCAATGTATTAAAAATGCTATACAAGAAAACTACTGCCAGACTGTACTTCAAGAAATAAAAGTAAAGTTAAATAGTGTTTTGTTATGTGTTAAATTTAACTTAGTGGGAAATCTGGTAGTATGACATTCACTTACTGACAAATGCCCCACACCTACTACACCAAAACAATGAGAGAATGAAGGAAACAACAACTGAAGCCAAAAGGATGTAACATCAAACACTTATAACAACAAAACAACACATTCAAGTGTTCCCGTCCTGCATATTTAATGACCTACTTCCTGTCTGCACTTTGAAGAGGCGGAGTTAGAGGATGAGGAAACGCCCAGCAGGGACCGCTCTTCCGCAGGGTCAGTATGAGTACTGTCCACAGAGTCTGTGTCGCTCGATTCTGTCTGAGTCACATCCTCACACACAGACTTCATCTCTGGGATCTGAGCAACCTGAAACCTGCGTTCACACGGATGAGACAGAGGTCAGGAGATGGGCCGATGCGTCAGTGTATGCATGTGCGTGCATGTGGATGTATAATAACAATCACGTGCAGCTGGATGAAAGTGTAGCGACAGTAAGAGCCCTGCTCACCTTCCTACAGACAGGATGGTGACCTCTCCTCCAGGCAGCGGGGTCTTGACCAGGTCAGATGGGCTTTTGTGCGTATCGGCGGGCAGCGGCATGACGGGCAGCAGCAGCTCGGGCCATTTCTTCTGACTGCAGCGGGAACAGTAGAGGCCGGAGCGAGAAGCCAAGCCGTTTATAGTGTGCAAATGATGCTGATGAGAACAGAGCCGGGGCAGAGAGCGGAACTGAGAGAACTGAGGAAAAGATGGAATCCTGCGAGAGAACAGAAAAGAGATTCTTTTATATCTCATTCCCATCTTTAATACAAGCAATAGATAGATTTATACACAAAATTTATAGCATATGGGTGACAAATACATGTGTGTGACGGCAAAAATGTCAGAAAAAACTCAAAGATTAATCATCATTGCTGGCGTTACAAATAGGATGAGTAAGATCTATCCTTACTGTATGAGTTTTTTATATGTCACACCATGGGACATTTGTCAATTACCCACATGTCTACACAACAGGTATCATCCATGTCCAGAGCAACAAAAGAGGTTTAATGATGTTCACCGTCTCAAACACTAATAATGACTAATAAGCCAGCGTTTGTAAAACCAAAATAACCAAGAGATCTTGATACAGACTCTGTCACACAAAAGGTTGTACACAGAGCTGCTGGCAGGCAGGAAGTAAAGGAATTAAAGGATCTCTTCAGCTAATTGTTTGGCACATGGTGTTATATCAGATGATGACAGAGAACTGAATATCTGTGCCAGAAGGTTTCCATCTGTCTGTATGTGACAGTAAAGATGAGGGGATGATCTCTGAATGTTATGGCATTATACAGTATAACAGTTCTGACACTGAAACATGACTGAAATGTTCAATGACGGTAATGATGGACCTAAGTAAATCTTTTAAAGACATTTAGAGGTTTGTTCAAAGCACTTTGTGCTTATTCTTTTACTTTGTGTGCACTTTCTCACTGTGTTCATCTCACTTAACCTTTGAGAGACATTGACCACAGTGTGCTGAAAGTATCTCTCTCTCTGTCTCTCTCTCTCTCTCTCTCTCTCTCTCTCTCTCTCTCTCTCTCTCTCTCTCTCTCTGTCTCTCTCTCTCTCTCTCTCTCTCTCTCTCTCTCTCTCTCTCTCTCTCTCTCTCTCTCTCTCTCTCTCTGTCTCTCTCTCTCTCTCTCTCTCTCTCTCTCTCTCTCTCTCTCTCTCTCTCTCTCTCTCTCTCTCTCTCTCTCTCTCTCTCTCTCTCTCTCTCTCTCTCTCTCTCCCCCTCTCTCTCTCTCTCCTTACCAACAACACATTGATTTCTGCTTTAAATGAGGTGCATTGTGATGCCTGACAATACATTTTATGTATTATATGATTTAGGAGCATCTGATCTTGTTTAGATTTGCAAATGGCAATATGATGATCTCTCTCTCCCATTATTCTATATCACCTCCTGTTAAATATACGCAGCTGAGACGTTTGGCATCTGTGTTGTTTTAATGTAAGTTATTAAGTGATGTTTGTGTGTCTTTTCTTACTTGATGGATGCAGTCTTGTTGAGAGCCATTTGTTTGGTCTCATATTCCAGAAGTAGTTCTTCCAGAGCAGCAGCATTTTCTATAACAAACACACACACATGTTAGGTTTTAATGTTTTTTTCTGTATATTGTATGATGTAATCCTCACCCTACCCCTAAACCCAACCCTGACATAAACCCTTTTAAACACTTTCAACGTGTATGTCATTTAGTATGATTTATAAGCTGTTTTCCTCATGGAGACCAAACATTACTGTCAAAAATTACTGGTGGGGTGTAGGGTTTACCAGGACCACACACACACACACACACTTTACACCCTTACACACCTTTCTTTTCTGTGATGAGCCGGACCAGAATGCTGATGGTGTCTTCATTAGGATCATCCACAACATACGGACACGGGTTTCCTAAAGAGAAACAAAACAGATCAGTAATAGTTTGTCTGCAATCTCTCTGCTATATCATATCTGACAATCTGAGGGATAAATCTAATACATCAGAAAACAAAACACAAGACGGCACAAACATACATTTCAGAAAGGGCATTTCACCAGAAAGTAATTCACTAAAAGCGACATCGTTGTCTCAAGTAAACATGACTAAACATAACTTACATTTTGTGTTTACATTAGTTCATTTTTCAACCTCACAAAGAAACATATTTGAGTCATATTTCTTGTCCAAATCAATACAGAGGAAAAAGTATATTTTGATTTCATTCATTTGATTTTGGGATGTAATATGACCCGAGACTTGACAGGTTCTGTGAGATCCACCCGAGTGTGTTTCACTGTGAGACATTACTGAGAACTCATCTGTGGGTGTGTTTAGGGATTTTCGTGGTGTCATTAAGTGCTATTTTTAAACGATTTTGCCAGCAGGAAGCTGCAGCGCTCTGTGTGATGTTTATTTCCTTATTAGCCGTGTTGTAACACGAGTTAGAAAAACTGACAAATCATTGTGAGTCAATGGACACACGTGTTAATCACATCACAACAATAATACCAGCCAAAATCCTGAAAAATTCCTTCTCTATTGTCATCTATTCTGTGTATTGCACACAAAGGGGAATCATGGTTTCTATGGTAACCGGCTACAGTATTTCCCCACAGTGAGGCAGATGGGGACGTTACCGTAGGAACGGCTCACTCAGCACTTTCATCTATTCATCCAGAACAAACGTCAGCCGGGACACTGCGTATACAACTGTATTCATAGGTACAAATGAGTTACAACACTTACTGTACAACAGTGTGACTGTCCCCAAATATCAGACCAAGTGGCATTCATTTTTAAATAAGGATGGCACAAACAAACATTTCAGAAAGAGCATTTCACCAGAAAGTAATTCACTAAAAGCCACAATGTTGTCTTTAAACAATTAAGTAAACATGACTAAACATAACTTACATTTTTGTGTTTTGGACCCATTAATTAAAAAGTCATTAGTTCATTTACCAAATTCATACACTTCAAAAAATGTAAGTGCAATCAACTTATTATCAGTACAAAATTATTGCAATTCTTGCACCTAAATGTGAAATGCTTTTTAATAGCCTAAAAGCAATTTTTCCTGTCAAGAAAGTGCCAAGAAAAGACATTTCTCTTTAGTGTATTTGGGGCTAAATACTTAAAAATATTTAAGCAACACTTGTGTGATATGAATGGAAAGATGCATGGAGCACATTTTACGCTACAACAGACATCATTTTAACCCAACTACATCCTAACCCTTTCCTCTGAATACTCTCATCAGCACTACAGAGTCCTGGATCTGACACAAACTCAGACGACACAAGCTTTTCAGACGCACCCTCCACTGGAGCCAAGAGTTTCATTATTAAACGCCTATAGATACCTCCAGATATTTCAACACATCACTTTCCCAAGAGTTCTTACATAAATGCTGCATGATGTAACTAGAGAGACTAATTTCCTCTTCTTAAATGTTTAAGAACAATTTAATTGAGCACTAATAGTGGTATTGGTCGGTGTGGTTGTGTTTCATACAGTTTCTTTGATTTAATGTAACTCTTCTGAGTAGTCAAGAGTTCACTGATAACTGTTAGGAGAACATCTACAGTACAACAGAGAGCAAACTGAATTATTCATCCAGGGAAGAAGATATAGAGTGTTGTGTTGCCTAAAGACAGATGAGAGGAGAGACAGCGAAAGAGAGAGAGAGACAGCGAAAGAGAGAGAGAGAGAGAGAGAGAGAGAGAGAGAGAGAGAGAGAGAGAGAGAGAGAGAGAGAGAGAGAGAGAGAGAGAGAGAGAGAGAGAGAGAGAGAGAGAGAGAGAGAGAGAGAGAGAGAGAGAGAGAGAGAGAGAGAGAGAGAGAGAGAGAGAGAGAGAGAGAGAGAGAGAAAAGAGAGAGAGAGAGAGAGAGAGAGAGAGAGAGAGAGAGAGAGAGAGAGAGAGAGAGAGAGAGAGAGAGAGAGAGAGAGAGAGAGAGATTGTTGTGCCAGAAATGTTGTCCCAGGGTTAACAAACTATGTTGACTCAAGAACATTTCTCACACAAATATGTTTTGTTCTTCACTCAGGAAGACATCCTCCACACACAGCGTCAGACAGTGATGTCGGTGCAGTCTGAACCCAGCGGTTCAGTTCAATGTTAGCTTTTGAATAAACCATTCCTATTATGAATTCATCATAATTCAATCATACTTTATTGTTCTTTCAGGAACATCAAGTACACAGTCACACATCTTCATTCAGCTATTGAAAAACTTCTTGGCTATTAATCAAACTATGTGAAGCTGGTCGGTTCGGTTCAAGATATCCTTGTTCTGCTATCCTTACAGAGAAAAATAAAGAGGAAATATGCCAGTCGTTCAATCTTAAGTTCTTTTACACAGTTCTTATATGTTCAGAGACGTGTTTTTACATCTTTTTCCGAACACATTCAGCCAATAAAATCCTCACCATGATTCAGAGTTAAAGCTCTTGTTCTCATTCATCTATAGGAACATGTTTTGACGGATACGTCTTTCACATGCTGTTTCTGAAAGACTCACCCGTGTTACAGGCAAAACCTGAATCATCATTTGGCAGAGAACACAGAACTACAACGCCTGGAGCTCCACCCATTGATTCACAGAAACAGACAAAGCAGACAAACGTATGTTCTCATTGTGCCATTTGATTTTGTGTTATTCCTTTTTCAACCCTGATGCGAAAGGTTTGATCTGTTGTTAAACTCTATGACGTGCGATGGGCGATGGTGTATCATACCCTCTTTCTGCGGCGTGGCAGACTCTTCATCCACCCCATCTTTCTCAGAGGTGCACCGGTAGCCCTTTTTCTTTAGCAGGTTGCAGATGAGAATTCCCAGCAGTCCCATCACACAGAAGACGGGTACCAGTGCAAACACAGCATACTCGGTGCTCTTCTCCTCAGGAGCGTGAACCCTGGTGGAGTTTGCACCTCCGGCTCCAGATCTGCTGGGGGTGTTCTTACCAACGTTCCGTCTCTGCCGGCTGTATAGCTCTGTGGATTAAAAACAACATGATATTAGAAAGTATCGATATCTCTCTATTGTGAAAGTTGTGCATGTAACTGATATGTGCTTTGTGCTGATATCTCAATTTATATCAGATAATATATTACTATTTTCACAAAAACACCACATAGTAAGAGACAAAAGTCACACTTAAATCTCTCAGTGTATAAAATGTTAAAAACGTACTCCTGACGCATGCGTGGAGGGCGAGAGACTTCCGTGTAGCAGCAGGGTTAAACCTGAAAAATATCATACGGTTTTCAGTTCTTTCAAATGTGACAACACATCTGTTAGCATTAAAGATTATTCAGAGGTACATGGAACTCATTATGTTTTGTTTTTTTACCCAGGAAGACATCCTCCACACACAGCATCAGACAGTGATGTCGGTGCGGTCTGAACCCAGCGGTTCAGTTCCCTGCAGGACGTATGCGGGCGGCACGGCTCAGTGTCATCGGTGTCGGAGAAGGTGCCTGCTGGGCAAGTCCGGCACATTCCCGTCACGCCGGGACCTTTAACTTCCCCACAAGCCTTAAAGAAACAAACAAACGCTGATCGGATTATATCATCACACACTGTGTGAAAGAACAAACTGTTACATCCTCATGGTGTAAGATTGTGAAATAAAAACAGCTATTTCTAAATCAAACAGAATTGAAAGATATCTAGGATCATTAAGGTTGCTCTTTTATATTTCAGATGATTTGATTCTCAGTTGTGTTTTATTTAAGTATTATGTTTCTCCTAAAATTGCTTATAGAAGAAATAAAAACAGAAGCAAATGAGACAATTGTTAAACTACATGAAGGTGTAAATGAATAAAGATTATTGAGGTAAAAAATCTGGATTTGGGTAAATTTGATGAGAAACGTTTTAGTTGAAATCTTCACCTCTAATGACAGAGACATTTGTGGGATTTCTCACACTTTTTTCAGGAGAAATATCTGAGACACACATGAGACTTAAACAAAAGTTTCCATTTGCTCTTCATTCAATCTTAGTAATGTCTATGAGAAATAATTTAGATATTAAAGAGATTTGGGTTGTTACTTTAACTCAAATCAAATAAATATTAAAGTACACATCATCACCTCTTAAAATGATTTGATGTATTATTTTAAATACAGAAGAGGTATTTAGAGATGATCATTTGGATGTACTGATGGACAGGTGGAGTGAGTCACACAGTGTGTGTGTGTTGTGTTTTTTCTCACCGTGGGCTCTTGCCCGGCTGGACAGAGAGCACACACACACCCTTCCTCCGGCTGGCACTGTGAAGCCAGTGTCCCCCATATCTCCAGCAGCTACAAACACACACAAAATAAGACACATCACTCAATTAAAATAAAAAATAAGAGTTTTGACAAAAAGAGAGAGAGAGACAGAGAGAGACAGAGAGAGAGAGAGAGAGAGAGAGAGAGAGAGAGAGAGAGAGAGAGAGAGAGAGAGAGAGAGAGAGAGAGAGAGAGAGAGAGAGAGAGAGAGAGAGAGAGAGAGAGAGAGAGAGAGAGAGAGAGAGAGAGAGAGAGAGAGAGAGAGAGAGAGAGAGAGAGAGAGAGAGAGACCCTGAGAGCAAAACAGATTGTATGATTGTATGAAGTCTATACTCACGATGAGACAAACGGGAGTCGAGCAGTAAAGGTGGTTCTTCATCATCTTCAAGATATTCCTCTATACTCATGTAATCTGAACACAGAACATGACAGAGACTCAATGACACATGCAACAAAAATAACATCAAACTCTACAAAAACCTCAAAAAGATGTCAGAGACGTTGTTGCGAGGGCCACAGCTGTGCACAAATATAATCTATAAGCTAAAGTGGGATATAAATAGCTAGTTGAAGGCCTGTGGTTTTGGGCAGCTCTGCTTTTCTTTACCTATTTTTAGACCAAACATGCCCAGTCAGGACAGAAAGCACTTACTGGATCTACTGGAGCGAACCAAGTACAAATTACAGCCTGATTCTCTGATCATCAGGTCATGAAGGTTTTCTGAACTATAGCATCACTCAAGCTCACTTACAAACATCACACGTCTAAAACAATCATGGGACTCTCCCCACATGTGTTTTCTGGAGAGGTTTCGTTGAGATGCATTTTAGAATACAAAGATCTCAATTTGAACTAAATCAGATAATCTGTCATATGATGTCTGTCTACATTTTACAGCTTTATACTCCTACTGTGTGTCAACATTATTTAGAATAAACTTATATTAAAGATGATACATAAGACTTTAAACATCACTGATCCTTTTAAAGGGAGAGTTTACCCAAAAATAAAAATTCAGTTGTCATCTATTTTTCCTAATTTCAAATTTTTTTCTTTTGCAAAACACAAAAGAAGATATTTTAAAGAATGTTGGTAATCAAACAGCATTGACCCTCATTGACTTTGTGGCATTATATAAAGAAAACCACCGAGACATTTCTTAAAATATCTTCTTTTGTGTGACATACTATACAAGTTTCGAGCGACATAAGGGTGAAAAAATGTTGACAGAATTTCAATTTTTTGGGTAACCTTCTTGGGTAAATCAGTTGAGCTTTGAAAGAGCAAATTCTGAGCAATAAACTAAACCACACACACACATTTATTCAGCTATATAAATGAGAATATACCATTAGATATCATTTTTAGAGCACCTACACATCTTACAGCTTTGCAGTTATTTACAATATTACTCAGCAGAGGAATTATTTGATGGTCTTAAAGTATATTTCTGTTAACAAATTACATTTTTGTCTTCTTTTAAAGTTTTGATGTTGTTTAGTAAAAGTAAAATGGCACTCACACATACCATATCTTCAGTAAAACCACTGTCGTGCGCATGATGTATTGTTAAAATTGACTGATTTACAGTTACACCACAATGTTAACTAAATACACACAAGGTTAACTAAATACACAACATTTACAGTTATACAGAAAAAGCAACAACAAAACAAAATACTACATCACTACTGAGTAAACCATTATGCTAGAACAGACAGTCCTAGGACAGCCAGACACCTGCAGTGCTTTGGTAGTGGTGCTGATAGTCACACTTACCCCAGTGTGATGTTGTTATCTGTTGCCCTGGTAACAGCCTGAGGATGCTCTGCTCACTGTGACAACACTTTCTAAATGTCACACTGTACCTGTCTGCATACTGCTGCCATTCCTTATAGTGCCACTCAAAACCACAGCTCCTCCCACAACCTATACTAGGCCCCTCCCCTTTACCATAGTCCTCCAATCACATGAGCTTTTACATTAAGGTTTGGATGCTGTATTTTGTTTTGTCAAAGTTTAAGTATATGTTTTTTGAGATCTGCTAAATGGGTTTTGCCAGTACAAATAAAGCTGACAAACATGAACACTTGAATGCATAAGACATCATAAAGTTTGACGGCACGTGTCCTGTCTGCAAGGTTTAACGTTTAGGCCATGCCCACACAGATTTTGGCACATTGCTACAGCAAAAGTTTGATATTTACTTTATACCTACCCAAACATACCACACATGAATGAATTTCCATGAATTTATTCAAGAGAAATTTGAGAGTAAAATTGAGGAACATCGAACACAATTGCTCAATCAAAGAAAACTCGCTATCCTTTAGGTTTGGAGAACAACCTGCCACCTTCCATCTGAATAATTTGGCAGGGAACAACATAACCAGTTAAACTCTTTTACCATGCAAATAAATGAATGAATGCAGCAGCTAAATCAGTTTATAGTTTTGGCACAGAAAGATGTTGCCTTCGCACAAATGAAAGGGCTCTTGAGAGCAACATTCACTTGCAGTAATTTCAGGGTTTTTAAGGAATTAAAGGACCCCTCCTCCGCCATCCACCCGTAAACCACCACCAACGCCTCGTGTCCTTCACATTTCAAGATCAGCTGCCAGTTGCACAAAACTCAATTTCTATTTAACTCTTTCATTAAAAAGCTATAAAGTCCCAAAGGACAGTAATTACAGTTTATACATCTCTATCTCCGTACTGTCCAATTTCCCATTCTGTGGTTTTGGGAGTGCATGAAAAAGTAAATAAAACAACAACAAACATAAAACAAGAATGGTCTACTTTGGGATCGATCAAGTTACAAATTGGAAGTGATAAAGGGGTTGCCCTGGACTGACTTCTGGCAGCGTGGCATTTTGTAGCTAAAATTCACGTCTCGCTTGATCGATCCAGACGATTCGGGATCCAAACACAAGCCTGAAACAAGAGAAGATGTCTCTTCTATAGCCAAAACACCAAACCGCAGTCTAGCCATCATCTGTGTGAAACATTATCATTAAACTATTGTGACTTTTGATAACCTTCCACTGGGGTTTAGCATCAAAATCAAGATGGATAAACAACACATGTAAACCTATTGATTATAAGATTTGCTTACTGATAAAGTTTCAAACACAGGAGGAAAATCTACACTGTCCGCTGACATAAAATCTCACCCAAGCGGTGGATCAGAAAGAAATGATGTTAATTATGTTAAGTGGTGTGTGGGGATTCTGGGTTATATTTGACACAGCTTTGTGCCTGAGTCCTCCAGGGTCTTAAATGAGTTTTCAGCTCGAACGTTAAAGTACAAAACTAGATTTGTACATTCTCTGGGAGGCTAAATACATAAAAATATGCACAAGACTTTAAGCCATGTGATCTTGTCTTTCACACTTACGTCAGTAATTTAATGTCGACATGCGTTGTAACAACACGTGTCACTTCCTGTTCTTGCTCTGAAACTTCAACACCAACAGCCTGACGATGCCGACAAATATAGCCAGAGATTTTAATAGCCAGACACTTTTCATTTCCATGCCCTCATTTTTACTCCCTTCTTCATTTTACTCATTCTTCAAAAGAACAGCTCACTCTTTGATTTCAGCTGCTAACAGCATGTTATGTTTTATTATACATCCTGCATGTTTCACGCTACAAGCCAACCACGTGCTGCGGGCTGTGACCACCACAATCCTTCTGTACACGGGGGAGAGGAACGTTACACAACAATTACGATAACACAAAGAGACATGGAAATAAAAGCTCACTGGACAATAAGGCAGAAAAGACTTTTTGTATTGGGCTTTTACATGTTTTTTAAAATTACAGCTTACAAACAAAACTTCAGTTTCAGTTAGTATGTAGACACTTTACTAAGGTAGTTTGTTTGGTTTAAGGTGCCGGTCTGGTCCTGTTAGAAAATGCATCTAAAACATCGAAACACACCAGCTTGGATTAATGTGGCAGTAATTTTATGAAACATTTTTTAGGGATTTAATTTTTTTAAAACAGGAAAAACAGGTATCAAAGAGAGAAGTGCAACTATATAAAACCAGCCAAACAATATGACGCAGCATTTGCCAAATAGCATTTTTAGTGTGAGTCAAAGGAAACACGGAGGTTAATAAGGTGTTGTTAGTTGTTTTGGAAGTAGATCACATTTCTGTTTTTAAACTTTATCTGTAAAACGAGTAGGTATGAGGCATGAAAACAGGATTATGGGACATGTGCATCATTCTGTTGCGGTTTCTACAGGTGAAAAACAGAGAAAGACCAATTATTGCCTGTCCAGCATAAGTCACCTCAAAATAACAGTCACTGTGTCGATGGACAAAAGTTACCAAACATCATTCTGAACACATATGGCTATTATCCAGGCTTATGTACCATCATGTTTGAACTATACATAAAGACTAAATACAAATAACTGAAGCTGTGTTTAGATTTTTTTGTTGTCTACTGTTGTTTTTCATTTTTCATTAAGTGTACACAAAAGTAGACACAAATTGACAGTAACCATGCTGATGGTGAGAATGTAAGTTGACACAGCAAGAAAGCACGTCATTGGTGCAGGATTTCACCTGTTTGATTGGCATGATGACATCACTGGGTGTCAGGCGGCAGAGAGAGAGAGACATGCTGAGTCCGTTACTAAACAATTAACTGTGCAAAACACAAGACAGATAGATAAACAAGACAGAAATAGATTTAACAAACAACAAAGCAGGAAACTATAACTTTGCCGACTTCACTAATGCAAATAAATATGAATGAAATCCTTCTGCTGACAGTTTTTATGGTGCCAAAATTTGAGATTCCCACAGTCTGACGTTCAGAATGTGTAAAATGGAAACAGCCCATTGCTGAACCCAAAAGCCTTCTGGAAAACAATGAGATCAGGGAAGAATCTGAGGGCAGACAAGCTCATTTCAACAACTCGGAAAATAAACTACAGGAAAACGCTTCCTTAATGGGAAAGTGGAACAATCCTTATTCCCGAAAGGGGACTTCCACCTTCCCGGCCCGGAATGTTAAACAGACCCATATGCAGGTCCAGCGTCATGTCTTCGTTTGGGATAAATGAAGGGAATCTGGCTCTTATTTCAGCTGTTTTTAAGATAAATATTTGTTATAAAGAAAACTTGTTTGCTGCAAGGTTCAGCTATCAATATCCAGTATGAGAATTGTTAAACCCTTTGTGTTTGCTTGGTCACCCAATGCCACTGGTCGTGTCTCATGGCTCTAAATCCGTAATGACATTACCCACAATGCCCTGTGTTAATGAATGGATGTAAGACTTGTGAAGGGTGCAGGCCAGGGTCATGCTGCTCAGGCGTCTGGGAGGGGGAACACTTCCTGTCACATGTCTGTCTATGCCCTACAATAACACACTAGAAAAACTCTGATGCACTAAAGTGACCCCAAAACCAAGCACTGTCTCATCACTTCCTGAATAGCAACACCCAGGCCTTTATGTTGGTCTTTGTGGTCATGGGTCACGTGAAAACAAATGTAACAGCTGAATAAATGTGTCTAGCATGAGACACTGACTTTAGCACATACACACAGACTTTTTAATCATGATTGTTTAATGTAAATATTATGAAAAACAAATACTGTATACTGTAGATTAATCACAATAAGAAAGATCATGTCCACTTTATTCTTCCTCAAAATTACTAAAAGATTCAAATAATGAAACTCTCATTCATTTAGAATAAAATCTGAAGCAGAACTGTTAAAAATCTTGCTACTAGCTTAAGCTATAGTTATAGTAAATGCTTGTAAGGACACAAGTGAAATCCCTGCTGATCAGGGGTCAGTGCGTCTGCCCAAACCACACAGAGGTCAACGCGGACACATCCTGCCAACACAGGTATATCTGCACGCGAGGGAGAAAAACGTTTTGGGTTATGCCTGGTGAAACAACAGACCAAAACAAATAATAAAGCTTGAAATTAAACCATCAGTTCCTGCATCCAGCCGTATCGGGTTTGGAGCAGAACCAGGACCGCTTTCCCCTAAAATTTCATACTAGCGTGTCCAATGTTAGAAAGCCTTCCTGCCAATGAAATTCAAAACTCTAAATTTGTGCCTCGTCTTTTTGGTTCAGGTCAAGAACGGAGCAGAACTAATTACAGATAAGAAACCCAGCTGACCTCTCAGAGATCTGGTTTGGAGAGTACAGCAGAGACACATTAACAACATTTGGACACATCAGGATGTCTGCTTTCGACGAGGATGATCGAATTAACTATCAAAGCACTGTTATGCAAGCCTGTACAGATGCACAGATAACTATACCAACACTGGATTCTATAGCATGAACATGACTGTTTTGTTCATACATCAATGCTGATTGGCTGACGGCACAGACGTAGTGATTGTCAGTTCATTAACCTCAGACAAACACATTCCCATCATTTCTGCTCAGACTGACACTGAACTGCAATTATTATAATGAACTTACTTTCCCCAGACTATTATTGTTGAATCTACTTCAGATAAACCCATTTCTAAACTCAGGACCAGAATGAGCTACAAAGAGACTTTGCCAATAATTAAAAGTGTCACTATGCAGGATCTTCTAAACATACATGTATTAATGAGTCTAATGGGCAAACCTTTAACAAACACAAGCTGCGGTTATACCTTTACGTAGATTATGACGCTGTGGGACATTATAAACCATCTTTGGTTTACTGCTGAACGTGGCAATAATCCACATTTTTTCAAACATAAGCACACAAAAATGTTCTCAAACTACAAAGTCATGGCAAATATGCCCTCTGCTTTAGGCTCTGTGCCAATACTGCAGATTTTTGGGATGCTAGTGTCTTATGTGTTTATAGGTTTAAATATATACATTGCATAATTTGCTGTATAATACTTCATTACACAGCAAATTTGTTTATAGTGTACTCTATAAATTATGTATCCACTATAAACTGCAGCTGGCGCAGTGTGTGTGCCAAAGTCCGGAGCCAGCGGGTGTGTGTGTGTGTGTGTTGCCCAGTGGGCGACACATCACAATGAGCTGTATTTAAACATAAGACTGCATCTGTCTCAGTTCACTGCAAACGGACACAAGACATCAAGATTCATGAATGAGTTATTAACTGGATGACAGGGGATGAAGGTAATGATGATCATATTTCATTGTCTTATATATGTGTCATAAAATCATAAACTTTCCCATGTTATGCTCTCATGCATCAGATACTATGAAATTATATGAGCAGGAAAAATAATTACTGTAAACATTGTCGACAAGTTCACAAAGGAGTGCTAAACAGGATTTTCCTGGAAACAGTTGCTTGGGTACTTTCTAAAATCAATATTAAACACAATGATGCAATTCAATTTCAAGTTGTTTTCTTTACATTATACCCATACATAATATGGGTATAATGTAAATAAACACTGTAGTACTAGTTTTACTATAGTAAATACTGAAGTATACTGCTGTATTTTTATATGGGTAGTTTATGTGTTATAGATCAATAAAATAAAAAGGTAACACTTTATAATATAAATCATATTATATGTTTGTGATTAAATGAACAGGTTAGTATTTAACAAAAAATTATATATCTTATGTCTATACCTTTGTAAAATCAAGAGATTATTATGAGATCAAGTAGTGTAATTTTGTTTTAGTTTCCTTTTTAATGAGTTACAAAACTATTTATAATAACAATAACTGAAATAAAAGTAGTATTTTGACTAATTATATTACTATATGAATCAAAGTTATACGACATGTCAACACAATTACATTATCTTACAATATACATTAATTCTTTGGATTAAAAAAGGTTATTATAAAGTGTTACCACAATCACCTGTATTATATGATTTTTGTAAAAACAATATTCTGTGACAATGAACTGTAAGTTATTGAATTAATGCAGTTCATTTGTACGGTGTTAATAAAAGCATTAAAGTTAATAAACATGAATCAAAGTGAACTCGACACGTTTCTATTGTCCCTGTTACTCTATATTTCAGTAAAGATATCACTCAAAACCCGACAAATACAGATGTAGAAGTGAAGAAAAGTCATTTACACTGATCTCAGTACAGCATTTCAATTCACAAGTAGAAAATGTCCCCGTAAAAGTGCCGCATCCGCACTGCTGACAAAAGCAACTGTCATAAACCCACAGAAAATAAAGTTTATATCTTACCTGTTTATTAAAGTAAAATCATACGTGCCTTATAATCGTCGTGTGACGGACGTCAAGCTATAATTAAAGAAAGAGAGAGAGAGAGAAATAGAGCCGGTCAAAGAAGCGCAGAGATGAGCTGTGAGCGAGCCAACATTCAAACCAGAGAGAGAGAGAGAGAGAGAGAGAGAGAGAGAGAAACACGTCATACTGTGTGTAATATGATCCCTCTACTCACTCACCCACTGTCCATCTCTCTCTCTCTCTCTACCCTCTCTTTCTCTCTCTCCCTCTCCCTCTCTCTCTCTCTCTCTCTCTCTCTCTCTCCTCTCTCTCTCTCTCTCTCCTCTTTCTCTCTCTCTCTCTCTCTCTCTCTCTCCTCTCTCTCTGTCTCTCTCTCTCTCTCTCTCTCTCTCTCTCTCTCTCTCTCTCTCTCTCTCTCTCTCTCTCTCTCTCTCTCTCTCTCTCTCTCTCTCTCTCTCTCTGTCTCCCCTCTCTCTCTTCTCTCTCTCTCTCTCTCTCTCTTACTCTTTCTCTCTCTCTCTTACTCTTCTCTCTCTCTCTCTCTCTCTCATTTTAGTTAGACTCGTCGTGACCGTTGGAGAACTGCATTGCGTAAACACTGTGGTAATATATATATATAAATAAATAGGAATAAACAGATAAGAAAAAGAAAAAAGAAAGAAAGAAGACAATGAAATGGAAAAAGGAAGGACAAATGGCATTTTTTTTTTAAATTAATGAATAATGAAGAAAATAATGTAAAAGCACTATTACAACAATTAAAATATATACATTACATTCAAGTATTTGAACACTTAAACATTAGAATCTACATGTAACACTAAAACTTCTTTTTTTTTCTTTTAGCCCCTTTAAAATGTTTTAGGATTTATAAATAGCCAAATGTGCATAATTTTACTTAACAAAAGTAATGTTTACATGAGTGTCTGCATTCCTGTAATCTTTTCTCTTTTGTTACTGAGTTTTTCTCATAGACTTCCTCCCCCTCCAGCACAGGTTCACGGGTCTATATGTGGTATGTGACCATGAGCACATGCTGCAGGGCATCTCAACAGAATTCTCTCTCTAATGCGCATCATTCGAGGTGTGTCACATGAATATGAAAAGATCACGGGGATAAGTTTTAGACTTTGATTAACATTTAATCCGACAGTGAAATGAAAAGGTGGGGCAACTTTTTGTTAGCTGTTGATTTCAGCCTGAAGAAGTAATGAAGTGGACGGTTAAAAGAAATGATTATTCCCACCCTAAAGTTAAATCCTAAAGTTTTAGGCCACATGGAACATCTGAGATTCAAAACCTAAAAAAATAAAAGAGGAAGAACAGATTAAGGGTTAAAATATGAATCTTTTGGATCCACTTGTGTTAACATTTTAAGACCTTAAATAGCTCGAAACTGTGAATCAAACTATATATACGGTTCCAAACGTCAATTTCTTTTAGCATTCAACAATAACCACTGATTATACTGGTCAATTCAAAGTTTTATCAGAACTTTTTATCAGTTTCATTCAATAATCAATAAAAATGTTAAAACTAATGAGACAATGACGAAGATTAAAGATAAGTTTTGTTTTCTGTCCATGAATCCATTCTGCATAACTATAAAAATGACTTAATTATTTACAGAAATAATACTATGCACTTCATTTAATTGTTTGAGCCTGTTTTACAAATAATTCTTCCCACCTTTACTTCGATGTTAATTTTATTCTGTTGTCTGTATCTTTCAGTCTTATCTAGTTGTTTGGGTTCTCATAAAAGATAACTAATACATAATAAATAAAAGATAATAAATACATGCTTAGAAAAAAATATTTTTAACACGTCTTTCTTGAACAGTTTTCACATTTTTTTTTTTTTTACAAAGTTTAAACAGATTTTCTTGAGAAGTGAAGTCCTCTTTACCACATAGGTCTTATATGATCTATATGAAACAAGTGACTCTGAACCTTCATTGTTTGTCTGGTACAAAATGTGCATTTATATGATCCTGTTGCACATTTGGCTGCATTCATGCTTCTTTATGGACCTCAAATGCTGTCCTGGGTCTTTAATTATAGGTTGGAAGAGAGGATAAGGTTCATGGACCTAAGGTTACTCTGTAATCTGATAGAAGGCCACTGCTGCTCGTGGATAAGCTTGACTCATTCTTTGGTTTGTATACGGCAACAGCATTGAATTGTGCATTAGAATAAAAGCAGACCTCTCATACAAACCATGAACCGCAGATGTCTATTGCGTGAGATTATAAAGCTTTCATTGTGCACTCGTGCAACTAGTTCCCAGTGTGTGACGTGAATTGGCCTTGTGTATTTCATTTAGTTTGTATGAACAGTTATTCAAACCCACGTGCTGTTAACCCACCAGCTGAACTAAACTGCTCAACATACATAAAACTTGTCTTGATAAACAGACTGTTTATCAAGACAAACCTGATTTTCTCCAAAGAGTTAACAGAACATGAGGATTCAGACATCAGTGAAATGTTTAATTACAAAGACACACAGTGACAAAATAAGACAAATATGAGTAACAGTGTGAAATAAGCATGACAACTGTTACAGGAGCCACAGACGCTCTCTTAAAACACTGTAATAGCTTTAATTTAAATGAGACGACACATGCCAAAGAAAGAAAAAAATAGACAAAAATACTTATAAAAATATGCCATTAGATTCATATGAACAATCGTGGACTGTGAGAGCACTATGTACAGAGAAAAGGCAATATATACCAATATTTACATAAACAATGAGGATGTCTTCACTAGAAGGGGCCGAGAGAAATTACTTACAACAGTAAGACTCGCCGTATGAGTTTCATCATAGATTTGATTTAGAGCAAACGCAGATTATGAAAATACGATTCTCTGATGTTTGTAATAATAAAGGCAATGTAAATTTCTACCTGCAGGGAAAGAACCAGAAGTTATTGGCACTAAGATTCACATCTGTTAGTAAAACATGACATGACAAGGTTTGGGGAAAATCACTCACTGCACATCCTTCAAAGCACACGTCATTCTGGATTCAGGCGAGTGTGTTCATGACAGTCTACATTATTCAGATGACTGACTATTTCCAGAGAAACTACGGCAGCTGATCAGCTCATTTCCACCTGTCGGTGGACGGCACAAATTAAGAGATTTATCACTTAATTATTTCTCGTAAGCACAGCGGAAGGGCTGTAGCCTGTCTGTCTTCAGCATGTGCGTGTTGTAATCACAAACAAACACAGCGCCAAATCAACATTATGTAACACGCAACATGAACACAGTCTTAAGCAATATAATTCAAGCCATGACAATTCTCTCCTTATTTACCATAATGTTGGAAAAACCACTGAAATTACAAAGTTTTCAAAACATGTCTAGAAACATTTAATATTTCACCACCCAAAATCCAAAAATTGTATTTTGATCTTTAAAACCATTATGTTTTTAGCCCCCCAATGCTTCATTTTCTATATGCAAAATGTGTTATTTTTTCTTTGGGTGTGAAATAAACCCTTATAATTTCTTCATGAGATTCACCCCAATTTCTTTTCCAAGAATCGTGCTCACAAAAACTCAGTGAGCTGAACGACAGTAGAGACAAACACCCGACTACAGTATTTATAAATTAAGTGCTATAAAAAACTGAAGCATAAACTAAAACTGAAAAACATAAATACTGTACAAAAGGTTTTTTGTCATAATATCTATATATGGAATGTCACTGCTGTTCTTTTACATCATGTAGTGAAATCTTTTTTATACATATAAATGATAATCATAACAAAGTGATACTGTGTAATAAATCTGATTGTGGATTACTGGAGATATAGTAGCGTGTGTGTTTTCTATGTACTCTAGCCTAATATTGCACATTGGTTACTTACGATGAACTCTCATCTTGCCCTGTACAGCACAAACAGAAAGGTTTAACAAAAACATCTTCATTCTCATATGAAATCACAGTCTGTAAAGACCAGTAGTCGATCATTCCAACCCCAAGGAATGATACAAACCTGTCCATCCACACATTTCCCACAATCCTCTCTGTCTCATGTGAAGCGTTTCATACCTTCTCTCCAACCAACTGAACAATTCTTAACACAATGTCCATTTTCTTTCCTTCACCTATTCCTGCTTTTTCTTTCTCTTCGGTCTTCTTCTCTGCTAGGGGATTTATCTGTCCGCTTTAAAAGCCGGTTTTAACACAACATTTAGAAGCGCCCACAGGAAACACCACATGGCAAGCAAGATCGATTTCTTACACGAGGAAACAACGTGACAGAAAGCTTTGACCTATGACACAACATGGTGAAAACCACATTTTTTGACTCAATGTGCACAATGCATAAGAGAACAGGAAGGGGCGGAGCTTCAGGGGGAAGCGTGTGGGTCGTCTTAAGGGGTGGGGCTTTATTACACACGCCACAGCAGTAAGTGGTTTGTGCTGTCGTCCCGCCCCACCGTCTCGCTGCTATTGGTCAGCCTGAAATCTTCATAGCCATCACCGCCGCTGATAACCAGCATGTTTGATTTGACGGGCAGGAGCGTGGACGCACGACGCCGAGCCGAGTCACGTCTTTGTAAACCTCCACTTACATTCTCAGAGTTATTCTGTGTGGAGTTCACTAAAATAAAACAAAACACACAAAGTCAGCATCTGATAAACAGACCTTCTCTTCAAAATTACAAAAGTTTATTTAAAACAAAAAAGAATCAAACCTGCGTCTGACGGCACGGGAAAGTTAAGATCAAAACCCTCGGGCAGCTCGATACACGTGAGGAAGCGGACGTGTCCGGTGTGACCGTGAGCCGAGCCCATGGGGACGAGAGGAGTGCGCAGAGAGCCCGGTCCGGTGCTGGAGGACACGGGCGGGATGGTCAGCGTCAGAACCACTCCAGCGCTGGTGCCGATCCACAGCAGGTCTTTACACGCCAGCAGAGCTGTGATCCGCAGGCAAGCGGCCTTGTGCTGCCGGATAATAGCATCAGAACCTACGAGAAGACCAAAAATCTAATTGGATTTCTACAAACTACTAAAATGGTTAATATATTATTTAGTATTATAGTATTTTACTTTTTATGGAAAAAAAGCACCCAATTATGAATGACTCTCAGGGTCACGCTGAGGTCAGATGACATCATCACACACTAATGCACCCACAGGCAGAAGAGTTTGGCCGTGTTAGTATTTATGCACACCAGTCCATACCTGCCAGCATCTTGTGTACGGCAGGTGCCAC
This sequence comes from Beaufortia kweichowensis, assembly GCA_019155185.1. Taxonomy (NCBI): domain Eukaryota; kingdom Metazoa; phylum Chordata; class Actinopteri; order Cypriniformes; family Gastromyzontidae; genus Beaufortia; species Beaufortia kweichowensis. Next base: position 1,288,839 of record CM032802.1, read on the forward strand.
GTCAACCTCCGTCAGGCTCTCGTAGGTGGAGGCGTGATACAGTCGTACCTGAGCGCTGCCCTGTAAAGCTATCCACACGCCCTTTCCATAATTCACCATACTGGTGACGCAGCGCCCGCTGTCCTGACCCACTTGGAACGAATGCTGTAGGAATGAAACGTGCAATAAAACAGGAAGTGAAAATTATAGCAATTACTGTTCAATTTCAGTGACTAATTCTAAATAATTGATGTGATGAATGTCAATTGTGATGTGAAGTAGATATATTATACTAGCAATATCTGGAAAATGTGCTTTTTCAGGTACAGTAAATAATTGTCCTCATTTTTGTTTTGTTAGTACTAGTGCACAGACTGACTGAAGTGTATGAGCAGGTGAGAAGGAAGGTGGACCAGACGTAAAAATTTAATAACAGATGTACGGTTTCCCATCTCACCTCTTGTGTTAAAGTGCTGGTGTTTACAATGAGAACCCGGTTTTGACAACCACACCACAGTTTTCCTGCCACAGGAACCATTTTGGTCACAGGTCCACTTGACGAGCCCAAACATAGAGTTTGTGAACTCTGAGGATCCCAAAAACTTCCTGTGACAGAGAGAGAGAGACAGACAGACAGAGAGAGAGAGAGAAAGCGAGAGAGAGAGAGACAGAGAGACAGACAGACAGAGAGAGAGAGAGAGAGAGCGAGAGAGAGAGAGAGAGAGAGAGAGAGAGAGAGAGAGAGAGAGAGAGAGACAAACATTTCATGTAAATCACTCAAGGAAAAATATTATTATAAATTATACTTCATACTTTGAAGTGACTGAATCTGCATGTACCTGCTTCCCTCTGATAAACGATTACCTCGCCGTTTGCCAAGGACACAAAGACTTTGTTGTCCAGATACCTGGAAAGACAAAGAAAAGAGATGTTCGGTCTCCATGTGGATGCTGCATGAGTTACCATGGTGACAGATTAATGAGGTGATGGCCGCTTACAGGATAGACAGAATAGAAGCAGAATGCTGCATCTTCATACTGTTCTTCCTGTTTCTGATGTTGTCAGATGATTGATACACATGGATGCTGCAGAAAAAACACATTACAAATATCATTATGCTTATGAAACTTTCTTCTTTACCAGTCAAGACAAAATTCAGGTACATGGTAAACTGTACTGTATACATGGAATGTTAAAGGTGTCCATAACACAAAGTGAATCCATTAAAATATAAATAGTGTTTACTAGCATCACAGCAAATCATGCAGCTCAAGTCAAAAAACTTGCAATGAGAGAGAAACATTGTGTGTGGCGAAATAATATAAAGATAATAAACCGAGATCACGTTTCTATTGCAGTTTCCTCACTGGTCACTAACAACACAGCGTGAGCAATGCAACATGATTCACAGAGAAACTCATGACTGAATGGACAGCTCCTTAAATAAATCAATTAGTTTTGACTGTCGAATGTCAGTGAGTCAAAAGCAAACGCTTCACACCTGGTTGTCCAAACCAGATAGATAGAAAGATGGAGAGAGAGAGAGAGAGAGAGCGAGTGAGAGAGTAAATGTTTATATGGAAAGTGTCAGCGGTGTTCAGTCGGGCTCAGGCAGGTCTGAGCATGACATGATGAGTATTACTCGGGGAATACTGTAAAGCAGGTAACGCAGACAGATGAAGGTCACCGGAGGTGAGACATTCTGTGCACGAGGTAACGTCATCATGAGCTACTCCAGTTCAACTTTTAATTAAACTCATGGGTCTCAAATGCTGTCTAAACAAACTTTCATAACGCTTCATTATAACGGCCATTAATAATATTAATAGACATTACATTACATAACAGAACATTAACTGTAATACGACAGATAACATGAAAGAAACCCGAAATAATAACACAAATTATGATTTGTTTTTCCATCCAGATCATCAGTGTATTTAAAAATACTAAAAAGTTCATTTTCATCTTTCTTCAGAAAGTTAGCACTGGCATGTTTGATTTCATTCAGAAGTTTCTTTTAATGATCACAGACTCACCAGCCGTCCTCCGTTCCCAGCCAAACGGAGCTCTGATAGACCTCTGGGTCGATGCTGAGCAGGTCTTCCAGACTGGCACGGGTGAAAGATCCTCGACTGGACCTCCTCAAGGCCCGGCCGTCTACGTCTGCACTGAGCCGAGGTGCCCCGAATGAGGACACCGCAAACTCCTGCTCCTCCTCAGAGCTGGTGGTTTCAGTCGCCATGTCCTTAGAGATGGCCGCTTCGTCATCTGACACAAATAAAGAAAGTGTGAGAAAACGGGGTGTAGTGCTTAAGCAGCAGGTTTTTATTTTCAGATGCTCAGACTCACTGAAGCTGGATGAGATGGTGGAATGAGAGGCTTGACTCTGCAGTGTGGATGAAGGGCTGGGAGAGTCTTCATCATCCGTGTCATCGCTGTCGAAGGGTACGAGCTCTTCAGGAGGGACTGCGGGGGGCTCGCTGAGCTCCAGAGATGACCCGGAGATGGAGATGTGCAGCTGGGGTTGTGCAGATGGGACGGATGGAGCAGAATGGCCAATACGTTCCCTACTTTACCAACACAACAGACATATATAACTCAATAAAATATAACTGCATAAACATAGGCATTATCTAGTCTGACTAACTAAAGTTAGTAGAGAAAGACTGTTGCAAATTTTACAAACAAAAGTCTTGGACCACAATAACTCAGAAAATTAGACTGACAGTGTAAATCAGTCAGTCTCACAAATTAAAGATGTAGAAAAAAGAAAAGACTTCCAGTTTTTTAAAAGGTCTTTAAATACTCTTCCTCTTCTTATTTTCAATCAAATGTTAATATTTGCTATAGCACAAGACAAAATCAGGCCACGTTCTGAATCTAGGACAGCTGACAGTAACCATGGCAAGATAGATCATAACACAGAGTTTGTCAAGGGGTCATCAGTCTTACTTATTGTCTTAAATTAGACCAATGCTAAGATTTAATGCTAAACATGACTAAACATGATGCATGAAACAACAATTTAATATGAACTAACTTCAGCAAAGATCAATAATTGCTTATTGTTAGTTGATGTTAGCAACTGCACTGAATCAACTTTACTGTAATGTAACAGCATGTCATATCTGTACACAGATTACAACATAGTCTCATAGCGCTCATCAAAGCAATTAATGAACTATTATTAGTCTTTAACTGGAAAATCCAGCATGACTCCATCACACAAACAGGTCCGTTGTGGAACACGAGGTCTCACCTGTTTTTCAGTCCCGGCACGGCTTCGATGCAGATGATGCGAGCGGAGCAGACGGCGATGCAGGCCTCCACCGTGGGCTCGTCTCTGATGTTCAGCAGACACACCTGACCCACGTATCCATCGCTGTTACACACCCACACCTCATATGTGTTCTCAGGACTGCTGTGACTGGGAGAAGCGCAGGAGAACTGCATCCCGCTGCGTGTCTTCATGATGGGGATGGCCTTCAGAAACTCAGGGTCCCACTGATCCTTATTCATAGCTGGAGAGATTATGAATACAAGAAATAGTCGTTGATGTACCATTCGCTTCAACATGCCACTCATATTTTAATCTCTTTTTTTTTCTCTGTGAAAATAATTTTGACTTAATATGATAGGGATTGCTGAACAATGTGTATAGTGTTAAACGCTTACCAAGTTTCTTTTTGGCCTCCTCAAACGCTTGTTCAAAGTTACTGCGAACGTCAGGGCTGCTGAACTCAAAGATGAAGGTGTTCTCGGCTGACGTTGTGGTTAGTTCCAGTTTAGTTGGTAATAACGTCATGCTAAAGGCAAGAGACTGTTTTTCAGCCAGCTCACGGTGAACTGAAGCCATGAGATCCTTTATCACATCATCCAAACTCTGAGAGAGAGAGAGAGAGAGAGAGAGAGAGAGAGAGAGAGAGAGAGAGAGAGAGAGAGAGAGAAGAGAGAGAGAGAGAGAGAGAGAGAGAGAGAGAGAAAGAGAGAGAGAGAGAGAGAGAGAGAGAGAGAGAGAGAGAGAGAGAGAGAGAGAGAGAGAGAGAGAGAGAGAGAGAGAGAGAGAGATATATATAGAGAGAGAGAGAGAGAGAGAGAGAGAGAGAGAGAGAGAGAGAGAGAGAGAGAGAGAGAGAGAGAGAGAGAGAGAGAGAGAGAGAGAGAGAGAGAGAGAGAGAGAGAGAGAGAGAGAGAGAGAGAGAGAGAGAGAGAGAGAGAGAGAGAGATACATTACATAGTTTTTTTAAGACAAGACCAGAAACACTTAAAAAAGGCCCTAAATATTATTATTCATTATAACAATATTGGCAATACAAATATATGTTTTTACTTTTTATATATATATTTAGAATAAAAAAAACACTAAAGCATTAACAGCAACAACAATCTCTAACCACAGAGAGAGCCGGAGGGTTCAGGGCTCAGAATACATTCATCTCTGGAAACACAGACTATTAAATATCACATTAGATAATGAAAACTTATTATCAAGTGCAATATAAACACACCTGATGGGGGAAACTAAGAGTCTCTGAGAGTTTGCTGATCTGACCGAGAGTGCTGAGATCTTCATCCAAACGGCTGATGGTTTTCTGGATGTTTTCTCTGTTAGTAGCTTGATTAGAACCTGCAGTGAAGAACCAGCAGAGATTCAGCTGAAGAACTTCAACACGATCCTCAGCAGCAGAGATTATTGTTGTATTGAATGTTTGAGAAGATATGATTACCTTTAACCACCTCCACATCTTCTAAAGGCAGTTTCCACAGGAACTTATATTTACTTGCGGTGTCAATAACACTAGCAGCAGAATACCTGAAAGAGATGTATGACTTAAATATGACAAACCAGCATTGAAATTGATATTCATACTGATCTACCTAACTGAGCTCAACAATCTAGTACCATGTTTCTTACATTATAAAAATGAATTTCTTATTTAAGTATTTTTGTCTTGCTTTGCAGTACATATTGTTATTCTTGTTTTATGAAGAACGTTTAAAATTTAAGTGAGTTTAAGCTTAAAAACAATCAAAATACAACAGGGTATGAAAAATAAAGTTGAATAAAGTCATTAATAAAGAGGTAAAAGTTTTATTTCTTACCCCATGGGCAGATTTTTTTTCATAAAACAAGACTAAATATCTTATTGCTACTGTATTAAATTTTTTTTAACCCAATTTAGGAATTTTGAGATATTTGTACTGCACACAGTACAGGAAAGAATTGTAAAGATACACATAGTTTTGTATAATTTCTTACATGGTTTGGAAAATGAGCTATATAAAAAACAGAATGAACCGGGAGCCTGGAAATAAAAGTCTATGTTACTGATGTTCCACTAGGGGGCAGTATGATCCTGAAATCTAACCACATGTGATTTCCTCTGCAGGGCAGGAGAGCTCAGGGGGTTTGTAAAGCAAACACGAGTTTTCCCAGGCCCTCCTCACATCTCTAAACTATTAAAAGAAACTCACAGACTCATGGAACTTCTGCGGAGAGATCCGGACTTCCTCTTCAGTGTGGTACAGATGAGCAGATCACTGAACAGAAACAGAGATCGGTCCTTCTTTCCACCCACTGTTTTCTACAGAAGAGAGACAGATGGAGATCTAGGAAGTTCATCATCTTTATGAAAGTGATCTTATTTTAAAAAAAAAAAGGAAAATATGTTTGCTTACTGTCTCCACCACCATCTCTTGTCTCAAAAACTTCCTCTGTGGATTCAGGATCTGACAGGAAATGACATCATTAGGGATCACCTCAGGCCAAACTAGCCTTCATAATACTGTTCATAATACATAATACTGTTCTCGTGATACAAGTCTTTCTTATTTCAAGTATACTTGCTCAATAACTAAATTTTGTATATTTTAACCAAAAAGTTTCAGATTGCAGCTTTGAAGTACAGTAATGTTTAGGGTGAGACTCACATGTTCGACACCCTCTATATGAGCTTCAATCTCCTGCATGACACGCGTCTCTTTCTCCAGCTCTTCTGCGGTGCGGCGGCCCTTGTTGATTCTCTCGGCCAATCGTTTGATGTTCTTCTGAGCGTCCAGCAGTAAGGTGTAGTCCGGGTGCTCCTCAGGTGTGTGTTTTAGGAGATCCTAAAGCAAACACACACACACACACACAATCGTTTAAAACACACACTCGGTACATACAGTATATCACTAAAATACTATTATAAAATAAATATCATAGATGGCTTTTTTGCTGTGGCAAGAGCTACACGACATGAAAAATTGGGCCATGGGTTTGAATCCCAAGGAACACACATGATGATAAAGTGTATAACTTGAATATCACTTTGGATAAAAGCATCTGCCAAATGCATAAGTGTAAACTTAGTATGAAGATTAGCATGTTGTGATTTATTGGATGTATGGTATGGTATTGATTGATGATGTTGCACCATCATTAAAAACAGCATTTGTAACACTCCCACATATGGCACTAACACACAACACAATGTTGGTGTGTTCATCAAACAAAAATATAAGAAATAAAACAGCAAACAAAGCTAAAGGTGAGGGTAACCTTGACCAGCAGCTCATATCGTGGGATCCGCTGTACGGGTTTAATCATCAGATCGCCCAGGGCTTGTTTCTCCTTATTCTCACGCATGCTTTGCTGAAGAGGAAAGAGAAAGAATAACAGAGAACGAGAGAGAACACAAACAAAACAGAGCAACGTTTAGAAGTACAACTGAACCTTATCATGATTTTAACTCTGTGTGTATGCTTATCCAAGCATGCTGGACTAGATAACATTCAGTTTCAGAATCTGACACTAGGTGGCAGTAATCCTCAAATCATCTGTGTAAACATATACTGTACGTTTACATTAATATATGCATTGGAGGAGAAAAATGTTTGTTGTGTCTTTTGTTTAAAGGCATTCATTGTTTTAAAGACATTTATATTAGACAGTCAGAGTTAAACTCAGAAAACAGACACAGGAAGGTTTCTCTTCTGTACATCCCACCGAGACACTTGTGAAGTATCTTTGACACTATACAGAAAACACACATATATAACAAAACCCTGTTATACCTCTAGAAACTTCAGAAATGCTGGTTTGCCTTCCTTGGCGATTCTCACAGCATCTTTGGCGTTCATGAAGTTATCGATGTACGCTGAATAAATATTGGCGAGGATCTCTTTGGAAAACTGTGAGAAAAAAACATTATCTGTGTTAATTTACTGAAATGGCTTCTGAAAAGATTTTAAAAGAACAAAACGCTGTCAGGTCTTTAGGTGCGAATGGTGAGCATGGACAGACAGCCCACTAATGAATCTTCTTAAAGAACAAACAGCTCATCTCACTGTGTGTGTGTGTGTGTGAGAGAAACACAAACACAGGGGATAATTTACACCTTCAACAAACATCCTCAATGCTTCCAAAAGCACAAACCTGCATAATGTCTGCATAATTTTGATTTTGGCATGTGATTTGGGTTGCACATTAACATGTTTTCATACCGTTCCTGTAGTGGTGGTTTAGTATAACACTTAGGGGTGGGAGAAAAAAATCGATGCATCGATGCATCAGGATTCTTTCTCTAACGATTCTGAATCGATTCTCAAAGATTCAGAATTGTTCATATCAGAATATGTTCATCCTGAATATAAAAGCAATAAAATTAAACTTCAAGATGGGAATACTGTCAAAGAGATTCTAACTATAAACAAAAAGCATAAAAACTCTTTATTTATTTAAAATGCAAATTTATCATATTTGCAAAAATTATATGAAGAATCATTTTGGAATCGGATCGTGAGTCCCAGAATCGGAATCGGATCGTGAGTCCCAGAATCGGAATCGGATCGCGTAGTACCTAAAGATTCCCACCCCTAATAACACTGTTTATTTTATGAGGAAAATTTGCACGTCCTATAGACAGCTAAAGTTGATATATCTACAAGAATGCTACGATATCTCTCTCCGGCCATTGCAAATCTTCTTGGGCTTGATGAATGACATCATCATTATGACACATGGGTGTTAATGTGAAAAGTGTGGGGAACGCACACGAACAAATTTTCATGCGAGTGGCCAATCACAGACTTTTAGCAGGGCTTGATCGATGATATCAGGTCTGTAAGGCTGTAAAAATATCTTCTGTTGTGTTCCACAGAAGAAGAAAGTTTATTCACCATCATGTTATTCCAAACATCTATTTTGAGGTGAACTATCCCTTCAAGTATGCAGACAAATCATTATTATAATCTTACTGTTGTGAATTAAGTAAATCAGTTTTTATCTGTAAGAGATTTTAACCAAAACAAGTTTTAACTTTTCAACATACCATGAACTGAGACACATGAACACTAATCTATAGTTCATACATTAATGAGAATGTATGTCAGTTATTTGTTAAACTCAGATTGAGTTAAATAAATTCTGGAACTCACAGATTGAATGAGCAGGTGTCCGATGGTCTGTCTGTCATGCCACTGATGAACACAATCCAGCACCTGCTCCAGAAACTGCTCATGATGCTCCAGGATCTCTGGGATCTGATAAAACATCTCATCCACCAGAGACGGGTCACAGAGAGGAGAGTTCTCCGGATGCTTCAGGGGTTTCATGTAGCCCTAAAGTAAAAAATAATAAAAGTTTTTATGAAACGATTAGTTCAAATCTACAAACACCACGATTAAACTGTGGTAACTGTAACAAAACCATGATTTGTGGTTACCGTGGTTTAACTAGAGTAACCATGGTTTGGGGTTTTTCTTGTTGTAAATCTATAGTTAATTTTCATACACACACACACGCACGCAGTTGGCACGTATCAATGTTTGTCAGGTCTGCTTCTGTTTCTATGTTTTGACTAAAGCACATCTGGCCGATGTTCCTCCAGCGCTTTATCATGCCACTGCGGCGATAAACCTCGCTGTCTTTCATCCATCCATCATGCATCTCTCCACACCTTTTCAACAGACTCCTCATCTACACCCTGAACGTGTTTAACCCCAGCGTGTGTTTTTCTCGAACTGTTGGCTCAGCCAATCGAGGTTTACGGCGTTTATGAGTAATGATGCTGACTGGAACACAATCATTTACTCCTAAAGATAACTGTCCTCTTTCAAACCGGATTCAGCCATTTATGACGGCTAATAGGGGCCATTTTGACGCCGTACTGCCTGCTCAGATTCACATAATGTTTTAGTCTAAGGCTGGTTCACCTTGTCGCCATGGCAACCATGCAGCAGCCTCGGTACCGCTGGAAGAGGATGTTGTGAGTCAGAAGAGACGGGAAAGGATGATTTGTGTCTTATTAATCTTTATGTGATTTCAGTGTTTGGTCATCAGAATAACATCATGTTCCCTTTGCTACCCAGACTGGGAGACTCCGAGCTCATTTAAATGGTTTGCATTTGAAATAATCTTTTGTGGCTGGTTTCATCACAAACTAATGACAAGGTTTACTAGTTTTAAAAAATGATACACCTGTTATACAACAAATGTTGTTTGGAAATCACAACCCATCTTAAATTGCTGATGTGTGTGTGTTTGTATACCTGAATGAGTGTTCGCAGAGACTCGACGTAAGACTGTTCTGTGTCCAGCAGAGTCATCATTACATGTTTTCTCATGTCCTGTAAAGAGTAACAATTTATTAAAACACATTTAAAAAACACATTTTAATTCACTATAAAGCTGGACACAATTTTTGTCTTTCGTCTTTTTTTGACACAATGCCATCTTTTATGGATATGTTCATGGTGAGCCACAGTTAGTTATTCAAAAATAAAACAATTAATATTAAATATGATATGTTCTAAAAACCTTAAGAATAAATATGGATTTACTTAGTTAAAAACATCTCTCTCTCGTCTCTCTCTTTTTCACACACACAGACTTTATAATGACTCTCTAATCAAAATAAGAATTTCCTGTTTACTGGCCTGTTTCAGCCCACTGACTCAAATATGTGTACTGTAGATTTCCTTGTATGAGATGATAACCGTCACAGAGCAAAGAGAGTCAGGCCTGACTAACACTATCAAGCAAGAAAAAGAGACTCAAAGAAATGAAAAGCTTTTTACAGTTAATGATATATTAATGGCCGTTCTGAGTTTTCTGGTATAACAGCTCTTTTCAGAGATGGTCAGCTCTCACACATGCAGAATTACAGGGATGTAATTGGCTGTACAGGAAATCACATCCAGAACTGGACATGCCACCCAAAGTCACGTATCCCATAGACAGACTGAAGCACAGATACACTGTAACACTGACCAAACTTGACATTGTCTTTTGTCTCTATAAAACAGTGTCAATATCATCCTTAACTGATCATTTCCAACAGAACATCATTTTCAAAAACATCATCTAGTCCAAACTAAATATATATAAAAACTAAATAAAACACTTTTTTGGATGTTTTCTATTTCAGCAACATGCCACAAGGACTGAAAAAATTTAGCAAACAGTACTGTGGTGTTCCAAGTGTCGTACCATTAAAAATAACATGGCATTACCATAGTACAAATCTGAAAACCTGGTATTACGATCACAAACATCCAAGTATATGGTATTACAAAAGTAAAAAGCATGCAAGCAAGAATGAAAGTAGTGTCTGATATGTTTTATAGGTGTCTGAAACGCTGCACAAACCAACAGCTCATCTTGGCAGTCACATTCAGCTCTGAATAAACCTGCTGACCTGCTGTTGAGTTATAAACGCCCCTTAATCTTAAGTCAGTGTAAACTGGCTCATCCTGGACTGGATTACTGGTTTCCCAGTGGGAAGCAACTGAATTACGACACTTTACGCAACACAAATCATGACAGACAGAATCAAACATACAGGAGAAGAACAGACAGATTTAAATGTGTTTGAAGGTTGAAATTAAAGAGATTACTGCAATTTGTTCCTTAATAAAGCATGCTAATAAAAACACATTTAAACTGCATTTAGACTAAAATATTCACTCAACAGGGGGTGAGAAATGTGTCTCTGGAAGCACCAACATGACATTTTTAAAGCTGTGTATGACTGTGTATGTGTGGGAGCTATGAAGAGCTTTGTGTATTTCTGAAACGCTGTCTGGATCACGAAGCACCTGACATCTGAAAGTTTCCGCGTTTATCTGACTTTAGTTAATCTGCCATTACAACTAAGATAAGTTAAGAAGTTTAACCATTTAACAAAGAAAAAAGCTGCCTGCTGGATTAAAACATTTTTAACACAATAGTTAAAAACTATTGATTATCCATTAAAATGAAAAAAAGACCTTAAATTAAAAATCTAAATACAAATCAGATGAAACAAAAACTTGAAAATTAGGTCTCAAAGTAAAAACAGCTTCATAACTGAATAAATGAGATAAATCTAATTTGTTTTAAAGATCAACAAAATTCATGAATAATCTTGTTGACTGGCTAACATAATGTGAAAATGTGTCTTTTGTCCTCACATCTCTTCTGCTCCTAACGGCTCTGATGCATTATGGGCCAGCGTCCTAATAATGAAATCATATTATACAACATGAACCTACAAATGCATTTCTTGGAAAGATAAAGAGAGGCAGTGCGACCCAGTGAACATGAACCTTATCATCTACATCTAATAAACAAACCTTTATGTCAGCTCACGTGTTAGGAATAAACACACGAGAACTTCAACTGTGAAACAAAACACAAATTGCTGCATTTCCAGAGCAAACACAGACATATATAAGACAGAAAAGGAAGTAGGTTAAATAGTCAACAGCATAAGGAGAAGATGGAGGAAAGCACAAATTTAATTTTAGGGCTGGAAGGAGAGACACGTTCCAATGAGAAACAACAACGGGACAATTTATTTGATTTCTGTGACTTTACTTGGCACCCAAACCCACAGGAACAAACGCACAAGTGATTTAATATGATTAAAACATAGACAACATCTGTCTTTGACACATTTATTCACCCCATCAACCTGAATGACCCTGAGATTTTCAGGGAATGAGGTCATAGTTCAAAGGTCCTACGGGGCGTTTTGCTCAAATCTGGCTGAAGTTTTTTCATTGGTATTTATTGGCAGTGTGAAGCAGGGTTCTGTTTCAGTTATGAGAATATCTAATTTCTTTCTAAAGCACGCTCTGATAAAGATTTGAGGCACACTGTTCACTTTAGCCAAACACTGTATTTCTGCCAACCTTCAATAAAACACTCACGCCAGGGAATTATTAACACACCGAACTGCACCGAACAGGTGAATCTGCTCAACAACTTCATCAAACATCAGCAAACTAATCAACACTCCTGACCTGATCACAAATTTCACTAATTTTATCATGAGAAATGCAAGAATCAGATTTGCAACACACATCTAATCATCATCATCTTTTACAAGTTTGCCAATTCGTACAAATTTGCACAATCTCATTTATACATTTTAGTATGATTTGCCTTCTTCTCAGTGATGTCAAGGTTAGGGGCGGGCTTTTATTGTTGCTTTTTTCCTAATAATGGTTTGTTTTTGTACAAATTACGTCACACAAATTCATACAAATTAGCCAACCTCATAAAATACATACTGAAGAACTGCAGTCATGTTCTGGGATATTACTTCAATATCAAAGCAGATCTGTCTGCTTACTGACTAAATTATGACAACAAGCAGGTAAAAATACAAATAAGATGTGCTGTAATAAATGGCACTTCAGTTTTTCCAGATGTGGCAGAGAAGCTACAGCACAAGCTCTGACATGTTGTAGGCTGGTGGTGGCGTTATATGCGGGCGACTAGAATCTGATACCACCACCTGAAAAACTAGAATTCAATAGTTAATATCAAAATAAAGAGGAAGAGAGAGAGAGAGATCTGAAAAAACAAGAGGCTAGTTGCCTAGCACCACACATCAAGTTTCATCCAGCTTCAGTGTCGTCATTGTGAGATGAGTGTCCTTAACTGAATCGACACTGCAGATCCGTGCCTGTCATCATCTTTCATAAAGCTCCATCTTCCTCTTCACGTTACCACAGCAACAGGTCTTCCTCAACTGGCTTTCAGAGAAGTAATCTACTGCCCTGCTGAGCATCTTTAACAGTTTTATCATCAATTATTAGACTAGCTAAAGCATAAACATATGAAACTGCATGTCTGTCAGGACAGCTCACTTTCTGTTTCCAAAATTAATCAAACCAGACCGAAGATGCAGATGAGAAGAAAATCCATGATGCCGGACCGAGCCATTAAACGAAGAGGATCAGATATCAATGCAAAAAGATAAAAAGCCAAATATGGAAGACACACAAGATTAAAGAAAAGGGTTATGGGGAACTGTCTTGGCTATTTTAAACTCCTGGGGTTTGCACAGAATTTCCAGGACAAACAGAGAAAATCCTGCGCTCATAGAAGAGAGTTTAAAATAAAGCTCGCCTTCAATATCATCAAATGCTTTGAATGAAAAACTGCTAGTATAAAACAGTCTGTGCCACATATTGAATGCCAGCTCTGACTGGCCTTTCCAACAACAGCTCACAGAATCACAGCAAACGGGCTATTTTTGGTAGAGGAAAACATTCACAAGCATTGAACACACTGAGAAAGAGTATCACAGACTAAAGCAAAGCCTAACACGAGCTTAAAATCATAGAAAGAAGAGAGGGAAAATAAAAGCTGTATTCAACACAGGAATATATTTTGTACTACATTACTTATTGGCTTCAGCATTTCACATGTGCCATATGTAGACAATCTTACACCCCCCCTCCACAGACAGGAAAATCCTCTGTGTGTCTGGAGATAATCCACAGACACTGAGTTAGGTTAATAGGAGGGTTGAAGGAAGGTTGTAGGAGGGTTCGTGAGTTAAGCAGGATGGACTTTGACACACAAACACACATGTGAGCATTTACAGAAGCAGGTGAAGATGGTCATCTCTCTATCTCTATCTCTATCTCTCTCTCTCATTCTCTCTATCTCTCTCTCTCTCATCTCTCTCTCTCTCATTCTCTCTCTCTCTCTCTCTCTCTCTCACACACACACACACACACACCCTCTAATTCTAATTGGGGATACTAGAATAACCTGTCACACAAGATAGAGAGAAAGAGAGACACAAACTTTACAAAACAACACTCACATCCATCTAGCTATCCAATAATCCATCCTCTGAAACAGTCACAAAGACAATGCAAAAACAGTGAACTAAGATAGGAAAGTGTTTGGAAATCTGGTGACAAAGTGTCACAAAGAGAGATGCTACAAGAACAACACAAACACATGTTTGCAACAGGTGGAAAACAAAATAAAACATGTTGATTGCATTGCTGTTAGATTCATACCTCAGCGCTGGTCTGATGGTTGCCCACGACCCTCCCACCCCTGTTTCCATTGGGCATGCCGGTGGACCTGTCCATCTCATCGCCCAACCCGCCTCCACCTCCATCATCACTGGTACCCTCTCCTCTCTCCTGCATCTCCTCCAGGGCGATGGAGAACTGGGCGAGGGTCCGTACCATCTGCAGCATGCGACACGCGTCCCTCGCCCCTCAGGTGACTGTGACACCCCCCCACCCCCGGCCCCTTTTACAACAGCTCGATCGCCAGGAGACGAGCAACAGGCTGAAGAGAGTTAAACCTCTTTCACGAGGGACTCCATGATATCACAGTAATAAAACATCAGAGCTTTAAATCCAAGGCTGAAAAAACCACCGCTGGAGGGGGAACGTGTCTCGCCCCTCACCGAAGCTGGGTCTGTGCTGCTGTAACCTCTCCAGATGATGACAGAGAGACAGACGGTGAAGAGAGAGAAGCAGAGAGAGTGTTTAATGAGAGACCGGCTCAAAGCAGCTCGCCAACAGAACTGAGCGGAGAAGCTCTGAGACCTGACCAATCGAAGGCAGATCCTGCCCTGGATTGGCTCAGACTGCTGAGGATGTCAACACTTCAGAACAGAGGTGTGGCTGTTTGTCGATATAGCAACAAGGAGGCGGGACTTAAGTGAGTGACAGCCAGTTCACTGATAGAAACATTGTACAGTCCTAAAAACCATGGTATTACTTGGCTAAAAAAGGAGAGGAGAGACAACAAAAACGTAAAAAGCTTGTACAAAAAACTCCTAAATCATTTTTCACACGAGGTAAATCTATGTTATCCCTGCATATCTATTTTTAGTTTTTCAGACATTTTGAGAGACATTAGCATCAAGCACATATGTGTTGATGAATTATTATTTCACCCATTAAAAGCAGAACACTGACCACCTGAAGATGAAGTGCCTTCAGATTTTCACTCTTAAAAACCAGAATCTCTTGCGTATCACAAACACACATCCATTTACCCTGAGTTACGTAACATCTCTGTAAGTCATCTCTTTCAATGGACACTGACAGGGACGTTACACACAAGCGGCTGAACGACACAACGACAACACTTACACACCTCCATCATTTGACTTTCCTGAGGTTTTCATATTACAAAATCAATCAGATGAAGAGACGGCAACTATATAAAGTGTGACCGTAAGAAATACAGACAAGAAGGGACACACTAAATCTATAATATACAGAATGCAACACATACTCTTGCACACAGTACACAAGATATCGTATAAACAATGACATAAAGACATAATATTGAACAGACAGCATTTTGGAGGTAAATAACTAGCTGCTTTGGTACAATGACCTTTGTGAGAAAGCCCTATACAAATAAAATTGAATAACTCTCAATATGTTTCATGACACCCTGATGCCCATAAATTGCTGTTGAAGCAAGCAGCTCACCTGGTTTCAAACCCAAGTCACAGAGATGCTTTTACAAGTAATTTAAGAGCATCTTTTGATAATGATATTGCTCATGTTTTGGATCATTTGTGAGATGAATCTTTCAGGCTTTACTGAAAGGTCATATGATGCGGGTTATGTGGCTTTTATCCTGTTGCCATAGCAGCAGCCGACTCAATGGATGCCCACAGAACAGATGCAGAATAGCTTTACCTGGGAATGACCTGCTAACAAATAAAATCATCATCATACAGCTTAAATATGAAAAAAAACCTTTTATCTTTTTGTACATCCTCCACCCAAAGCTATCAGGCTGTAATTGTTTTCTATTGCCTGCAGAGCAGTTTAAAACAGTCCTGGCATCAGAATGTTTGTTTTCATCTCAATCTACTCTGTTGATCTGTATTTGATATTTGTGTTTAACAGTCTGTCACAAACACAGAACAGCTGACATGTTTGATCCTCTGCAAAACGCTAGTGTTGACAAGATGTTCTTTAGATAAATAATAACACTTCAGACCTTTAACATCACCTGCAGAATCCAAACCCATGATCTTGGTGTTGCTAGCGCCATGCTTTACCAACTGAACTACAGGAAAAAACTAAACTATATAAAAGCACTTTTCAATTTTTTAAGTTTTCTTACCTTATTGGAAAATAAGAAACACAGAAGGGTAATGAAACTCAACCATTCCTTATTAGTAATTGAATCTGGTTTTAAGCAATTTTACATATATTCATTTAAACAAAAAGAGAAAAGATGTTGATTAGTTCTGTAATGGTTTGTGTGGTTGTTTTTCTGTCATTCTCTATCAATGCAAAGCTCACACATACATGACATCTTGACCAAGAGCACCAAAAGCCTAAAAACCTGACTCAGATACCAATCAGATTTGAAAACATTTGATATTTACTGACATTGAGGGTTTGTAAGATATAATAGGACCTGTGAGATATAATAACACAACACATGACTGTTTTACATCGTAAACGAGTATGATGCGGTATTAAAGACACGCTCTCTCTCTCGTTCTCTCTCTCTCTCTCTCTCTCTCTCTCTCTCTCTCTCTCTCTCTCTCTCTCTCTCTCTCTCTCTCTCTCTCTCTCTCTCTCTCTCTCTCTCTCTCTCTCTGTCTCTGTCTCTCTCTCTCTCTCTCTCTCTCTCTCTCTCGCTGAGGACAGTAAATCACACAGGTCACAACCTGGGAACACAAAAACATCTACTGACGTCAGACCACAGGCCAGAAATAAAACGAACCATTGTCTTTCCTTTAACAACTAATGTTGTAGATGATTGTAAACTATATCCAGCTTACAATTTACTACAATTACTTTATATTCGGTCTAGCGTCACATGATATTACTGAATTAAATGAATAAACTTACAACAGTATATTATGGTTGGAAACGTGCCCTCATGAACAAAAATATGTCAAAACCGGAGGGTATATGTTGCACCTTAATCCACATTAGTAATCTCCACAGAAATAATAATGAATCCAATTAAAATTTTTATTCAAGTTTGTTCCTGAAGGGTTGGCTAGAAGTGCCGAATTATCTACATCAGCAATGGCAGAACCATACCTAACCCAGATACAATCACACACATGTACACACACCTAGACATTTTATTTCATTAACAACTCATCAAACATGTGGATTTTACTATTTACAAATGGAAGCAGATAATAAAATTCATTCACTGTGCTGGTGTTACAAAAGAAAATATTAATAACAACAAATAGCAAGGACGAGTACATTTACTAAATTACTAGCAAATAATTCAGAAATTATTATCAATCGTTCACTCAGCTTTGACCTACATTTTCAGGTATTTAAAACAATATTTTTCCAGACAGCATTGACATGTCACCCTGACCTATTAAACTTAAATGATTAACTAAAACTGTGACATCGGATGTGTTTTATGTGTTGTGTGTAGTTCTAAACCACATGACAAATTGAAATAGGACAGGAAACTCTTTAAAGACAGATTTGGTGTCCTTGAATAAATGGTCGTCTATTTGCTAATAAAAACGTGAGCAACTTTCCAGAGTTTTTCATGTGCTGTATAAAGTCTAAGGTATCAGAGATTGACAGGAAAGACATTGAGGCCAGAGAGAGAGAGCGAGATAGAGAGAGCGAGAGAAAGAGAGAGCGAGAGAGCGAGCGAGCGAGAGAGAGAGAGAGAGAGAGAGAGAGAGAGAGAGAGAGTTAGGGTTGGGGGGTTAAAATTTGGGTGAGTACACAACAGCACGTCTCATAATGAGACACACTCAAGCATATCAGCCATTAGCTGTACTTCACCGGCCCACCTGCTGTTTTACAAAAACACATCCATCAACACACACGCTAAACGCAAAATTGCAGCCATGAGACGCATTCAAGAGGCATCACACATAAAACAGCAGCAGACTGCAACTGACTGATGTTTGCGAAGACACACTAGATACTCAGAAAAAAAGATCACCAGAAACAAGACAAAGACGGTCAGCATAACCAGTGGAAACCAATCTGGTGACCAGATGACACCTCCAAACATCCACTGACTAGTTTAAGAAGCTGTTCCAGCAATGCCCTACTCAAATTTGCAGAATTTGCAATTTGTAAATTATAACTATTTTTTAAATAATGTTCTTTGCTCTCTATTTCTTATTTCCCACAACTCCACATTCTGATACAGCATTGCTATAGTGTTTAAACACAGACAATGAAAGTCAATGAAGCGTTCATTAACAGACTGTAACCCACCAGCAGAGGGTGCCAGTGAGATCGAGTGCATTAAGAGCTTTGATGTCCATTGAAATCAACACAATATGAAAATAACAAAAGTGAACTTTCATTGTGACAACATCTGGACGGCAACTGTGAAGCGAGCAGCTTTCCGTCAGGCCAAACGTGCAGCTCTGTCACTGTATTTCTACATGTGCTAAATGTGTCTGTACACACAGAGAATCTGAGAGTGCTACTGTATCACACAGCTGAAAGAAGCTATTGTTCCTGAGAGAGAGAGAGAGAGAGAGAGAGAGAGAGAGAGAGAGAGAGAGGCAGGTCATGGCATTACAGTGAAATGTGTGCGCTTTCTTATCACGTTTTGTTTGTGCATTTGAGGAATAAGGATGAGCCATATGATATCATGGGAAAACTATTTCATGTTACTTGATATTTCTGGGCCGTGGACTGACGACATGCATTATTCTTTCACACGAGCTGATAATAAACTATTACCAAAAATACTGTTTAAAAAGGCACAGTAACAGCAAAAAGATTTACCACTGGCATCAAAGCACTATTGTATTGTACTTTTGGTAAAGGTTACAACAATATTCAAATACCCCAAATAAAAAAGCAATGAAAACCATCAAACACACTTCTCTAACACGCACATTTACGGTTCTTCCCGCACACATAACAACTGGACACGCATGAAACAAAGAGGTGAAGTACAGCCATTAAAAACAACATGCTCAGAAATGTCACGCTTGGTTTCATGTTATTTCATCTTTCCTCTATTAACTGGATCCATCTGGCCTGAAGTGAGATGCAACCACAGCACAGAGCAGAAAATTAATAAAGCATGTTATGATCTTGTAAGTTTTTGAGGGAGATAATGACAAACATGACCAAATACAGGGATGAATACAACAAAGGAGATGTTTAGAAGAATAATGAGTTTCTATACAACAAAAGCATACAGTGATCAGGGGTTACAAAATGCCACAAAATCACAGCAACAAAAGTCATGTGAAAAGTCCTGACTACTTCATGTATAGTCACATATAGTCTTAATGCAATTTAAAAAGGGTGAACAAGGAAATCTTTAACTGAGAATAAGTGAATCATGATTTGCTTTTGTGTCCCTTCAAAAATAAGTCACATGGACTTTTAAACAGATGTTAATGGTGACTGTTATAGAGTACTGATATATACTGATATACTGATACTGTTACACAATAGATGATCTGGCATTAATATCAGACATTTACTGGTAGACGACCTTCTTTTATTTCCAAAGAATGTCTTCTACAAGATGAAGATAAATAGATATTCATCGGTATAATAGTGGGGCAAAACTCTCAGCTCTATTAAGTTTAACTTTGAGCCGGAAATTCCTCTTGTGTCTCTCTGGCTCTCCTCCTCCAGCTCCTTATGAGAAACACCGCTCTATTTTTGGGATCTGGATAAATATGGGGGAATATGAAGGGAATGTGCTCTTGTCCTTTTACTTTTTCCATCACTATGGACACAGAAAAAAACCATACACACTGTTTTTAAAAACACACACATGCCGTCTTGTTCATTTCTATAACACACACACACACTTTGTTTCTGAAGAAACACCAACACGACTCAATAATTTAACACACAACATAATAACCCATTACAGCATATGACAACAGAACAGAACACATCATAAAAACACACTCACAACATAACACAACAATCAACAATAATCTAACAAAGACACACACACAACACATCATAATAATACTCTCACACTAGAATAATCCACCACACAACATAATAAAACAGCACATTATAATAATGCAAAATAGAGTACACACACACACACACAACTGCATACCCCGGCAGCAACACACATCCAACACACAACATAGACCATCACAAAAACCCTCCATCAATCCAATCACACAAGAACAATGTAACACACACACACAAACAAACACACACACACAAACAAAAGCCTTAAACTCAATACAAACACATACTCCAGCATGTCAGAGCTTTGATTGACAGGTGTATAAAACACAGTAAACCCTCATCCAGCAGAGATCATTTCACATGAAGCACCAGCATGAGCTTACAAGAGAAAGATAATTCATGTTTGAGGTTTACTAGTAAGAGAGAGAGAGACATGAGGGGGAAAAGACCAAAAACAAAAAGGAAAAAAGAGAGATTTACTTCTATTCCTAGTGAATACAATCTTCTTGTGAGACTTTAAAGGGATTATCAGCCATATTTCAAACAGACCAAAGCTTTTAATTCTTGCTTAGCTTTTACTACAAGGCCCCATAAATCTATCAAAAATGTCCAGCCAAAAAACATGATTCAGTTGAACATTTAAAGTCTCAATTCACAGAACGATTACAGTTCAAACAAAGCCATGATTACAAAAGATGACCATTGAAAGATGAAAGTAACCTATAAAAAAATAAAAGTGTTCAGAATCAATATCTCTTTCCACGTACAGTAAATCTGTCTGTGACATTCATAACCACAGCAAAACACAGCAAGACCTTATAAAGACTTCTGTAAAAGAATGCGTTTCAGATGGACTGGAATGCAAAAAGGAAAGTGAGAGAGATCAAAGAGAACGCTTTTAAACATCTACACACACAAAATACAACCCATCAGCAGGAACTGGTTGGATGTTAAATAATTATATCACATTTCAAAATGTGAACTATTTGGCAACAATTTGGAAAGTTATCATACAAAGCATGAATTAAAAAGTATAAAGTGTTTTGGACATATACAGATTACAATGACAATTTTTTTCAGGACCAGAAATACACTAAAGTAAGCAATGTTCATTTCATGTTGGCTTTAAAAGATTGGAGACTTGGCAAAGAATTCAGTTAGACACGGAAATATGAGAGATGAAGTGAACTAATGCATTAAATATGATGAGCTAATGGACAGCAAAGAATTAATGATACTCTTTTATCATCCAGATTGGAAAACATGGCCATATTAACTCACGAGTAAGAAATAATTTATGCTGAAATGTCAAAGAATACATGCCCGAGGGTCTGAACACAGGAAGTACAGCGAGTGGTACAAACCTCTAATAAAAGATAGTTTATGTGGCATAAAAATAACCACCCAGCTAAGAGATGAAGGCCAAATATGAACAAATGGGCAACAAGAGAGAGAGAGAAAGCGGGGTTGAGGTTCATTGGCTTTTGGTTTCTCACAGCCCTCGCACGGCCACAGAAACATCTTCAAGTAAGTTTAAGTAAACTCTCATTCTCATCAAACTCTCAGTATACACAGAAAGATGTTCATCTAAAAGAATAAATGAATCAGTGTAGAGATGCTGAAGTCAGCAATGACTGGATCGTTGTTTGCAGATATCTGCACAGGCTTTTCATCACATACCCCACAACCAACCATACACAAACCCCAATCAGACAAACACATACACACAGGTACAAGGTTTTTACACACTTTAACAACAGATTTTTGCTTCTGGACCGTCTCATGTGACTGTCTCTCTTGTATGCGAGTGTAGTGTACCAAAGACAAAAGCTGTTTTAAGAGCTGGTTACACACAATATAGATTATGAACATTGATGGTTAATTAGTAGTAAACTGCTAAATAAAACACAACTAACAAAACGTTCGAATACAGGTCAGCAAGTTCCCTTAAAGATACAAAGAACAGAAAAACTAATGTGGTGCAGTACAGAGAGAGTACAGACGACTACTGAAGCAGGAAATAAGCTCCACTTCAGAATGTGAGTAAAACGGATTAAAGAAGAGTTAATGGGGTGTTGTGCTGAACACAAGACCAAAAAAAATCACTGATTGCTTTTAAAACATGTGGCAACAGCAGTATGATGTCAAAGACATCTGGTGTTAGTTGAACTGGTGCATGTTCATATAAAACACACCAACACAATTCTAGGATGTTGTGGGTGGTTGCTAAGGGCGTTGCTATATGGTTGCTAGGTTGTTCAAGTCAAAAAAGCCCCAAATGTCTGGTCTTTGGTTTGTCTCCAACATAAATCTATGGGACTATTTCACTTTCACCCTAAACTCCATGAATTAAGGCATCATTTGAGGCAGAAAAACAAACAGATTACAAAAATCAGTCTATTTGAAAATAATCACAATACACAATTTTATTCTAGTTTATTGTAGTTTACTCGTTGCTCTCTGGCTTTCTTATTAAAAACTGTAAATGAATAACTTTAGGGAATTAATAATGGCAGCTTACAGCAGCAGGAATCTGACATGAGGGAATTCTCAACACCATGAAATCCCCCCGGCTGGGTTTGGATCATTCTGGCATCTTTTTTCATATCTGAAACTCTGTACAGAATCCTGCAACCATTCACAGAAACACTTCAAAAACAAAAGAATAAAGTGAGGAAAAACAGATGAGAAAGACTGACAGACGAAAAAGCCTGAGCTCAGAGAAATCAAAAGCTTCAAAGTGTAAAGTCAAATATACAGAAGCTCCTAAAAACCCACAATATCCTCCAGCAGCTGATCACGCTGAGAGCTTGTTCTGAAAACACATCTGAACCGCTGAGAGAAGCTCTGAGGTCACTACTGACACCTTAAAAAGTCTTTCTGATGAGCTAAAGAAAGTCACACAAATACACAAAATACATATCAACATACCAAGTCCAAGTCCAGATCAGCACTTCTCAAATCTTCCTGAAAAACCCACATAAACCTAATCCTAAAGGTCATAATAAAATAATAATCAATATCTTGAATGTTCCAAGAATTGTTTTTTATTTTATGCACATTTTTGACACAATCTCCCATTAACCTCCTGTTGACCTGACATTAACAGTAACAAAAGAAACCAAATTAGTAACACGTTTTTGAAGTTTTACATTCCAATCACATTAATGATGTTAACAAATAAATGAAACGAATGCACTGGCAATTTTGTGGTTTCACCACAATCGTGGTCTTAACTTGAAATAAAACCCCAAGTCCTCTAAATCTGAGACCAAGACAAAACCGAGTCCAAATGCAGTATTAGAAGACTGGGGTAGATGTTATAAATCCTGCATTCACATTTCATTTCATTGACAGTGTTGCCTTACAAGACACCTGCCTATGTAGACAGCTCATATAAAGCTGAAGTCATGCACCAAATATCCTGTTAATGAACAGAATTCACAAAGCAATAAATAAAAGTATTTCATTCCAGTGCGGTGATTCATGACATCATTTACTGTAT